>JAWNNM010000359.1:0-68526 GCA_035044965.1 Lordiphosa andalusiaca
TTGCTTTTTCTTGTAATCTCCGACTGACCCCTCTTAGTTTTTTGTCTCTAAATGTTGTAAAATTTCATAAAAATTTAAATTTATTTTAAGACCATCCCCATACATTCGCTTAAGAACCTGCTCAGCATCGCTCCTCTGGCTCTGACTCCTCTGTCTTTGTTCCAGTAGAACCATTTCCCTTCAATTTGCATTCTATCGTTGCGAATCTGGACTCTCCTGTTTTTATTAAAGCTTAAGGATCCTTGCGTATTGCTAGCATTGCTTTCTTTTGCAGAAGCCGTTCGCTTGTGAGATCCTGTTCTATAGATATCTGCGTTCCTGCTAGTTTTTTGGTATGTTTGAGAAAGTCATGGACCATTGTTGACGATCCTAATTCCACCAGTATGCCCATTTTTGCTTCCGACTCGTACAGTTTTCTTGCGTGCTCAATGGTTACTCGGGAAGGTATTTTTAGCGTATTTCTTGCCAACAGATTGAACGCCTCATAAGCTGATTCCTTTGCCTCAATGCCTTTAATGATGATATTTCGCCGTTTGATCGCCTCCTCCATAAGTGATATGCGCCGGTCTGCAGCATCTTTACTAGCTTTGATTACTGCAATCTCTTCTCGAAGCTCATGGTTTTCAGCTGCAAGTTGATCTGTTTTAACAGCCACTTCATTTATCCGACCCATGGCGTCCTCAAGATCCTATTTAGTCACCATATCTTTAAACTTTTCATCAAGTGAGCATTCCACAGTTTCTTTCATGGCCTGCATAAGCTCTTGGATTGTCATCCTAGATACAAGCTGGTCAGTAGATGACTCTGAGTGTGGACGCTTAGCAAGCGATATCGTTGGCGTTCTTTTTAATGACATTTGTTGTACTTTTCTTGTTTCGCCTAGAAGTATGCTTCAGCTTTCTATTGCTTTGTAAGCTTAACACAGCCCTTTGTTGACAACAGCTGTTTGATTATAAGCTGGGGTCCAAAGTCCAAAGCTCGAGGTGTTTGTCGTGGATGTTCAGCTGGCCAGACTTTTGTTGTTGTTTGAGACTCACTGCGTTTGGTTGTTTGTGTTGTTTTTGGGTGCTCCGTTTGCCAATATTGACTTAGGTTGCCGCCAGATGGGAGTTGGCTCAGGTGTGTTTCGCCGGTGGTACTTCAAGCTCTTGCGTCGTGTATCCGTCAACTTCCAGTAGCCACAGCTTCGTCACACAATAAATTAATAGCAATTTTAAAATTTTTCGCGGGATCGCCAACTAAGCAAAGCTTCTTTCTTCCCTTGTACATATATATGATCCATGTGTTTATGTGCTGGTGCTTTAAGTGGAATACGTGTTTTTTTCGAACCAAAATCGATGTTATTTGGGGGGTCCTGTGTTCGATTGTAATCCGAAGACTGCCGAGTAACACCGACCTGAAGTTACTACATCAAGATCAACGTTTTTCGGCTTGTAGAGTTTCTCACGCTTTTCTCATGCTCATGTGTGAGTAATAGTCGTAACATAAGTGCCGACTAGGCAAGTGTTCACAAACATACAGAGCCATAGATCACATATACATAAGTAAAAATAGTTTGTTTTATACTCTGTACCGTAGGTACATATAGTATCATAAGTTTGTGCAAAAGTATGTAACAGCCAGAAGGAAGCATCTCCGAGTATATATATTCTTGATCAGCATTAACAGCCGAGTCATGTACGTTATGCCCTTTGTCCGTCTGTCTGTTTGTCCGTCTGTCTGTCCGTATGAACGCACAGATCTCAAAGATGGTAACAGATAGAGGTTTGAAATGTATGAGACATATGCTTTTTATTTCTGCAGGCAGATCAAGTTTATTTTCAATTATTTAACTCAATTATTATTTTCCCACAGTTTCAAAGATAGATGGTTCATACCTTCTAGACATATTTAGTAATCAGGATAACTTATCGATCCACGACATCGATTTCCAGTAAATTTTTTAAATAAAAGAATGCATTTATGCAAACAAACTTTCTGGTCATCTTTATTAGCAGGGGGGAGAGTATCTCTCACATTAAAATCGGCAAAGCCATGGGGTCACACAAAGGAGAGAATCCTAGAAGAGCCTTGGGCATTCCCCCCGGCGAAGTAATACCTAACGGTGGTACCGCCGGGAATCGGGATGGGGGTGGAATGTTTAGTGGGTGCTGTAACTAAACTCCCACACTTCGGACGTCGACCTAAACGCCGAGGAGGCTTTTTGAGCTTTAAACCACCCTCATTAAACAAAAAAAAAAACAAACCAAAAAAAAAACACACACATACAAAGGCGAGTGTCTGTTTGTACGCTGCTTCTCGATATTTTGAGCGCATTCTGCTTTGGGATTCCCAAACGGTTATGACATCGCAGGCATGGAGTCTTTTAAGAAACGTTCAGTTGGTAGGCATTGATCGCTGATGATAGTGGGTGGTTCCTCTTGAAACAGCTGTACGATCTACCAGCCTCCTTTGTGGTGTTGTGTCTTTGTTTAAAGATGTGCAAAAGCATAACATGAGCGCAAACATGCTAAGAGCTGCAGGTTTTAAAAAAAAAATTCAAATAAAATAATTGAAATGCTCTGCCGAAATTTGAAACAAACTTATTTTGCGTGCAGTCAATATTAGTCTACATTTAAAATTTGCTGGCTCTAGCACTTCTAGTCTCTGAGATCTAGGTGTTCATACAGACAGACTAGGCTATATTGACTCGGCTACATTTTTCGTGTGGAATTTTACAAGGTGAACTACGTTTAGTTTAGTTTTATCGTTTCTACACGTGGCGTTTAGCTAATGGTGTTTTCTCTGTGTAGTAAAGGACAGTTCTGATTAGTTGTTAAATTTGAGGCTAGTGTATTTAGTAATTGGGAGTTAAAATGAGTTCTTGTATGACTGGTTGCCATTTTGGAATTTTGGTAGGATTTGGCCATAGTTGTTTCATCCTGATATTGTTCTTGTTGTTTAAGTTTAAAAACGTTAATATGTTCTTATTTTTAATATAGATCAATGGCAGCTTTTAATCTCGGACAATTTATTCGGATATTTTTGGTAATTTGCGTGACTAATGTGAAGGTAAGTCGTATAATCTTAAGTATTCAAATCTTTCTCTTCATCAGACGATTGTTTTTTCGAAAGTTGACTTAAAGCTCATTACTATATTGTTTTAAACTTCGTTGTTTTTAGGGAGCTAACAAGCGAAGCATAGACCTGTCTGCCTCTCATGTGCTGATTCCCGATGCTCGACTACCAAAAGAAATAAGACCCCTAAGCTATGATCTTTACCTTGAACCCAACTTAGAAGAGAACACGTTTACCGGACTAATTAAAATACACTTGAGTTGGGTGAAAGACTCAAGAAAAATTTCACTTCACGCCCACCATGACTTACATATTGAAGACAGAAAAATTAAATTGCAAATAAAAGACAAAAATAACAGGTAAGATGTATTAAAGAAGATTTGAAATTTACTGAAAGTGATTTTTTAAATAAATTAGTAGTAATTCAGACGAGTTCAAGAACTTGACTGTTCTTCGAGGCGACCGTCTTCCGAGAAAAACCATATATGTCTTGTACTTGAAAGAGTCTATTAGACAAGGCTCTGAGGGTGTAATAGAAATACCGTTTGAAGGTCGAATTTGGGAAAGCGCCGAAGGACTATTCCGAGGATCGTATACCAATTTCTCTACACATAATGAAGAAGTTTATTTAGCTACATATTTGAGACCAAACAATGCTCGACGAGTGTTTCCATGTTTTGATGAACCTGGATTTAAAGTAAGTATATATATGCGTGTTGTAAAAATGTCCAAACATCTCATAATACCGCCTATCCCGTTTCCCGGCGGAACTGCCTTTCGGTATTACTTCGCCGGGGGGAATGCCCTAAGGCTCATCTAGGATTCTCTCCTTTTTATTAAATTGCGGGCACATTCGGCGCGGCGCTGTTTTTGGTAAACTATTGTGGCCATGTTGCTTACTGCAGACCAATTCTCTTCCGAGTGAGGCATAATGCTCACCAGGTTACACTTGCGGACGCACTTTTAGAATTTCAAGTAGGGTTGTTTTTGTTTTTCTTTTTGTATAGCACTCATTTAATCCATGTTTAATTGAAGCATTTAGACCAAATTTCGGTTATCACTCACCCAGACATACAGCAACGTCGATGGAGGCCTCCTCGATGATAGTCTTTGTGATTTTGGCTAAAGATTGGTTTCAATAATATTAAACAAAGTAAGAGGCTTGATCAAAAACAAAAACCAAAGGAAGATTTTACAAAGCCAACTCGAGCTGGTGGTGCCAGCTCAGGCTTGCTTTTGCTTTTTGCACGGATATGAATTTACTTGATTCTTTGTTTTTCCAATTCTGTTTCTTTGCTCTCAATCTAATATGCACCGGCTCTCTATTCGCGAATCTGATCGATTGGCCTTTTGTTTTACTCGGTGTAAGACCATGACTAAAGAAGCTCTTGACGATGTCACAGTTTTCTACTCCTATAGGGCAATCTGAACGGGATGAGGAATCACTTTGTTTCCTATGTAATTGTCGCCGACCCGGACCAGCTGATGAAAAGATGTTGAGTGAGGAGGAAGTCTGCGGCGGCTGCTTTGAGTGGCTTTATCGACGCATGCACACTTTAGACTTTCCTTAAGCCTGATCAATTTTGCTTGCAATCTAAGCACTTGGCGAAGAAAATAATTTCACAATTAAAGCAGAGCCCTGCCGAGTTCTCTCCGTACAGAAATATGAACTCGCCGGGGTCCGAGGAAAAGCCTTTTTGGCTTTGCCAAAGATCAGTACCCTCTTAAAGTTTTCAGAAAAAGAAAGGGTTCCCGTCTCGCTCGCAATTGGTTGAGTCACACGAAATAAGGTATTATTTTGCGAAATATATATAAAGAGGGGTCATAAAGTTGTGAGAATGTATGTAACAGGGAGAAGGAAACATTTCCGACCCCTGAAAGTATATATATTCTTGATCATTATGAACAGCCGAGTCGATATAGCCATGTCCCTCCGTCTGTCCGTCTGTCTGTTTGTATAAACGCATCGATCTCCGAGGATATAAGAAATAGAGCCACAAATATTTGCATGAAGGTAGATGTAGGCCGTACGCAGATCAAGTTTGCTTCAGATTTTGAAAATTCCCCCCGTCCCAGTCTTATCCCGAAATACCGTTACATCCTAGACCCAAAAAAACAGTGTCAACCCAACATCAGCTATGCTCCCACTCATCGCACTTCGGAAATTGTTACTCACACACCACTGATATTGTCAAACCATACTCTAGAAGTGGAAGCGTTTTACTGTAATGTTGGTGGCCTTGATTTCTCAGGAATAAGGCGGGCGGGCAGAGCGGCTTATGCTACCAATTAAGTAGACGAGACTAATGACAGTTACACTTAGGTTACACTCGGCAACCCTGGCTTGAGTTACAAGCGTTGATCGCACCGGTGTTAATATTTTATTAAAAACAATTGATTTTATAACAAATTTTTAACTGTGATCGGTAGTGACGACTTTATACGGTCCCTGCACAACGTCGTGAGTGATCGCAGTTTTTGGGTTTCCTGGCCAAACTGCAGCTTTGGTTGCCGGCAACCACCTGCTGAGTGCAGCTTGAGTGCAGGCTTGTGTGAACTAATCCCGGCTTGGCTGGGCTGATATCTAAGTATATCTACCAAAGTGAAGTGCGTGAATTTTGTGCTTCGACAAAGTCCAAGTCGTAGTGGTTAATTGTTAGTTGTTTAATTACATTTGTTTTGCATTTGTAACTTTTCAACAACAACAACAACAAACGGCTGGTGATACTGTTGTGAAGGGGTGTCAGTGCTGTCCATCTAGCTATCACTTCTAGCCTTTTTCAGGCTAGTTGCGGTAGGTCGGGGCAATACATAATTAATTCATTTTTATATTAATTTAAATTATCTATTGAACCAGATGAACAGTACGGCCTCTAGGGAGCCTGGAGCTCCTCATAAAAAATCTGGGAGTGCCATAAACCCCCAAAAAGCTAGAGCTACGACACAATCGAGCTGGAACCATCACATGAAATCTGCAGCTGCGACCAACCGTACAAGGGGGTCCAGCAAGGTCCAGATTGCAAACGAGGGACAGTCCCTGCCCTTAATCAGCACTAAGACTGACAGCCAGCTACCAGCTGCCAGATCAGCTGAGCAAAGGGCGGAAAATACTCCCATCGTGAGCAATAGGACGGCAGAGTTCAGCAGACCGGACCCATCAAAAGCCGGCGCTAATAAGAGACGTACGGCCATAAGAATCCTTAAAAGGAACGCGGTGGCTCCAATAACTGAAAGTCAAGCCTCGAAGGAAGACTTTGCAAAAATCCAGCAGGATCTAAGATGGTCAAAGACCATTGTTCCGGACTTCCGACTGGATTATGTAAATCCTGCTAAGAAAGCTACTAGCGGGATAGATCCTTGGAGGAGGTGCAAGCCGAGGCCCCCAAGAGACAAAAAATATATGGCGCCCCACTTTCAATATCCTTTGCCGAAGTAGCAAAAGGAAAAAGATCCTGGGTGTGATCGATGCCAGCAGAAATGATGGTAAAATTCCTCTAAGCCAGTGGAAATGGATTGAGGCTGAGCTAGGAGGTGTTGCTTTGGAGGTGCTTAAAGCGAACCCAGGCCCACCGCCTATATGCAATAATGCGGGATGGTTTTAGGGAAACGTGAAATTAATCGCATGCGATGATGAGAGGTCAGCTGATCTGTACAAAGCAGCGATCGCGAAGATTGGGGAAGTCTACCCAGGGGCCCAACTAAAGGCGGTTGATGCTAAAGACATTCCCTCTTGCCCTAGAGCGCTAGCTTGGCTGTCCAAAAAGCCAAGCGCCCCGAATGACATTCTGGAAATGATGTCAATGTTCAATCCGCAAGTGCGAACGGAGGACTAGAAGGTTATAAAAGTGGAAGAGTCCAACAATACGAACATCCACGTAACCTTCCAGATTAACAATGAAACGGTGGATCACCTTTCCAAAGCAAACGGCCTTCTGGATTACGCATTTAAGAAAGTGAAAAAGACTGTCTATAAGACAGACACTACAGCGCTAGCTAATAGCAGCGAGTGTTGAGGCAGAAGAGCCCAGTGAAGACGAGATGGAGATCGACGACACACCTCTCAAAGAGGAGTCGGGATGCTACATATCGTCTGGGTCTGATTATGGCGCGAGTTTAGGTAGACTCTACACCGAGCAGGAGCTTCTGCATGAAGAATCAACTGATGCAGAAGCCGATGCTACCCTGACGGCAGTGGAATCTATATCTGATGATGCATCCTCCAGATCAATCTGCATCACAGTAAAGCAGCTTCCGGTGCACTTCTGCTTCGCCTGGCAAAGGGTGAAGCAGACATAGTTTAAGTCCAAGAGCCGTGGATCAATGGACCCCCGGGGACACACGGTGATAGCGTATGCGGATGACGTTGCAATAATAATACGAGGTAAATTTCCTCAAACTCTCTGCGATTTGATGCAGGAAGCTCTCTCAACACTCTCAGATTGGACGACACAAAGTGGGCTTGGAGTCAATCCAACCAAAACTTAACTCGTTCTCTTCACCCGCAAATATAAAAAACCAAACTTAATACCACCACGACTAAACAATACACTCCTAACATTTAGCGACTCTGCCAGATATCTTGGTGTGGTTTTGGACAAAAAGTTATATTGGAACGAAAATATAACTGAACGAATTAAAAAGGCAAATACTGCACTTTTCTCGTGCAAACGTGCTATTAGCCGCAAATGGGGCTTCTCCCCTGAAATAGTTCACTGGCTTCACACAGCCGTGGTACGCCCAATACTACTTTACGGAGTCATCGTATGGTGGCCGGCTCTGGGTAAACCTTCCGTCCTCAGAACCATTACAAAAGTCCAACGTAGTGCTGCATTATGCATGACCGGTGCATTGCGCACAACCCCCACAGATGCACTTAACATAATGTTACACCTTATGCCTCTAGATCTATTAAGTAGAGAAATCGCCAGTAACACCGCTCTCAGGCTGAGACAATGTGGTACCTGGGAAGATAGTAGCTCTGGCCACTCCACTATACTTCTGCAGCAAGCGGCGTCACCACCGATGCTGGACTATTGCAACCCAAGTATATCACATACAATCAGGTATAAAGTCAACATACCAAGTCGACTGGACTCGAAATCATTGTCCCATTGCACACCGAATATCATCAACTTTTACACTGACGGCTCCAAACTGGATGGACGGGTAGGAGGAGGAGTCTTCAGTCCAGAGCTCGGTATTAGAACATTATTCCGACTTCCTGATTATTGTAGTGTTTACCAAGCAGAAGTTGTAGCCATCCAGGAGGCTACCAACCTTCTGCGAAACCTCGAAACAAGAGGAAGAAACGTGTTCATTTTCTCAGATAGTCAAGCAGCCTTAAAAGCCCTGGACGGTAATACTAATAATGCCAAAACTCTTACCGAGTGCCGCAGATCTCTTAATGAGATGGCCCAGCACTTTAAAATTAATCTCGTTTGGGTGCCTGGACACTGTAACATCGAAGGCAACGAGATGGCCGACCAACTCGCTAAAGCTGGCACTACCAGCTCCTACCAGATAAGAGCAACATAGGGGTGCCACTGGCGACCTTTAAACTACAAACAAAAGAAACGACCTATCGAATAACCACGAATCGATGGCAAACGATTCACACATGTGAAGTATCTAAGCTTACATGGCCCACTCCGAATATAAAAAAAAAACCAGAGCGCTACTCCGTCAAGAGAGAGAGAACATTGCCCTATTAGTAGGGGCCCTGACTGGTCACTGCCTAATTGGAATACACGCCGCAAGGCTCGGTATCAGGCACAATGACTTCTGTAGAAGCTGTAACTCAGCTGATGCAGAAGAGAGTGTACAACACCTCTTCTGTCACTGCCCAGCTCTCAGCAGAAGGCGACTCGCGCTTCTCTGTTGTCCTCTCCTTAACGATCTATCAGACATCTCTGAAACGGATGTTAACTCATTACTCAAGTTCGTGCTATTATGTAAATGGTTTAACGGGGTCGACCCTCCCTCTACGACCACATCGTAGAAAGGGTTATATGGTAACACAACGGGCCTACATTGGCCTAAGTGAAGAATGGGATCTCTCCCATTTCAACCATTACAACCTAACCTAACCTAACCTTCACTTAGTTTAATACAAGAGATAATATGTGCTTCGTTTACATATATTTAATGAATGAGAGAGTTAATGCGACTTATTCTAATATAACGCTCGCCGAGACGTTCAGCCGGTCGCAACGCAGCCAACCAACTGACGAAAATGCTCCTACATGTCCGTCGTGTGCAGATCGTGTTCGATGCGATCTGCTGCATAGCTTTCTGGGAAAAATCGGGTGACAGCTCGGCCAATCCTGACCTTGAATCGTCCCCGATTCGAATGTCGTCTTTGTCGTGGTCAGACTCCACATCTAACTCAGGATCGCTTTAACACCAGGGTTTCATCTTGTCGGAAGAGTACACAGAACAGTATTTACGCGTTGTGATCTGCATACCAGGGATGTCTTCTATAACATAGCGATCATTTCCAAGGACCTTCGTAATTTGGTAGGGTCCGCGGTAAAGAGATTCCAATTTTCGAGATTCGCCTGTGGCAGCTGATTCGTTTTCCACCACAATGATATCACCTATGGAATATAAAGTCGGATTAGAATTCTTACGGTCGAAACGCTGCTTCCATTTGGCTCGTTCGGATGCAATGTTGATTGCCGCTTGGTGTCGTTTTTGACTAGCGCTCTTGTTTGGTTCGGGGTCATCAAAATCAGCATGTATGGCTGCGGTAAGCGGATTCTGCGTCGTATCGACTGCCTTGAAGTCGAATACTAAATCGTTTGGGCTGAAAGCTGAAGTCTCGTTTCTTTGAGAGTTCATAGCCCATTGGAGATTGCGGAGCATTAGGTCCCAATCTTTGGCATTGTCCGTTGAGGTTCTGATGACATTCAGAATCGTTTGGTTCTCACGCTCAAATTGACCATTTGCACGTAGAGTTCGGACGGCATTCTTGATGTGACGTATTTGGTTGAGCTTACAGTAGTCTTCAAATTGTTTCGATGTGAACGCAGTTCATATCCGATGATACATTTTGGCAATCCAAAATAGCATGATATTTCGCTGAGTACGTTTACGACAGGTAAGGTTTTAGTATTTTTCATGGGTTTGACGATTAGAAATTTGCTAAATGAGTCGGAAATTGCAAGTATATGCGTAATGCCACGCTTGCTTCGTACGAATGGACCCAAATGGTCTACATGAAGCTGTCGGAATGGAACAGGCTCTATGTCGCTGTAGTGCATACTGCCTTCGGGTTTCCCTCCCTTGGATTTAAAATAATAGCATTGGATACAAGACGAAATATAGTCTTTGACGTATTATTTCATTTTCGGGAACCAGAAACGTTGTTGAATTCGTTGAATCGTCTTATCAAATCCAAAGTGTCCTGCATCATCATGGCATAGTTTTACGATACGCCACCTTACAGCCTTTGGAACAACAAAGAGTGTTAATTCCCCCATTTTTCGGTATAAACGATGATTCTGCAATAAGAAGTCGGCTTCGATTTGTTTTGTCTGATCTGACTTAAGTTGACCTCTCAAGATACTGATATTTTCGACGAGTGACGGGTCTTGTAGTTGTATAGTTAATAAGCAGTCGTCTACATCTTTGGTGATTACTTGAACGGATTCGTTGAGAGATATCTCAGGCGTTGAATCAGGTCCGCGGCTCATAGCATCGACATTTGCAATCGCGGAACAATCTGTAATACGTCGAAATGGCTTTCCTAAATCGTAGATTCGGAATCGTTGGAGTTTTTCTATCACTGCTAATATTTCCAGTTCGTAGCTGTGGTATTGGCTTTCGGCATCCGTGCAATGGCGACTTAAATAACTTACGGGCTGCCAATTAACTTTATCCTGTGACTGTGGCAGCACTCCTGCTAGTCCAGTTGCACTTGCGTCAGTGTGAACTTCGTGGTATGCTGAGAAGTCTTACAATACGAGGACAGGCATGCAGCATAATTTTTCAATGAGTTCGCGAAATGACTTTTCTTGCTCGTCTGTCCTTACAAATTTATTTTCTTCGGTTTTACGCAAAAGTCGTGTCAAAGGTCGTGAAATAAGAGAACAGTTTGGTACGAATTTTCGGAAGAAACCTGTACGTCCAAGGAAACGTCTGACTTCGGTTACATTTGTTGGCGTTTTGAAATTCTTAATTGCTCTCGTTTTGTCTTCACCAGGAGTGATACCATTTTTGTTGACAATGTGGCCCAAGAATGTATTTTCGGTTTGGAGAAACTTGCATTTATCGAATCGTAATTTTAGACCAACGTCTTGAAGAATTGCGATGAATTTCTCCAGTCGTTGTATTCCCTCTTCAAAAGTTTTACTGGGGATGACCACGTCATCCAAATAAGCGAGAACCTGATGGCATTAATCGGGCGGTAGTCGACGCACAGACGATGTTTATTGTTCTTTTTATCAACGAGAAGCATTCCCGAGGCATAGGGTGAATCAAAGGGACGATTGATTTAACTTTCTAGTAGTTCTGAAATCATTTTTTCAACTATAGGTCTTTAAGCGAATGTTACGCGATAAGGTTTTGTTTGGGCTGGTACTTTTGACGTTAGAGTGATTTCCATTTTCGTAAGGGAGCATTTCCCAAGATCTTTAGCTTTTTCCGCAAAGCAAGACAAGTTTTTGTTCACAACAGTTTCATTCATTTGCTTCTCCAACATTTTAAGATTTTCTTTCGTGATTATATTTCGGACTTTTTCGACGAAACATTCATTTTCCTGAATGATCAGTTTGTTACCGACACGGCATAAAATGTCTTTACCCAATAAAACATTTTCTGTGAGTAGATTATCGTCTACAATTAACGTTTCGATTTCGTACGTACTTTCGTCGATTACAATTATCGCGCTTAGTTTTCGACTGCAAAAGAACATGCCACCACCAAATCCGTTTAATGATACCGCACAATTTTGCGACACTGCAATTTTGTCAGCAAACGATTTTCGAATTAATGTTCGAGTATTACCGGGGTCCACAAAAGCATTGGATTGATTGCCGTTAACCAAAATAACCAAAAAAACCAAAAACCTATTCAAAATACTTTTACAAATGTCGTTTTCCGGATTTTCCAAGATTTTGTTTACATTGTTACTTTTCGACGGATTTCTTTTATCGGGACGTTTCTTTTTAGCGGAATCGTGATTTACGCGATTACAAATAGAACATCGTGGTTTACGTTGCGGCTCAAGACATTTTGACGCATAATGCCCAGTCTTGTAGCAGTTAAAACACTTAACCGAATTTTCTGCTTTATCTTCAATTGTCACTTTGTCGTTTTATTTGAGCTTGGACTTTTCGGAAAAGTTTCTTTCTTTCTAAAATTCACCGGATTATATTTAATATCTTTATGGGCACTGTAAGTGAGAATATCTCGCAATAGCTCGTTGCAAGATACATAATTATTCGAAATTTTCTCTTTAGGTCGTAGTCGTTTATTCCGTTTATAATATGCGTAGCGACAGCTGAATCATGCAGCTCACCCTTTTTACCGATTGCGAGCATTTTATAAAAATAGTCATGCGGAAACTCATTTACTGCTGTTCGTGTCTTAGACATTTTTATGTGAACATTTGCGGCGTTATCGATGCACGGAAAATGCCACGATTGGAGGACTTCTTCAATGGAATCGACCCAATAACGTGCTGCTCCTTGCATTTTCTGTTGTACACAAAAAATGAGACTTCGATCATCCCAGCGATACGCAGCTCTAAGGGATTCTATACGTTTTACGAATTGTGTTGAATTTGGTGAATTTTCGGATGATGGATAAAATTCTGGCAACAATGCCATAATTTCTCTTACGTTTGAATACGGGTTGGTTTCACTTGACGTTGTGATCGGATTACGTTGTTCACCATACGCGTTTGTCGAGTATACGTTTAGTCGTTGCGGTGTGTTTTCAGTTATCCTTGCCCAATATCCTTGCCCTTGTAACTGAGACGCAATTACATTTACGTTAGGCGCGTAATTGTTTAAATTCACGAATTCTTGCTGAGACGTAGCAACATTTGCTTACCCATGCGGCTGATACGTAGCCACATTTTCGTTGGGCGCGAACATATTTGAATTTACGAATTGTTGCTGAGACGTAGAAACATTTGCTTTCCATGCGGCTGATAAGTAGCCACATTTTCGTGGGATACACACACACTTCAACACACAATCGGTTGCGATTGCGACGCAACCATGATGCAACTATATAAGGTGAGGCCAAGCCAGTGTGAGTTCTCTGCAAAGTACCTCCAGTACCTTCAGTGCTGTGCGAAATCTTGAAGCGTAAGGTTGTCCGCTGATGTCGATTTTTCGTTTGTTTTGTTTATGTATTTGGGGGTGGTTTTTTTGCGCTGTAGCAAAAAATGAATACATACTTAGCTGTGTACACTTTGTGTTGTTGTGGCCAAGGCCATGATCATGATGCAACAAAAAGTGTATACATTTTTCTTGTCTATCTTTTTGTACATAATTTTGCACCGCGGAAATGCCCATATCCCAATGTTAATACGAAGCTGATAAATACAAATTATTATTTTTTATTAACATTACTAATGTCTAAATGGTTTTAATTAATATTTACACTAGTATTGGATTGTTTCCTAAAATATATTTTTCTTCTGACAATTGATTGAGCGATCGCTTTTGTTGTTCACACACACAGACACACCCGCATACATAAAGTGCGTCCATGTGCGCCACTCACTCGCGCTCTGCCACTCGCTCTCCCACTCGCTCTCCCACTCTCTCTCCCAATCTCTCTCGCAGCTATAGCAAAAGTACGCATCACACTGGCTTGGCCTCACCTTTTATAGTTGCATCATGGACGCAACATATAGGCTCGACTGCGGATACGATGCAGCTTCGAGTTGTAAGTTCGATACAACTCGAGTTGGTTGGAGTTCGACTGCGGCGGTTCGATGTGTATTCGGCGAGAGTGAGACAGACGTGTACGTTTGCGGCGACTGCGGCGCCACAGAGTCGGCACACAAAGTTACCGTATTTCGATTTCTTTGCGAATTTGTTGTTGTCGGCAGCAAAGACGAGGAATTAAACTGCCGTACAGATTTCTCGAGTTCACTCACTTTTGACAACATAGAATTATGACTTTCGGGACTTGCATATTCTTCTTCACTATAGTTTTCAATAAGTCTCTGCATTAACTGCTCTCGATTTCCAGACCAGCAAGTCTACACTTTTCTTGCAGCGCCTTTTTACGTTGGTACGTGTTAACCGGCATTTTGAATTTTTTTTTTTTATGGTCTCACTAAACGTTGTACACACAAACACGATTTTTCTTGTCGACGCTTCGACGGCGATTGTTAGTTTCTTATACTAACCGAATGTTCTTGGTTTTCGATGTCACTTAATTTATCACTTTTATCATTTATCACATTAATCACACTCATCCCATTCCGGGAATTGTTACTTAATTTGGCACATTTTGCACTCATCCCACTTCTGAATTTGTCAGCCCAACATCAGCTACCATGCTCCAACTCATCGCACTTCGGAAATTGTTATTCACACACCACTGATATTGTCAAACCATACTCTAGAAGTGGAAGCGTTTTACTGTAATGTGGGTGGTCTTGATTTGTCAGGAATAAGGCGGGCGGGCAGAGCGGCTTACGGTACCAATTAAGTAGACGAGACTAATGACAGTTACACTTAGTTTAATACAAGAGATAATATGTGCTTCGTTTACATATATTTAATGAATGAGAGAGTTAATGCGACTTATTCTAATATAACGCTCGCCGAGACGTTCAGCCGGTCGCAACGCAGCCAACCAACTGACGAAAATGCTCCTACATGTCCGTCGTGTGCCGATCGTGTTCGATGCGATCTGCTGCGTAGCTTACTGGGAAAAATCGGGTGACAACAGTCTGATCCACAATTTTCAAGTTAGTGTTAGTTTTCATGTTTCATTGATTAGTATACATCAATCTGGGCCCAACATATATCTATTCTGCAAAGTTCAATCAGATCGGACAAAAAACACCGTAGTTTTAAGCGAAACAATTGAGCTTGACGTTAGTTAGGTCTAAAGCTGCTGAAATTACTAAATAATGTCGCCTACTTCCAGGATGAGCCTTTAATGGCAGTTACAAAAACCGGCTACATTCAAATTCAAAAATCAAAATATAAATAAACGAAAAAAAATGAAGAGTGTATTTTGAAGTCGGGGCACTCGACTGCAGCGCCCTTACTTGTTTTTTTGTGATTTGTGCAAATAAAAATAATTGGTTACAGCTTGAATTTGAAGCTTGTTTATTATTTACAAGACAGATGGAAAATCCCAAGCGTTATTATAAAAAAAGTTGAAATTGAATGCATTGTCGGATGAAGAGACACTCGCATTTATCAATTCAGTTGATAGTGAAGATGAAGCTCTTAGTAGTGATCATAGTATCATGGACAATGACTTTGTATTGGACAACATCGAGCCTGATAGCTCAGACGTACAGGCAATAGAGGAATGTATCCAGCAAATGAATGAAGCTGATAACTCGGCTGCATTTGTGCAGACAATTAAGTTGTTTTTTGATATTAGCCAAATCGAGCAGCCATCAGCTTCATTATCGTTCGATGATATTATGCAGCCCTCCACATCATCTGCTACCGAGCCCAATGAACGCTTTAAACCAAACAAAAGAGCCCGATCTCCATTGCCATCAGTTGAACATCCATCCATGTTTGTCGATCAGCAATAAATGACATCTGTTTGTACTTATTGCTAATCGTTTACCAAGATGTAAATTGCCTACCGACAACAAAGTGAGCAAGGATTATAGAGGATTTTCCATAGAATACATGACCTCAATTCAAGGAGTCGATCTAAGCACTGTTGTGTGGAAAGATAACAAGTGTGTTTTTCTGGCATCTACTCTAAGCAAAGAGCAAAGGCAACCCGATGTGATAGAAAGCAAAAGAGATTCATAAAAATTAACTGCCTACAAATTATCCGAGAACATAATGCTCCCATGGGTGGGGTCAATCTGATAGACGGGCTCATGGGTCGATATCATATTCGAGCTAAGTCTCGAAAAATTATGACAAGGCTATTCTATCATTTTGTAGACATGGCTGCTACGAATGCATACATTTTATACACCCGCTTGCCTGCCGGAAAAGCTTATGATTCTAGCATTCTTTCACAAGAATATCCGCTCTTACAGCTTCCACAATTCAGTGAGGAAGTTGCTGCGTTTCTTATAAGAAACAAGTAATGGCGCTGCAGTCGAGTTTCCATACCAAAAAATACCCTCTTCATTGTTTTCATTTATTTGTTTTTAAATTTTTGAAGATGAATGTAACCAGTTTCTGTAACAAAATTGTCATCCTAAATGTAGGCAAAATTTTTTTCTAGTCCTGACCAACAACTGGGGGTGTGCTCTTATCAGCTCAACTGTTTCGTTAATAGCTCCGGTGTTTTTTGTCCGATCTGATTTTACTTTTCAGAATAGATAGATATTGGGCCTAGCTTAATGTATACTAAACCACGAGGCTCTAACTTGTGGATCTGACGGTTTTTTAGGTCTACGATGTCTGATAAAAGGGGGACGGGGTGGAATTTTCCAAATCTGAAACAAACTTGAACTGCGTACAGCATAAGTCTACCTTCATGCAAATATTTGTGGCTCTATCTCTTATAAACTATGAGATCGACGCGTTTATACAGACAGACAGACTGACGGACGGACAGACGGACAAGGCTATATCGACTCGGCTGCTCATGCTGATCAAATAAATATATTCCTTATGAGGTCGGAAATGTTTCCTTCTCCCTGTTACATACACTCGCGCAACTTCATGATCCCCCCTTTTCCCATTTTCAATGGCAACAGGGTAACGGCCTGTGTCACCACACTCACCAAAGCTTGGAAAAAGGGCTTCTTATCAAGTTGCTGATGTTCGGTTTTATGGCGAAGGTCATTTTTTAAAATGGGTGGACAGAAGAGGAAAGAAAAAGTGCAAGTACTGCAAAAAGTACAAAAAGTGGAAGAGTCGACCAAAATTGTTTTTGGGACTACTACCACAGAAAATAACATGAACTGCTCTCTTTCCCCCCAATTTTATACCCTGTTCGCATTGAAAATGGGAAAAGGGGATCATGAAGTTGTGCGAATGTATGTAACAGGGAGAAGGAAACATTTCCGACCCCATAAAGTATATA
The DNA here is from genome assembly GCA_035044965.1 of Lordiphosa andalusiaca. Classification (NCBI taxonomy): domain Eukaryota; kingdom Metazoa; phylum Arthropoda; class Insecta; order Diptera; family Drosophilidae; genus Lordiphosa; species Lordiphosa andalusiaca. The sequence continues at coordinate 17,269 of JAWNNM010000359.1, forward strand.
TTCTTGATCAGCATAAACAGCCGAGTCTATAAAGCCATGTCCGTCTGTCCGTCCGTCCGTCTGTCCAAATCAAATCGGAACTGGATAGCAGATAATATAGGGAAGGCAGCAATATGGCCATGCAGAAATCCTCCAGCCCAGCTTGGTTCCGAACAGAAGTTTAACTAGTTTTTGAGAGCAAAACTTGCCAGTACCTGGATCTACAGCTGCTACCTTTCACCTAGTCTGTCTCTGCCGGACATCTGAAAGTCCATAGACGAACGAGTCTACGATGCCAGGGTATACACACCACATATAATAGCAGGTGACTTGAATGCCTAGGCCACTGAATGGGGTAGCGTCACCACAAACGATAGAGGACAAGATCTCCATCGATTGAAGGTAACAATGTGCAGCAGTTCTCCAACCGGCTGAGTGGCAAAGTGTACCGCATAGACACGCTGGACATCCAGCACTTTGTATCCGCAGTCAAAACGATACAAGTGCGTGGCAGTGCGAAGTGTATGGCAAAACAGCTAGCGCAGAAAATGCAAGAGGTGTGCGATAATTCAATGGGACAAAAAAAGTCATATGGGCAACATCATGCCCCAATGTTCTAAATGAGGAGATAGCCAAAGCTAGGGAAGAATGCCTGAGGTCCAGAAGACGATACCAAAAAGTACGGAGGTCCAGAATCTCGTCTTGCTAAGATCTACAAATGCTATTCGGGGTGGCCAGAAAGGTCCTAAAGAATAAAGTACTTTCTGCAACTTGTGACTCTGCAGAGCAGGACCGTTGGAGGAAGGCCTATAAGGTAGTCAAGAAGCTCCATGCAAACAAGCAAGCACTACCGACTGACCGCAATACAATAAAGAAGATTGTGGAGGTGCTTTTCCCCTCAACGAGACTATGCCCTGGTATCCTGGTAATCCAGCGACGCAATCTAGTGATGACACCGTTCCTACAGTAGAGCCGGGCAATACATAGGAGGTAAAGGAGGTGGCTAAAGGGCTAAAATAAAACAAGGCACCCGGGCCCGACGCAAATCCGAATCGTGCTCTAACGCTTGCTGTTGCCCTAAGACCGGGAATATTTGCGGATACCTTTATCCGATGTCTAAAAGAAAACGTGTTCCCAAGCCAAAAACTGGTGCTTATTTCAAACCTGGTAAGCCCCCTGAGAAGCCATCTATACTTAGGCCAATTTGGCTTATCGACACACTGGGAAAGGTATTCGAGAAGATTATTAGCCAGAGGCTTAAAGTCGCAATTGAAGTCGGAGGCGACTTCTCACCAAACCAGTTCGGCTGTCGAAATGCGAGGTCTAACACAGATGTCATTTCCAAGGTGGTTGGAATTGCATATGAGGCCTTCGAAGGAATACGTTGGAAAGGAGGAAGGAAGAAATGCTGTCTTGTCGCCACACTAGACGTAAAAATGCTTTCAACACGACCTTGGGCAAGATACCGAGCGCTCTGAGGGGTTCCCCAGGGCTCAGTCTTGGAACCACTTCTGTGGAACAGCAAGCCCGATGGCATCTTGAGTTTGATACTCCCTGCAAAAACACACATCGATGCAAAGTAGTGGCAAAGGAGATTGCTACAGTGGAGAGCATGTGCAATTATGTTTGGTAGTTAGAATCAGTATTCTTGGACCTGGCAGTTCTCATGACGGAGGCCGTCCTTGTGAGCAGTAGAAAGATAGAAGAGACAGCTCAAACTGTGGTTGGCACTGAAACCATAACATCAAAGAGAGCGATTCGATAAATTGGAGTCATACTGGACACGCGACTCAGCTATCGCGAGCATCTCAGGTGGTGAGTGAAAACGCACAGCGCGTAGGAAACTCAGCAGAATCATGAATAACTGCAGGGGGTCAAAACAGGAGCGAAGGCTGCTTCTCGCCTGCGGTTTGAAGTCCACCATCATTTACGCTGCCAAGATCTGGGCCCAAGCAATGACCGTACAAACTACAGCTGAAGCGTTCGCGAAACGTACCGGCTGTGTGCGCTGCGGGTTTGTAGCGTGTTTCGAACTATGTCCGACAATGCAGCAGTGGTGATTGCCGGAATGGTCCCAATAGAGTTCCTCGCTCTGGAAGCTAAGCCTCCAACCAAGGCTGCCCTACAGGCCAGCCAAGGAGCACGGCACGTGAGGTCGCATGGAGTAATAGCATACGGCAATGGCAATGTAAGTGGATAACTGAATAATTTTAATTTTAATTATAATTTTTTTTTTTATATGCTGTTCGCTGTTGGAATCGACTACCGCATGACACGAAGACTATAAGAAATGCTGCGCAATTTAGGATTAAATTACAGTCACACCTAGGAACCACAAACCTTTGAAGCTAAATAAATAAATATGTTACGGTCGCACCTATAATAAACGCATTTAAATCATTAGTGTACAACCATTCAACACATTAAGGCAGGTCAGAAACACAAAGCGACTTACCGTTCTGCTGAGTCAGCTATATCACACACTCCTTTAAGTCAATGCGTCAGTAATTCCAATATGTGCTGATAGTATAATTCTCATTAAGAGATTGAGCAACTACTGCAGCTGCTGACCATTGGAATCACCCAATTTCTACACACTTTTGCTACATAAACTCTTTCACTATAATCAAATATAAATGGCCCTAAGTTTACTAAAGAAAGTCAGTCTCAGTACAACCACTAAACTGTCACTCACTTTTCCACAGTCCAACTAGTTATTGCATTAGTTGCGACGCTATTCGACAAATAGCTAATGCACTAAATGTCTCCCAGCTTACTACACAAAACTCTCAAATACAGACAGTTAATGCACTGCCTGTAGAACACCATTGACCATTGACACCATAAACATTTTGGTGAGCCCGACGTGATCTACAGAAAACCAATCTGGTGATCATAATATCGTGGAGAGTTCTTACGAAGTTGTCAACTGGACAAAATTAAAGAAATTATGCATGAACTGAACTCACTCTGAAGTTGCAAACCAAGGCAACATCGCAGCAACACTATCATTGTGTGGCTCTGTATTATTGCCTATCAAAATGTTAGAGGTCTTATATCTAAGCTCTCTATGTTATTTTTTAATAGTGCATCATTTGAATTTGACATAATTGCGTTTTCAGAGACTTGGTTAAATCCTTCCATTTCTGATTGTGAAATCTTGTCAAATGAATTTTTTATCTATGGACATGATCGACCGGCTCGCAGAGGTGGAGGTGTTCTGATTGCAGTTAAGTCCAGCCACCGATCCGAACTGATCATTGTCAATACACCTGCAGATGTTGAATTCGTTGCCGTTAAGGTATCGTTTCCTTTACTTTCTTTATTTATTACTTGTTCTTACATCCCACCTTCATCCGATTTTCAAGTTTATATGCACCATATGGCTTGTATCAAAGATGTTTGACCCAATTACGAGATATTGACTCAATGGTTGTTTTAGATGATTTTAATTTACCAAACATCACATGGTCAAATCTCAATGGATCGTCTTATCTTGTACCATCAGAACAAATCTCATCATTTTACGGACCTGGTTATTCGGAACGGTCATCTCAACACATTACATGGAGGCACCGAACTCACCCTAGCGACTGTGAGGGAAACATATGGGATCATCAATAAAAAGCAAGCTGCTAAAAAACTTCTTCGACAATGATTCAAATATCGTCCAAAATCGTCCTCTCAACTGATGGGAGTCAGCACTTTATTGGTCGCCGAGGATTTTGTAAACATGTACAGTGATTGTGGAGCAAATTTTGTTGGCGCAGATAAATCTCTTCAACTTTGGCACAGAGTTGGCATTATTCGAATAAAAAATTATCTAGATAATTATTTGAAAACAAGAGTTATTTATGAAATTTTATTTGGAAATAATTTTATATAAATAACGATCATTCGAATGATTATCTAGATAAAATTATTCGATATTTAAATAAAATTAATCGCCAAGTAACACTTCGAATAAATTATTTGTCAAATGACAAATTGTTTCGAATAAAACGAATAAATATAGCTCGGATAAGAATTCGTTGAAACCCCCAAATAACAGTATGACAAAAGAAGTGGCTCTAGTCAGGCCTGTGAATCTGGTTGAATGCTTAGGTTTTAGAGACAGGACCTCTGAAGCTGCTTGTTGGGGAAGATAAATTGGTGTACCCTCATAATAAGAAGGTAATTCGTGACTAAGAGGTAAGATAATTAGGATAAGTTTTAAGGGCTTATGCAGCTGTAATACAATATTTGTTATTCGTGAAAAAATTATTCGCAGATAATTTATTCTGACACGAATAAAATTTAGAGCAAATAAATTTCGATTATTTTTATTTGGAATAAATTTTTCGGATAAAGCAACATTTTATTATTATTCGAAAAAAAAATAATTTTATGAAAAATTATTCGTTATCCGTATTCGAATAAAAAAAGCACCAACTCTGCTTTGGCAAAACGATTTTCTGCAAAATTTGTCTAACTCTGTGGTCCCAGAGCTGACAGCCCGAAATTTACAATGGCACCTCAATGGGAAGCCAACGTGAAGGCTGTTAAAACTCATCTCTACCGCACCTTCACCGTACTTGCTCAAATCGAGGCATGCCTATATTCTCGACCGCAATGTCCTTTGACTGCCGATGATCTCTCCCCCTTAACGCCTGCCCATTTTCTCATTGGAGACTCTGTGATGGCTCTTCCTGATCTAACATCTGAGGACATCGCTCTAAACACTAAATTTTTGGAAGGACAGAAATTGACTCGTCATTTTTGGCATAGCTGGAGCGCAGACTAGCTTTCACACCTGCAGTCGCGTCCTAAATGGCGAACTGAGGAGAGCAATCTGCAGCTCGATGACATTGTTATCATCAAGGATGACCGTGTCTCCCCTAATGAATGGAAATTAGGGCGTGTCATCGAACTTAATCGTGAAACAGATAACCTCGTTAGAGTAGTAACGCTCAAAATGGCATCCGGCATCCTTTACCGTTACTCAAGCACTTGCATACCATAACAAACACTTCTCTCGTTACAGGGGGCCTAATCGATAATATGGGTTTAGCAGCCCAACAACAGCAGAGAGCTAGTACTCTCTCTCTTTCTTTTTTCCTCTCTTATCAACTCTCATTTGGATCAGCACCAGAAGCTCGCCTTGCCTACGCACATTGAAAAAAGAAAAAGAGTAGTCCACAAGAAGTCAACGAATAAGATTGCGTTCTGATCGCGCTATAATCCGAATTTGCTGTTTTTTTTAATATTAACTAATCTACCGTCCCATATAGTTACAAGTAGTTCTAAGTATGTGAATAAAAAATATTGAAGTTGAATTCCTGTCTCATCGATCACAAGACCACTTGTTCCTGTCTTAAAATTCAATAATGACAATTGAGTTTGCGGTGACTATAAAGTCACTATTAACAGATACTTAGAGGATTTAAACATCCCTTGCCGGGAATTGACGAGATTTTCACCTCACTTGAAGGAGGTATACTCTTTACCAAGCTTGACCCCTCTCTAGCATACAACCAGCTATTGCTGGACGAAAGTTCGCCACTATTGCATATTGGCGATTTAAGGGTAAAACGCTTACCATTTGGCATTAAGACTGCCGCTGCAATTTTTCAAAAGACAATTGAAAATGTATTACGTGGGGCTCCTTACGCAGTAGTGTATTAAGATGACATAACTGTCATGGGACCTGACATGAAGTCCCATTTGATAACACTTAAGTCTGTTTTATGTAAACTACAGGAAGGACTAAAGCTGGATCAGCGCATATGTGAATTTTTCAAAAATTAAGCTTCATACCTTGGTTTTACCATAAATAGAAACGGGCTCAGAAAGAATAATGAGCAAATTTTGTGTATTTTAAATGCACCCCTTCCAAGAAATATTTTAGAAGTGAGGGCATTTACAGGTATTGGTTATTACTACTCGAAGTTTATCAATCAGTTTGCAATGAAAATGCACCCTCTTTATTAACTTCTGAGAAAGGACACCAAATTTCGTTGGAGCAATGAATGCAAAAAAATTGTGATATCATCAAGAAAGATATTGCTTCTGGCAATGTACTTCTTCACTTCAATCTTAAATTAGAGATAGTAATAACTACCGCACTTTCTGGAATTCTAGCGCACAAATGCAAAGATAATGTGTTGCGGCCTATTGCTTTTGTCTCAAGGGCGTTGCAAGATAGTGAGAAAAATTACAGCACAAAAGAAAAGGAAGCACCGGCAATCGTTTTTTATATCACCAAGCTTGTAACAGTCCTAACCTCCGCGGGAGCGGACAGCATTACTGGAAGCTTACTCTGCCTACACGTGCCAGCTTTGCTCAGGGAAAATGGGGGGGTTCTTTTGCACCCTAGTAAACTGTATGGTTAGACAGACAAAAAGAAAGTAGACAGAGTTACGGAAGAGGGAAGGAAGGAGGGATAAAGGATCCAATCTGTACGGTGTCACTAAGTTAATCAAACCACCTTTGAAGAAGGAGGGAGAACAAGATTTTAAGTTCTCCTTCTATTACCACCCCAACCTAGTAAAGGTCGATTGCTGTTCGCGCCTTTACCCATTTGGAATGCAAACCAGTTATTTCAGGTGCCCATATAAAGTATTTAACTCATTTTAATCTAACTTCATTAAGGTTAAGGAAACAATTCCAATAAATGCGGAATGAATTCAATAGGTCGCGCATATATTAAGCAATTCATAAGGAAACTCATCATATGTGATATTGATAATACAAAGGAAGGCTAGATGCTGCTGACAAAAAAAAAGAGTGGATTATACTCAAAAGAAATATTAAGAACAAACTGAATATGCAGCGCTTAGATATGATTTCAATGGCTATGTACAATAACAGCTGGATAACACCAGTGTTTGAATTGCTTCCTACACTGCAGCAATAGCTACGAAAAAAATGCTCTGCTTCTGCTCCGAATATGAAAAGAGCAGAGCAGTAGCATAAGCACAAAATTTCATCTGGAGCACTATAGCTTTGCTCCGTGCTGTCAATTTTTTCAGAGCTATAGAAATAGCATAAAAAAAACTACTATCAAAATACTATCTGGAGTTATAGCAATAGCAAAAAATATCGGAGCAATCGGAGCAAAGCAGGCATAGATTTTATATTCTTGCTATAGAAGTAATTATTGATTTTAGAGCCACTCAGTCTGCTCGCAATAGTGCTACGTATAGCGGCTCTCGTAGTTGTCTCATATGGGCTTAGATCAAAAGTTGCGCAAGGGATAGCGTTAAATGGGTTTTATCTAAAGAATTCTGAAGGTCTTGTTAGGCGACCCAATTCGAAATATATTTTTGGGGGTTCTTTAGTCAAAAAAATTGCTTCTTTTTTTTAAATTTAGGAACAAGTTTGGGGCAACAAAAGTAATGTTTTTTGCCCCGAAAACACCCTAAGGGAATAGCCTTTTTAATTGGAAAGAACCAATTTAAATCGGCCTACAATCAGCGATAAAAATGCACCAAACAGAAATCGCAAATTCTTCTTAGCTCCTAAGAACCACGCCATCTCCTCATACTTATACTTTTGCTACCCTTATCATCAAATCAAACTAAATTGAGACCGCGGATTCTTCAGTACCATCGCAGGTCAATTTATGAACTGCGATTCCCCATGATGTACTAATGAGAATTGAGCCACTTTGTTAAAGCTGTATAGAATTTTAAGCAAACTGTTTGGTAGAACTATGTGGAGCAGCTACAGCAGCTATGAGAAGCAGATTTGGGAGCAGCTCAAGGAACAAAAGCTATAGCAATATGACATGTTGAAAATCTATGCCTGCTTTGCTCCAATTGCTCCGAATTTTTTTGCTATGGCCTTAACTCCAAATAGTATTTTGATCGTAGTTATTTTTATGCTATTTCTATAGCGTTGAAAAATTGTCAGCACTGAGCAAAGCAATAGGGCTCCAGATGAAATTTTGTGCTTATGCTACTGCTCTGCTCCTATCACATTCAGAGCAGAAGCAGGAGCAAAAATAAAAAACTTCGAAATAGCATAGCATTTTCAATCACTGGATAACACATATCTAAGCCTTGCACTTATAAATTTGGGTAGGCATGTAACTCCATATGAATAGTGTTCTTGATATATATATATACTTCGATTCGACGAATGGTGTCAGGCGGCTATGCCGTACTTACATCCAATTTCAGCTTTTCTCACCGTTGTCGACAGGCCTACTGACTGATGTGCTGTTTAGGTGTTGAAAGGTTATAAGTAAAAATGTATAAAAATATAATTTTTTTATTTACTATTGACAACTTATGTTTAGAAGAATTACAATCTTAAGGCTAAGATGTGTCGCGGTTGCGATGTCAAGTAAAACTCAATTTGTGGTTCTGCAGCTGCTGCTTGGCAAAAATCGGTTGATAGCTTTTTGGGAGTCAAGATCAAAAAGCTTTTCTCTCTTTTCTCATTTCATAATTTGAGAGTGAATTGCATCAGCCGATAATTTGAGCTGCATCAGCATTTTGTTCTTGGTTGGAATAACGATTGGAGCGGGTGTTTATGTTAGCGTTTTTATGTTTATGTCTAAGCTGCCCGAATTGTTATTGTCACCAAAAATATGGAAATTTATGTATTTGGATTTTTGGGTATTTGTGTGTGTGTGTCTGGTTACTACTCAAGTGTTAGATTATGATAAATGTATGGCATCTTGTATTGGATAGTGGAGTGGTGGATATGTGACTATATATCAATATTCAGTCTACATACCATACCACATCTTAACAATAAGGGAATAATACAAATTTAATTATATCAGACTTAAATTCTAGAAAATGTCCTTCAAAATTATGGCCATTGGTTCAAATTGTGTGCGCACGGTATACGCGAGTCGGTGTAGTCATTAACAGCGCCGTACACAGTCACCCAGTGGGTGCTGGTTGATGAAACGCTCGGTAGGGCCCACGCACAGTGGATGCGTTACACAAATCTGCTCTATATGCCACAAGCACAATTGGTGCGATATGTAAACCTGCACAAAAGTCACACGCACAGTGGGCGCGAGGTGTGTCGACTCGCAGATTAGGTATGCGTCCGGGAGGGTACACATGCACAGTGGATGCGTATCTGATCCTGTGGTTGTTACCACAAGATTGAAAGAAGCAACCGGAGTTCACTGCCAGGCAAAAGGGGGTATACGCTTTTAAAGAACCGCGTGTTGTCGTTGGCGAACCCTGGTCTAGTTGTCTCCGCTGCGTTTGGCAAGCGGCTACTCTCGACTCCAGCGGACCACGTGTGATGGTAAAGACCAGAACGTTGATATACCTAGTTCCACTAGGGAATGAAAACACTTAAGTTTCTGGTGAAACGCTGGGATCATCATATTTACCTTTTGCAAATTAGACGCGCACACACCAACACATACATACATGCGTATGTAGCAGAGTTGGCATTATTCGAATAAAAAATCATTTAGATAATTATTTGAAATCAAATTTTATTTGTAAATAATTTAATATAATAATTTGATATAAAAAACGATCATTCGAATGATTATCTACAACCAGAAAAAAGAAGAACAAATAACTTAAAAGCAAACGCTCTTGAAAAAATATTTATTCGTTCTTAAATTTTCAAGAATTTGAAGTCGAGCTAAATACGTTCTTAGCTTGGTGCTTTTAGGCGAGGGAAGTGAGGTATAGAAAACTGAGAGAGCAGAGCAAGCACATTTGAGTCTGCTCTTACAGTTTTGTATTATATGGGAGAGGGGTTTGGGAAGCTATCGAGCGGTGAGCGTAATGGATTTGTGTACTCATTTTGCTTTGGAATTCCCAACCTGTTATGGCATTGCTGGCATGGAGAGACCTCTGTTCGACTGATAGTTGACACAGAAGGACTGATGAGGTGTGTGTTCCTCAAGCCGGCTAAAAGTTGCAACATGGCTAAACAATTAGTGTTCCATGAAATAAATTTAAACAAAATCGAAAAATCTACTGATATTGAATTGTTGTTTGGTTGGATCAAGAGCTTCACAGACTGGATTTAAGAGTAAACGATCTTACTCTTGAATGTGATGAGCTCTTGATAATAGGAAGAACATTCTCGGTTTTTGACAATGCTGTTTGCCCTTGATTCAAAATTGAGCAATCTTGAAAACGAGTATGTTTAGCACTTGATCCAAGAACTCTTGTGCTTGATTTGAGACTGATTCGTACTTGGATCAAGTATTGAAGCTCTTGGATCAAGAAAACCGGGCTCAAAAATTCTAACTTAGATTAAGAATTTCGCTCTTGAATCGAGAATTTTCACTCTTATCGAACTATTGATCTCGAAAATTCTTGATTCAATTATGAAATTCTCTATTTTTTCTCTGAGTGTAGATAAAATTATTCGTTATTTAATTAAAATTAATCGACAAATAACACTCCGAATAAAGTATTTGTTTAAAAATTGACAAATTTTTTCGAATAAAACGAATAAATCTAGCTCAAATAAGAAGGCGTTTAAACCCCCAAATGACAGGATGACAAAAGATGTGGCTCTTGTCATATCCGCGTGTCTGGTTAAACGCCCTGGTTTTAGAGAGAGGACCTCTGGCGCTGCTTGTTGGGGAAGATGAATTGGTGTACCCTCATAATAAAAAGGTAGTTCGGGTCATTTCTTGATTTTTGGACATGCCGAACTAAGCTTGAGATAGTTAGGATAAGTTTAATGGGCTTATGCAGCTATAATAGAATATTTTTTATTCGTGAAAAAATTATTCGCAGATAATTTATTCTGTCACGAATAATTTGTCAAACAAATATATTTCGACGATTTTTATTTGGAATAAATTTGTTCGAATAAAGCATTATTTAAATTTTTTCGAACAATATTAATTTTCTGTAAAATTATTCGTTATCCGAATTCGAATAAAAAAAGGCCAACTCTGGTATGTAGTTACATATGTAGGAGTGACGCTTTGATGCGTGGCTCTAGGCAAACTCGGTCCGCATCCGTCACAGATGGCTATTCAGCCCTAGGCTGGTGATTATCTTGCCCGATTGCACGTATTTAACTGCAGAAACAGGGAAATTATAACTCGCGTCTGGACACACATCACTCGACATACCTTTTGTAGGTTAGGTTGAACGACGGCCAGGAAAATCTATTTCGCAATAAAATTAAGGGCGACAGCGGCAATCCGATGTTAGCAATCACTGGATCACCAGGATGCGATTGTAGATGGCTGATTATTGTTTGTTCCTTGAACTTTTGGTGTGCACAATTATTAAAACTTTTATCTCCGCTAGCACGTCTGTCGTCTTTGACCGGTTGATTGAAAAGAAAGTATGACCAAAGCTTGGTTTGGCTGTCAAGTTAGGCTAACACGAGCAAGACCAACTATCGGCTGCGATTAGTTAGGGGCATGCCAACTCGTGCGAATCCGTACTGCTTGCTCAGTGTGGTTGACGTGGCAGTTAAAACCGTTACGCAAACGAAAAATTCAAATTCAAACGACCATACAACCCTACAAGCCTAATCAGTATCTCTTAGTGCCGAAATTCACACTCCGAACTGATCACCAGCCTTTACTGAGCGTCTTTGCATCATGTTGAATATGTTAAAAGGTAAATCTAATGAAGCGTATAGTTTATCGAGAATGTCTCTAATCCCAGAAACATGTTCAAATGCGGAAGAGTGCAGCTATGTAAATCTCATACAAAAACAAAACCACATAGGGTTAGATTTCAAAAACGCAGCAAATCAAACCAGGCGAGACACAGTCTTATCAAAGGTACTTCAAACTATCGACAATGGCTCTGTTAATCAGTTAAAGGGAGCTATCCGTAAAATGTGGGTGCGTGTTATGGGGATACAGAACCATTATACCCAAGAAGTGGCAACAAGAAGTTCGTAACTGTCTTCATCTGTCTCATCTTGGTATTGAAAAACAAAAGAATTGGCTAGATCGTAGATACGGTGGCCAGGTGTAGACAAAGACATGGAAAGATTAATCAGCGATTGTATTCCTGTAACATATCACCTAGACGCATATGCACAGCGGAGTGGCCTTTGAAGTATATTTCACAAAAAAAAAAAAAAGGCTAAGCAGATGACAGGCTGACCACGTCCGCTCACGCGCTTGATCCGGCTTCCGTCTCGTCGGTAAAAATGGGGAGGTTCGATAATTTCGGACGGGACAATGCTTCACTCCATTAATATTATTATTACTTTTAAATCACGTGCGAGAATTTATAGACGAGAAATGCAGATATTTGACAGAAAGAGAAAAGATAACCGAGAGACAGTAAAAGACACTAATACTTTATTGTAACATAGACATGTGGCACTGATGTTAGTGTAGCCACAATTGCCCACCCTACCATGATTACTCCTTCCAGCTTCGATTGAGTAATCCCTAAATGAGGATTGAAATCCCCCATCTCAATCAACCCTTCATCCTTGCATGGCCCCAGAAAACTAACTCCTTAGCAAGTTTTCATCGTTATAAAAAATGGATATATTAATAAATATTACTACACTCTAGCATTTTTAAATATGGAAATACTTAAAAATAATAAATTTAAGGGACAAATATAAAGTTTAAAATTTGATATATTGTAGCGTACACATACTATGTTTTAATATATAATCATAACTACATATATATGAGCATACTATGTGACACTCTGTTGCATAAGTAAACATACAAATACCAATGCTCACTTAAATTCATTCTTTGTTTCCCATGAGGAAATATGATCGACCACTTGGGTCTTTGCCTTAGACGCGCACTCAGCAGTTTTCGGCTTATATACAAATGTATGTGTCCGCCACTCGCTCGATATGCAAAAGCATTTCTTAAGACATTAATTCAGTCTGTTTTTATTCATCGCTTGGCTGAGACCATGTTGGCTCTGCCTGGCGAAACTTGCATTAAATTAAAACCTATATAAACCTTTTTCTACGATCAATAAAGAACCATTAAATCGAGATATTATATGGCGACCGTGACAAGTTGTACGCGAACGGTATAAGTGCATAACTCAAAATGTGATTCAAAACAACAAACCAATTATTTTAATCAAAAGACAAAAGTTTAATTCAATAAAAACAAAAACAAAGTTAAAATGAAAGAGCAACACAGACAAGTGGTTGCCCCATAAAAAACCGATCAACCAATAACCAGCAGAAAAAAAAAAATCTTCAAAAATTAAATTGTCGCCACAACCGCCACCAGGTTGTGGACAGCGAGAAGGAAGACACGGTGACCAAAGCGAGGCACCGGTTGACTGGCCTGGAGAAGAGAAATATTCAACAGAAGATGGCCCCCAATTCCACAACAAATGACCGACAGCACTACATAGAGTGCACACAACAACTAAGTTAAAAGGGAGCAAGGGTTAAACCCCTTTGCCAACGAAGGGAACCGTGCGGGGGGCATATAGGCCGCCCACTGCACCATCGAATGGACACATATATATACATATATACCACAGTTCAACAACAAATGACCGACAGCGCTACAAAGAGCGCAAAATAACAGAAAACGAAATAAGCAACAAGACCGACAGCGCAGCAAAGTGCGCCCAACAGTAATTTTTTTTTAAAAAATGCGATGCTAGAAATAGAATTTTCGCAATTTTTTTTAGTACCCCAAAAGCGTATGCTGGGTACGTTAATTAAGATCATTAAACAAACACCCACTCCTCTCATAAAACCATTACTAACCCACGCAATACAATCTAAAATATAAATAATAAGTAAAATATTGTAAACTTGAAACTTGCTTTTGTAAATTGTATTGCGTGAATCATCCATACAACCTTCTAAAACAATTTTTTCAAATAACAAAGTAAGGAAAATTAAAATGGGTAAAACCCAATCAAAAGCGACTGGCAACACTGCCAATGTCGTTAATGAAATTGAAATTGTGGATCACACTCCACACTTAGACTCCATTTATTGGCTATTATTGATTCTTGTCGTACTGGCCGCTGCCAATACGGCACTAAAAATTTATAAAATACATAAAAAATCAATAAAGAAGAGGTATCTCAGTCGAGCTAACGATCTCGACAAAATATAGATAATAAAGATAGTTCGTCATTCATTCATGCTATAAGCATAAATATAAAAAAAAAAATAAAAAAAAAAAAAAAAAACTTGATCCAGCAAGTACACAAAATGCGTACATATGGAATGGAAGCAAATAGCGGAAACCATAAGGGAAAATAGAAATAGATTTGACAAGTCATTCAAGTGTCTGAATAAAAGTGCATTTATCTCAAATGAGACCAAAGTAAAGCACGTAGACATATTAATATCGACATACAATATAATAAGAGAACTTGTATATACCAATAGAATACGGCTTACCTCCCCGCACTTTACACAAGCAGCGGATGAAGTCAGCAGACTAAGGGAAAATTTAAACTATATTTCAGAAAGACACAACTTACAGTTGTCTTGTCCAAATGTACTACACTTACCAGCATATTTTGACCCTTCGGTACTTATGGACGAGGGACAAAGTACACCAGATGAGGAAGTAAAATTAACACCACCCACACCTACAATAAGACAAAGAACAAACATGTCACAAACAGTGATTGCGTTTCTTAAAACAGCTTCGAGCCTAATGCCTGACTTCGATGGTAAGGCCGAAAACTTACAAAGCTTCATAGACTCACTTACACTGGTGGACTCTATTAAAGAGAACCACGAGTTGACAGCTATTGCAGTCATTAAAACAAAATTAAAAGGACACGCAAGAAATCTGATTAGTACCGAGAGTACCATTAAACAGATTATAGACAAACTAAGATCAACAGTAAAAGGAGAATCGGTTGAAGTAATTTCAGCCAGGCTTTTAAATTTGCAGCAGAAAAGTAAGACTGCCAACGTATACACGAAAGAAATAGAACATCTAGTAAAAGCCTTGGAAGGAGCCTATATCCATGATGGACTAACCCCAGAACTAGCAACAAAATACAGTGTCCAACAGGCAGTAAAAGCCATGACACAGAATTGCAGCATTGACAAGGTCAAACTTATCATGCAGGCAGGCACGTTCACAACAATGAACGATGTCATATCGAAATTTGTAAACAGTTGCACAGAGGCAACGGGAAAAACTGACACAGTACTCTATTATACAAATAGAGGAAATCGCGGATATAATGGACGCGGTCAGTATAATAATCAAGGAAATAGAGGAAGAGGTTACCAAGGTAACCAAGGATATAGACAGAATAATTACAACGGTTACAACAACCGTGGCCGAGGTTCCTTCAACGGCAACTACAGAGGCCCAAATAACGGCAACTACAGAGGCCAAAATAACGGCAACTATAGAGGCCAAAACAATGGCAACTATAGAGGCCAGAATAACAATAACAACTACGCAAACATCCGAACAGCAAATTCGGAAAACCAGCAACACCCCTTGAGCAACAACAACAACAGCCACCAGTAAAAGTATACGCAATAAATCTCAATCTAAGCAACATAATAACAGTTCAAAATGAAGAAACAAAATCCACTCTAACATTTTTGCTAGATACTGGAGCAGACATTTCGGTGATAAAACACCAACATAATGAATACCAAAACTTAAATACAAATATAATAAGCAATATAACAGGAATTGGACAAGGCAAAACAAGCTCTTATGGCCTAGTATCCATAGAATTACTTACAGACAAGTACATAGTACCACATGATTTCCATGTAGTACCCCAAAATTTTTCTATCCCAACTGATGGTATTCTGGGCTCTGATTTTATCAGAAAATATAATTGTTTATTAGATTTTCAAGAGGAGCAAGATACTCTAATCTTGCGCCCAAAAAACTTCCATACGCATATCCAAATACCAATAAGTCACTCACTCGAGGATGACTCATTATTGTTACCAGCTAGATCTGAAGTCATACGACAAGTAAGATTAAAGACTAGTGAAAAAACGGTTTTTGTACCCAATCAGGAGATACAACCGGGTATAATAATAGCAAGTTCAATAGTAACCAGTAGTAATGCATACATTCGCATAATAAATACTACTTCGAACAACACAGAAATTGACAGTCAGAATATACAATTTGAGTCAATTGATGATTACTATATCATTCCAACAAATAAGAAAAATACCACAAGAACAAAAGAAATTTTGAAAAAATTAAATTTCCCAAAACAGTTCGAGTCTAAACTAACTGAACTTTGCACTGAATACAGTGATATATTTGGTTTAGAAACAGAACCCATATCTGCCAATAATTTTTACCAACAAAAGCTTAGATTGCAGGACAAAACACCCGTATACATCAAAAATTACAGAAATGCTAAGTCAGAAAAGCAGGAAATAAACGATCAGGTACAAAAATTAATTAAAGATGGCATAGTTGAACCATCCATATCCGAATATAACAGCCCACTTCTCTTGGTACCCAAGAAATCACTTCCAAATTCAACGGAAAAAAGATGGCGTTTAGTAGTTGACTATCGCCAAATAAACAAAAAATTACTAGCGGACAAGGTTCCACTTCCAAGAATAGAAGAAATTCTTGACCAATTGGGTCGAGCTAAATATTTTTCATGTCTCGATCTTATGTCTGGATTCCACCAGATAGAACTCGATGAAAAATCAAGAAATATGACCTCCTTTTCAACGAGCACAGGCTCTTATCGCTACACGCGATTACCATATGGTCTTAAAGTCGCACCAAATTCATTTATGCGCATGATGACACTTGCATTTTCAGGTCTAGAACCATCGCAGGCATTCCTTTATATGGATGACCTAGTAGTCATCGGATGTTCTGAACAACATATGTTCAAAAATTTGACAAACGTCTTTGAACTTTGTCGCAAATTCAACTTAAAACTACATCCAGAAAAATGTTCATTCTTCATGCACGAAGTTACATATCTCGGACACAAATGTACCGATAAAGGCATTCTGCCAGATGACAAAAAATACGACGTCATCAAAAATTATCCAATTCCAACAGATGCAGATAGTGCACGTAGATTCGTAGCCTTCTGTAATTATTATCGGAGATTTATCCAAAACTTCGCAGAACATTCACGCCACTTAACGAGGCTTTGTAAAAAGAACGTTCAATTCCAATGGACTCCCGAATGCAATAAAGCATTCGAATATTTAAAAGAAGCACTAATGAAACCAACATTACTGCAGTACCCAGATTTCAGCAAAGATTTTTGCATAATCACAGATGCTAGCAAACACGCTTGCGGAGCGGTACTAACACAACAACATAATGGCATGCAACTTCCAATTGCATATGCATCAAGATCTTTCACACAAGGTGAAAGCAATAAATCAACTACAGAGCAGGAATTAGCTGCTATACACTGGGCAATAAAACACTTCAGACCTTACGTTTATGGAAGGCATTTCTTTGTAAAAACTGACCACCGACCACTAACATATCTTTTTTCAATGAAAAACCCAAGTTCCAAGCTCACACGAATGAGGCTTGATTTGGAAGAATATGATTTTACAGTAGAATATCTCAAGGGGAAAGATAATCACATTGCAGACGCTCTATCCAGAATAACAATTGGAGAGCTTAAAGAAATACACCGACAAATACTAAAAGTATCAACTAGATCTTCAACAAGACAGGAGAAAGTCTGCGCAGACAAAGAAAGCAGTAAAGCTATTAGTAGCACTGCTAAAACATTGCATGAGCAAAATGAAAATAAAAAGCCCAATGTCTATGACGCAATTAACAACAATGCTGTCAAAAAATATGCGAAATTAAAACTCGACAAATACAAGTGTTTGCTCAAACGCGGAAAACGAGTAATTTCACGATTTACAATTGATGATTTGTACTCCAATGGAAAACTCGAATTAGTTCAGTTTTTCCAAAGGCTTGAAAACGAAGCCGGAATACTTGACATAAATAAATTTAAAATGTCACCAAGTGATCAAATTTTCGAATCTGTATCACTAAATATATTTAAAAAAATGGGCAATAGTACTTTAAAAGAAGTACGAGTATGCATACTCCCAAAGGTGACCAAAATAGACATAAAAGATACAGCTCAAATAAAAGCAATCCTGTTAAAATACCATGACGAACCAATAGAAGGAGGCCACTCAGGGATAACGCGTACCCTTTCAAAAATACAAAAATATTTTTATTGGCCCTTAATGACTAGAACGATAAAACAGTATGTAAAGACTTGTTTAAAATGTCAAAAAGCCAAAACAACTACACATACAAAGACACCAATGACTTTAACCCCAACACCAGCAACAGCATTTGATACTGTACTGATCGATACCATTGGCCCACTTCCAAAAACTGAGAATGGCAATGAGTACGCAGTAACAATTATCTGCGACTTAACAAAATATTTAGTCACAATACCAGTACCAAACAAAAGTGCTAAAACAGTTGCTAAGGCAATTTTTGAATCATTCGTACTCAAATATGGTCCAATGAAGACTTTCGTTACGGACATGGGTACTGAATATAAAAATTCAATAATCACTGACTTATGTAAATACATGAAAGTTACAAATATACACTCAACAGCGTATCATCATCAAACTCTTGGTACCATTGAGCGAAGTCATCGAACATTTAACGAATACGTACGTTCATACATTTCGATTGACAAAAACGATTGGGACATATGGTTGAATTATTTCACCTATTGTTTTAATACAACCCCATCAGTAGCACACGACTACTGCCCATATGAACTTGTTTTCGGAAGGCCACCGAGACAATTCATTAACTTTAACAAACAAGATAGAATAGAACCCCTATACAATATAGACGATTACGCTAAGGAAATAAAGTTTAGATTAGAATTAGCCTACAAAAGAGCTAGGACTATGCTAGAATTAGAAAAACAGAAGCGAAAAACACATTATGATAAGAAAACAATAGATTTTCCATTAGAAGTAGGAGATTTAGTTTTGCTAAGAAACGAAACAGGGCACAAACTAGACAACAACTATGTTGGCCCTTATAAGGTAGAAAAGATAGAAGATAGAGATAATGTTACAATAAGGACAGGAAAGAAAAAACAAATAGTACATAAAGACAGATTAAAAATATGTAACACATAACGAAAAAAAAAAAAAAAAATAATAAAAATTTTTCGTCTAAGCAAGCAAATATATTTAAAAGAGTGAATGAATGAATGAATGAATAGATCTAAAATTCTTTTACAATTCAAAAAAGCTTATACACAACAAAAAAAAAAAAAAATAGAAGAAGTTTTACCAATTTACTTTTCATTACTTTGAAATTCTTTCCCTAATGTCATCAACACACCAATTAATATAAAATTAAAATTATATTAAGCAAACAAATTTTATATACACCAACACACTATATTAGAATAACTCCATAAATATACGTTATTCTTTCTAAAAGGGGAGGTGTAGCGTACACATACTATGTTTTAATATATAATCATAACTACATATATATGAGCATACTATGTGACACTCTGTTGCATAAGTAAACATACAAATACCAATGCTCACTTAAATTCATTCTTTGTTTCCCATGAGGAAATATGATCGACCACTTGGGTCTTTGCCTTAGACGCGCACTCAGCAGTTTTCGGCTTATATACAAATGTATGTGTCCGCCACTCGCTCGATATGCAAAAGCATTTCTTAAGACATTAATTCAGTCTGTTTTTATTCATCGCTTGGCTGAGACCATGTTGGCTCTGCCTGGCGAAACTTGCATTAAATTAAAACCTATATAAACCTTTTTCTACGATCAATAAAGAACCATTAAATCGAGATATTATAATATAAAAGAAGTTTAAAAATCATGCAATCAAAAATAAAATATATATATAGTTTAAGTATTTATAAATTAAACGACGATATTAAGTTTATTATGTTCCAAGCAAAAGCAAAAAAAAAGAAGAAATATCTTGTATTTTAGTGAATTTCAAGTGCAAACAAATTGACTTCTTAAATTTTCATTCTCGTACGTGTTTCGTGTTTCTTTTATATGTTTGTTTAGCCGAGACACGCACCTCTGAGTTGTGGATCATATTCTTAAGCCAAACAATGAAAATTACGTTACTCTTCTCCTAATTCAGATCATTTAATAATGCGGTTTAATCTTGATTTTGTTAAATTGATCGATTTGGTTTGGATGAAATTATGGGTTCGTGGGTTTCAATAAAAGTAATATAGAACCATTGTTACTCACTCTTAGTTGTCTGCAACGGCGAAAGCGCTTTCCTCGTTGTGGCGAAGTGATCAGCAGCTGAAAATGTTGGTTTTATTTCACCCCAATAATGACACCAAACAAAAAGAAAAAAAACAAACTAATTAAAGACAATTAGATTTGTCTACAAACCATTTTTAAGCTCACGATCTGTCTTTTTGCAACCTACTTTGTTCTTCTTCGTATTTGAATTTTTCCTGTCTTCTTCTTTCTTTAAATTTTTACTTTTTCTTTTCCGCGCTTTCTTCTCTTTTTTTAATTCACTCTTTTACTTTTTCATTGTGCGGTATTTTTTCAGATAAAACTTTTGTTAACTTAACTTATTTTTTTTTTCACTCAAAACTATATATATTTTGACTTTAATTTATTTTATACTATTTCTTATCTTTTCTTCATTAGTTTTTTACAGCATCTTCCTTTCTAAACTCTCATTTCTGGAGAAGCAAAAAAAAATTATTTGTCTGTTTTTCTCATTCCTACCTTCACTTGATTCTTTTCACTTTTTTTTTTTTTTAATTTTCGTTGGTTGCTTGATCCACCTTTTTTCCACACTATTTAGCTCTAGCTGATGAACAAATAAAATAAACTAAAACAAACTAATATTAACGGCTTAACCGTTACTTGGCTCTTCAGACCTTGCCTTTTTCAATTTAGCAGCTCCTTCTTCGATTTAACATTGGCCTGATCGCCTCGCACTCCGACAACAAATCAAAATGTCAACCGAAAAGAGTAATTAACGTCTTGGGGCACAAATTAACATTATCTTTTCCCCATGTGATAATTCGTCTCCCCATAGAAGCGCGACCCCTTGGTTGGGGATACCGATCTGCTAAAGATTCTCGCTGCTTGCGGCCGTCTAGCAAAAGACTCGAGAGCAAACTGTTTGGGTCTTTCGGTTTCTGTTTGATGCTTAGCCTCAGTTTAGCAAAAAAAAAAAACAAGGGAATTGACGAAGACTTCTTTGGCTGATAAGACTGGCGCCAGCGCTTGTATTGACGATTCGCCATTTGTTGTTTTTGGGTTTCTTCGTGGTTGCTTCTCCAAATTTTTCGGCTCGCGACTGAGTGCCAAACCTGGAATGGTTTGCACAACAACAACCACAATTAAAATCAAATTAAATGCTTCGCTTAAGCAACATCAACACAACAAAAAAAATTAACTTTTCACTTTCACTCACCTAGCGTTGGCAAATTCTGAAGACACTTTGATCGTTCTCTGGTTAATCGCTTTTAAATATTTGATTCTTTAGACTTTTGCACTTGGAAAAAGACTTTTCACAAAAACATGGGGGGATTTCCACAGCGGCAATCATTTTTGACAAAGAGATCGAGACTAGCTCTTGGCCGCTTTATATATCCTCGCCCAAGCCGACTTTCGATTGAACTCCATCTTCTTTCTAGCCTATATTGCTATGGTTTCTAGAAAATGAGTTTCCGAACTTTCTCTTGCGCCCTCAGCAATCTTTCTATCCGTTTCTTTGGTTCTCTTTGCTGCAGAGCCAAAGATACTTTTGTTTTTGTTTCAATGCATTTGCAGCATGCTTTCAGGGATAAGAATAAAATTAAAAATCGTTATGAAGCGACAGGATGCCCTACATTCCATGTCAGGAGTTACAAAATGACTCTGATAAAAGTGTACTTATAATATGGGAACCTGAAATATCTCTTTGGAAGAAAATACACGTTGAATTTTCTTTACCTATTCAAAGCCAGTATCTCTTTTGGCCGACTATCAAAATACTGCACTACTGGAGAAAAGCCTTCAAAGATTTTCTTCAAGCTAAGTATTAAGACTAGGCTTGACCTCCTATAACCACCCAAAATAGGAGAGGTCATTCTGGAAAAGCAAAACAACTTTTAAATTACAAAGGCAGTTCATTAAAGATTAAACTAATCCTAATAAGTAAAGTTGGACACCAGTAAAAATAGTTAGCAAACAAGAAACACGTACGTATTTGTGCTCATTCGCTAATAACAATCGTTTCATAAAGAGACATAAGGATCTGATCAGACAACCCAATGAATCACTTAAAGATAATTCCGTTATTGACGACAGGGACAAACCTCATTTTACAGACCCCAAATTCAAGACTAAAATTCATGAAACACCAAAACGAGAACTAACACCTCGAAAAGATGGAAAAGTATTGAAAATGTGAAACAATTTGAAAACTAGGATACTAAAAATGAACTTAGCTTTTTATAGAATGATGTTATTCTAGTTTTAAAGAAACCGATATCATTTAATTGTAAAGCACAAGCCCCATAAGAATAGAATTGGAAAATTAATGTTTAAAAGACTTAAGCTAAGTTGACACGGGCAAATTAGTTTACACAGTCATGGCTGAGTTTTTCTGATTTGTGTCCGAATTTGTCAAGGTGTTCGCACACACGCCAAATTAATTTGCAAATAGGTTTGTCGTAACTTCGAAAGATTGCATTGAAATTGGCTTAGTGTTCAGACTCGCAAACTAATTTTGCAAACCAATTGGGGTGTCTAGTAGTTGACAAATAATCGTCTTAGTGTGATATAAAATATCCGGCTAATTAAAATTGTTTAGAGGAGAATCGATATACACCTTCGCTAATAATTTTAAACTCTATTATTAACAACAAAAAGGGCACGAGTTCGATATCAATGTATGTTTATTGCCGCGTCTGTGAAGTTGCAGTGAGGTTTCGCTAGCCGGCGCATTTAAAGCATTTGACAATAGAAGGGCTCGCACAGATAAACAAAGCTAGAGAGAGCTTTTGAGAGTAGATAACTCTTGCATACATGATCTGTGTTTTACATGTTTATATTTGGCAAAGCAAACAGTGTGCTCGATGGCATTTACATTTATAATTAATAATAACTAGGAGTTCTGCTCCGGACATGCTCCCCCCGTTGGAAGAGCTTCACTTTCAACCGATGAACAGAACAGCTAGCTTCGATACTGCTCTTTTGGCCAGTCCAGATACAGTACGGACAATGGCCACTCTGGGAACGCCATCCTCGCTTTGGACCGTTGATTCCACATGACCAAGTCGCCACTTTAGGGATGGAAGGTTGTCATCCTTCAGCAAAACCATGGCTCCTTCCTGTAGAGTTGGTTGTGGTGTTCGCCACTTGGATCGCTCTTGCAACAGCGACAGGTAGCTGGTGCTCCACTTCTTCCAAAAGATTTGCCGCATTTGACAAACCTGCTGCCATCGACTCAGATTCTCCCTCAGATGTGTGACGACTGGCTCATCGATTGTTGTGAAGCTTCAGCCTATGAGGAAATGTGCAAGAGTGAGAATCTAAGTACGGCAGAGTTTTTGTACACCAAAGTTCGGAGTTCATCTAAAGTGAGAATAGAGGAGCCAACGACGAGAAAAAAGGAATTTAGCCGATTTTACTGCTGATTCCCAAAGTCCACCAAAATGTGGAGAGCGAGGCGGTATAAAACTCCAATCAATGCCAAAGGAAAGACAAGTGCCCCGAACAGCATTGCTATGTGGATCGCTCAAAAATAGAGCTTTCAACTCTGCTAACTCGTTTTTGGCACCCACGAAGTTTGTTGCGTTATCCGTCCAGATGTTTTGTGGTTTTCCTCAGATGCTGATGAACCGCCTAAGCGAAGCAATAAAAGATGCCGTCGAAAGATCCTGAACGACTTCAAGATTTGTTGCTTGGTGCTAAAGCAATCAATAATGGCTCTATAGCATTTTATGGGTGCCTTGTTCCGCGTCTCTGCCTTATGGTAAAAAGGACCACAGAAGTCGATTCCAGTTGTGTGAAAGGCTGGATTTGGCCTAACACGATCCGTAGGGAGCCTGTCCATAATATGCTCCGCATATCGAGGTTTCAAGCGAAAACATCTTAGGCACTTGTTTATGACGCATGCCACCGATTTGAGGCCCCCAATTGGCCAATACGCTTGCCGCACTGATGAGAGCAGGCCTTGAGGTCCAGCATGAAGAAATTTCTGGTGTTAATGCATGATGATCGCTCTGGTAACTGGGTGTCCCTTTGGCAATAAAATAGGGTGCTTGGCATCGTAATCCAACTGCGAGTTGTGAAGACGACCTCCAACTCGAATCAATCCATGCGCATCGATAAATTCAGCGAGAGTATGCTGCTTTTGGACGATAGCGCCTTCTTCTCAGAGAGCATTGCGTAGTCAGCCGCCAAAAGAACTTGTTGAATATTCTTGAGCAGAAGGTATGTGCCCATGCGGAGATCCTCGACAGTCAGATCGCCCTTGGGCCTTGGAGTATTTTTCCGGTGAAGAAGCCAAAATCTGAAGATATAAGCAAATGTGCGTTGTAGAGAGGCAAAAGAATTATAATATTTGCAGTCAACAGATTTGTCGTGCTTAGATAGAGCTAGCAAGACTTTGCGACGACGTTCTGGAAGATTTGCTGTGGGTTCTACATTTGCTGGCCATTCTGAGCAGGGAGATTTCAAAAACTGTGGTCCATGATACCACAGACTGTGATCAAGTAGCTCCTTTGGTGTGCAGACCCGAGACAGAATGTCAGCCGGATTCATCAACGTTGGTACATGATGCCATACCATTCCTTTCGTCATCTCCTGAATCTGTGCCACTCGATTAGAGACAAAAACATTAAACTCCGAGGGTGATTCACGAATCCATGAAAGAGTGATTGTCGAATCCGACCAACAATGGAATGCGCAAGGGAATGATACGTTCTGGGCGATGTGAGAGACCAATTCAGCTAAAATCAGTGCAGCAGACAATTTCAATTTCGGGATAGTTAGTGACTTTAATGGTGCCACTCAGGACTTTGAACATAAAAGATGCACCGAAACTAAATCTTGGGCCTCCGATCGAAGATATACTGAAGCACCATACGCCAACATGCTTACATCACAAAATGCATGTATTTGGATCGAGGCATTAGGAAGCATGACAAATCGCGGAAATTTAAAATTGCTGACAATTGAAAGTTGCGAAACGAGCTCTTGCTAAACCAGGAGCAATTCTTGCGGTAGTATTTCATCCCAATTAAGCTTCTCCTTCCATAAGGATTGTAAATTAATTAAAAGGAGGATTAAATTAATTTTCCACGCTTTAAGACTTCCTTCACTTGGCGCTTAATCTCCACGACTTCTTCAACTGTGTCTGCACCAGTCATCAAATCGTCAACATAAAAATCTCTGCGAACGATTTTAGAACCCAGGAGAAATGAAGGTTCCTCATCAATTGCCAACTGATGCATAGCACGAATTGCCAAAAAAGCCGCTGTTTTTGTACCGTATGTCACCGTGTCCAGTTTGAAAGCTACGATCGCATCAGATGGGTTGTCGCGCCAGAGAATGCATTGAAGATATTCGTCAGGATGGCCGACTCTAACGCAGCGGTACATCTAACATATGTCCCCACACAATGCGATCATAAAAAACCGGAATCGAACCAATGTTGTGAAGATCGTGGGTTGAATTGATGGTCCAGCCAACAGCAAATCATTTAGCGAATATCCAGATGTGGTTCTCGCGGATCCATCGAATACGACACGAAGAGCTGTGGTCGTGCTATCGAGTTTGTGGACGCAATGATGTGGCAAATAAAACTTAGGCGCTGTATCCTGAACCGATGCCAAAGACATTTGACCTAAGCCGAGATACTCGTGAATAAAAGCTGCGTATTGCGATTTTATGGAAGGGTTTTTAGCAAATTTTGCTTCTAAACTCTTAAGTCTGCGAAGAGCGCGACTGTATGCATCCCCAAGTGAGTTGGGATCACTCTTAAATGGAAGCTTGACTGAATATTGGCCATTTTCGAGACGAGTACAGGATTTCTTAAAAAGGTGCTCACAAAGTGCGTCCTCTTCAGAAATGGAAGATGATGAGGCATAGCAGTTTTCAATTTCCCAAAATAATTTAACGATTTCTGTTAATGAGATGTCCGCTTCTGATGGGGTTGGAGCTTTGACGAGCGCGACGAATAACGAATTCTGAGATTTTGCATGTGAAAGACTTCCGGAGACTGTCCAACCGAGCTTTGTTTCCTGGAGGATTAATGTGCTGCCCTCTAAACGAGTTTTCCCAATGCAGATTAAGTCGGAAAATAAACCGACTCCGAAAAGCAGAAACATACGTTGGGACTTGTGGAATTTAGGGTCAGCTAGCACGATGTTATTAGGGATTTTCCAACCATCACGCATTCAAACCATATTGCGGCTGGTAATCAGTGATAGTCCGCGTCACCACAGCTGCGAATGAAGCCCCATAGCTTGCATCCTGAGATTGAACGCATATATCCACTGACCTATCAGAATCTAGAGACGACTCTCCAATACCAGATATCGAAATGAGAGAATGACGAGCTTTGAGCTGAAATTGGTTTGCTAGACGAGCAGTGACAAAATTAAGCTGAGATCCAGAATCGAGCACTGCATGGCATGGGATCATGACTCCATTGCGATGTTGGACCAAGACAAGAGCCGTTGCAAGCAGCACGTAATCTTCAGGCATATTTTTCGAGGCTTTAGGTTGAGGGCTTGACAGAGAATTGGATTTAATAGAAGTGGATGCTTGATGATAGTTTTCTTGATTCAAATTTGATGAGGAAGCGCTAGTAGTGGGATTTAAATTCATATGCAAAAAAAAGAGTGGTGACTTGCCTGGCCCTGTCTGCAATGACCTGACCTGCATTGCTGAAGACTATGCCCTTTGCGCAGGCAATTCAAACAAAGATGCATTTTCTTGGCTTCTTTGTATCGCAAATTTGGAGACAGATTTAAAAAACGAGGGCATTTCGTAATGTTCTACTGATTCACAAAAAATGCCTAATGAGTTTGTGATAGATGAGCTTGTGTTAGATGACGATGCAATAAGTGTACTTTTGTTAGTTTTGTACGACGCTTTTCCCACCTGTTGGCTTGGTAATTGGGTTACCCTAGCATTTTCCACATTTTCCATGGTCCTGCATCTCTTCTCCAAGAATGAAGCCATCGAAGTCCACTTATGCAAATCCGTTGAAGATAAGCTCTCTTCCCATCGCTCTTTGGTCTTCTCATCAAGTTTTTGTCCCACGATGTGAATCAGGAGTCCATCTGATATCTGCTGCGGTGTAGCCAATGAATTCATTGCGCGAAGATGCGAAATCATTTTGTCGCTGAGATGTCGCAAGCTGGCAGCAGAGCCCTTTTCTATCTCCCTTATCCCGAAAATCGCCTTTACATGTGCCTGAAAATGGAGTAATGGCGCGTGCCAGGTCACAGGTGACGCTGGTTGGCGGGTTTTTTGTAAGTATATACAGCACTGCACTGAGTAGCAAAAATAAATTGCACAACACAAAATATAATATTACCCTGTTTTTGCGCGCGCCACGCCACAGATGATGCTTGTTTAGAATAACTTTTTTGTGTGCAGTTAATTTGTTTGATTATGTACACATATGTGGTGGTTGCACTCGCGCGAAAACCAAACGAAAAAGGCAAAGCGAAGGGGAAAGGGCAAGCGAAACAGTTTCCTTACGCGTGTATGCAAATGTTTTTGTGTGTGTTAATGTGCTTGTCACCAACTTGTAATCAAGCAGCAGAATTGTTTCAACTATATGAAACAATTATCAGCCAAAACGACTTGTAACTTCAGATCACGTCGGGGTCACCAAATGTTTAGAGGAGAATCGATATTAATCGAATCGATAACTCTATTATTAACAACAAAAAGGGCACGAGTTCGATTTCAATGTATGTGTATTGCCGGGTCTGTGAAGTTGCAGTGAGGTTTCGCTAGCCGGCTCATTTAAAGCATTTAATTTTAATTTTAATTTTTTTTTGGCCAAATCGGATGACTATATCATATAGCTCCCATAGGAACGATCGATCGGAAAACGGGAAAAAAAGTATTTTTTGAGAATATTCAAGCGAGCACTAGCAAGGGTATAAAAACTTCGGCACAGCCGAAGTTAGCTTAGCTTTCTTGTTTCGCCTTCTCCGGAGTATACGCCTCGCTAGCCGATTAGGGTGTCCTCTGAGCCTCTCGAGGTAGTCTGCTGCTTGCTTGTTAATAACGTCGCCTATCAGAAGGACATTAAGTTCCTTCTCCAGCCTTCTCGAACACATGTACCAAGGCGCTTCCGTTAGTCTGCGCAGTAATTTGGCTTGGAGAACACGGATCTTGTTTAGGTGGGTTACAGCTGCAATTCCATATACTTGCAGGCCTTATCTCCAAGCTGGTGAAATAATTACATTGTATATGTGTACCTTGTTCTTTAAGGACAATTTGTTTCTGCTATTTAGCATCCAGCCCAATTGAGCAGCTATTCTATAAAGCGACTTTGTTAGGTGGCTTATATGCAAGCCAAATGTCAAGCGCCTGTCAAGGTACACTCCCGAATACACGATAATGATATTGATAACGATAATCAATGCATATCCGTACCAATTGGTTAAACAAAATGCAACCCAAATGTGATATTTATTTTTTTATATTTTTCTGTCACGCATAATCATAATTAAATTTCTCTTGTTCTTGGAACTCTTTCAAGAGTTGATTTCGTTATTTATTTATTTATCTAACACTATTCCTGGTACTTCGAGCTTCATTATAAAATTATGATTATTGCACGTCACAATTACAATTATAGATTAAATATTCTTAGCATCCGAACTTATTCTACTTTTACAAATACAAATTTTGTTTTGTTTCAATTTTGATTTTTTTCGATTATGAATAATTGTATATAATGATATATAGTTTAATTTTTAATGTGAGTATACAGTTTGTCCCTAAATTTCGTTGCACTACCGAACAGTATAAACAAAAACTTGTTTCCTGAGCTGGTAAGTATGTGTCGTACTGTTTTCAAATTCATGGTTCTTGTTTAAGTGACAACACGAATTTGGTCATCCAAATAGGATGTTTGGTGTATATTATCTTTTGCAGAAGTAGTAAGGATCTGTACCCGTCTTCTATTTATTGTAGACCTATCTAGCGATATTGTTGAAAGCTACATTTAGTCTTCTCTGAGACTTCTCAACTTCCAAATATTTTTATTCCATAGCAAAGCTTTGGTATCAGAAAAGTCTTCGCGACTACACATACGCGGCGGAAAGATAAGCTGACGGCTGAGCAAGATTTTGCAGCGCGTCAGCTAGATAAAATAAACAAAAATGATTGATTAATTCCGCTAAGCTGAGCTAACAACTGAAGTCTTAAAGACCAATACAGTGCTTGTTGTGCAAAGTTGCACGCAACAGAAGGGTTTATTTAACAAGATCGGCCTTGAGCTCTGACGTAAGTTCATCTTTCAGCGGGCCCTTATTGTTGTCGGTAAATAACACTTGCTTAAAGATATTTGCCTTGTAATTCCATTGGTTTTTCCAGACAATTGTAGTAGTAGTAGTGTCTTTATTTTTTAGTTTGTTTTGCCCTAATATAATAACATATTTTATATCTAATACAATTCAACCAGATATAAAGTTAACTGGTTTACATCGATTTGGTTTTTAACCCTCTGTCGATCACTTTACCCCCATCCAGTTCTACTTTGGTTAATCCACCTGGCTACCCTGGTCGTCCCCAGATACCAGATCGTTCACCTTGTAGTGTGGAATTGTTGCTAGGTATTACAATTTAGTACTATGCATATTCTGTATAATTCTAATTACCGTCAGCTTATATCGAAATATAAACTTTAACTGGGAATATATGAGAGAATAGTGACTGACTAGTATTTGGATAAGCTTAAAAATTTTCCGTTTGTATCTGTCTCCTATAGTTCAGTACACGTTTTATATAATTCGCGAGTGTCATTCAATTCGATCCATTTAGAATGATTATGTTTTCCTCGTGTGCTAGCTCCGATTTTTTTAGATGCAACTTCCTAATTTCCTAATAATGTTTTCAGGCGCCTTTCAATTACACAGATCACATTCGCTGATTGCTCGGTATGGCATGGCGTTAAGAGGCAACATTTCTGTACGTGCTTTGCATATAAGCGAAATCTGACAGATTTTTAGATCGTCATGGGAGTAGTTGTATGTTGTGGGTTGCAGTTAAAAGATTTATAAATTGCTCTCAAAGAGCTTCGGCTGGCCTGAAATTAAAATTTCCTCATGGCTGCGCGATCAATTTGCTCCAGAATGTTCATATGAGCTAGATTCCACGTTCTTTATTAAGATATATCTATATAATGATGAGTTCAAAAAAATAAAAAATAAATCAATGTTCTTTTATTTCACACCATGTGTGGTTTGATGATCAAATTAAGACTAAAGTACAATCTGTGGATTATGTTCTATTTAAAGGAAAAAGATGATGTTTTGGGGTACGTGACATCTTGCATGTGGCAAGAACAAAGGAATGGTCAATTGTTTATGCTGGCTATGTTGGCATCTTCTGATTGGTCAGATTGTTATGATTCAGTTTGGGAGCGAGATCTGCGCCCAGATTAGTTTATGTAAAACTCCGTTTTGTTTGTGTTGAACTTTTCTGCTAATTTGGGCAAATATCGTGGTATGAAATACAGTGGGTATGAATAATGTAAAAAGGGTCGCCACAGTGTGTATAAATATGGTAAAAAGGGTAAGGTGAATATTGGATATGTCACTATATATATATATGCCGTGCTCGTTGGCCAGATCCTGCCACTTTGCAAAAAAACTGACTTGTACCGCTCTGCAGAAATAACGATACTATTTTCGGGAGCCTACTATCCGGCATCATCATTATTTTCCTTATATGAGAAAAGTGTGCATGCCGAAGCATTGCATACTAGGGCCAATCCTGTTTCCAAGTGAATTGAGTAGTTTGGTGTACTTCTGGGCAACTGAAAGATTTTCTTTACAAAGTGGCGCTACAATTTCTTTATGTCCACATAACAGGTATGTCCCCAGATTTCCGACTCACACAGCATTATTGAGCGCACAGTGACCTTAAATTCTTTTACGACCTCCACGTGTTTTCCATTTAAATGCCAACTCTGGTCATATGCTGCACGTCCTTGTCCATCAGGGATGAGCAGCACTTTAGTCTTTTCGTCCATGTGTAACGGTCGCTGGTGGTGGGAATTCTTAATTTTCCTTTTTCGGTTTTTATCGGCTTATGTTGTCTACAAGTGTAGTCTCAGATGACGATCTAGCCTTCCGTTGTGCATAGAGATCGGGAGTGCGTACTTCTTGCTATTGCTCCGTCTAAGCTCACCGGATTGGTTGGGGTTCTTGCTCACCCATTAGCAAGACACTATTAACAAATTGAAGAAGTGCGCTTTCAAAAAACGAAACAAAAATTAGAATTAGCTAATTGATTACATATAAAGTCAAAGAGCAAACACAAAGAACCTTCTGTATATTGAAATATCTGTTCCGACCGGACATCAGACAATGCTCGTCAGATTTACTTTATTGAGAGAACTAACGTGTTGGTAGTCTCTAGTTTCTACTCTACCTTGACAAGCAAAGGAAATGTTGTTGCTCGTCCCTAAAACAAGGTTCTTCAAACCTTCAATTATATTTGTAAGCAGCTAACATGGGTACTTGACAGACCAAAGTATAACACCAAATATTCATTTCAAATAACATAACAACTTCATTTATTAACAAATAGGGGGGTGCCACAGAAATCTCTAGAGATTTTCGTATAAACGATTGAACTTTGAACTAAACTAGGAGAACTTTAGATGTGAAGAGACTGCAACGTTGCCGGCTACTAGATAATGAAGAAAGAAAACCGTACACATCAAACCTACTTGGCCTTAAACAGTCAGTTTCAAATCTCTCAATTTTTGTCATCTAATCTAGTAGCCCAGCATTTTGGAGACATTTCACATACTATATAAAGGCAAGCAGTTGTAGCTCGAAATGAAAGCGTTTACACGAAAATCTCTAGAGATTTCTGGGGCACCTCCGATAAATTTACTTTCCAAAAATTAAAGATATTATCATATTCCTTCTCTTTTACGCATTTCGAGACTCAAATCTAAGGTTACTAATTTAGGGTTCAAGGGTCTCCAAAGATATGTATATATATAAGGGTTTTTGTAAAACTCACTCTGGGTTACTTAACATGTGCTTTACCCATACCAAAAGTTAATCCATCGAAGCGAACGTTGGACCCAATGTACACGACGAGGCTGGATAAATGTCGCTAAATGTAGTTAAGCAAAAATAAAGTTATAAGTATATATATTAATATAATATATGCAGGTTCAAATATCTTTAAAGGTGAGAATCTCGATCGCTTTGCTTATTTTTGCATGGTTAGGAAAATTTATGACAATTGAACAAAAAATAATATTTACTTAATTATTTAGAAAGCGAAATTCAAACTCATATCGAAAGTGATTTTGGTTATTTGTAACCAAAAAAAAAAAGGAAACGAAGCTCAGAATATATAGTGAGCATGGCCCGACTGAAAGGGTATACAAACTGATTGATCACATAACCTCAATGCACATGGATGCACATGTGCCTATACAAAAATTCTAAGGTCAACTGCAGATTATGGAATCACCAACATCCTGGCCACTCCTCTCTCGTGATAATCGGATCTGCATATAAGTCCGAGGCTAGGGAGCTACGTCTACGCCCTTAGGCGATTTCGATCTCTTCTGGATCCTGCTTCAATCACGGAGGCGGTGGGGTGAATGCATGGCTGAACTTTTTTAAACTATAAACAACAATAAACAACATATCAAACACTCAAAAGCGGATTCCGATTTGGCTAAACGGCAAGCAGCCGTATTGTCCACAGATGACTCTAGTGACTAGAGACACGGATGGGCTTCCACGCTGGCCAGATGTGTCAATCCGTAAAACAACAAGAACCTCACGTTCAGGAGTCCCAGCCGAAGAGCGCATCTCTACCGCTTGCGGCAGTGGCCTGCTTTAAGCTAAGCGGCTGAATAAAAAAACTAATAAGGTAACGTGTGATGAGTACTTTTGCCAAAAGCTTACGCTTCATGACGCGCAGCGCTGAACGTGATCGTGATGCTGATCACAACTAGGAATTTGACTCTGTTCCTCCACGTTTTAATTGTAATTTAAAGCTTCAGTTCTTTTCTATGAATATTTAACGCTGCCAGCAGAGCTTTCAAAAGATCGCCCCATGCGCTTTTGCAACTTTAACCGTATAATTGTCTGATCTAATTGGTGTCTTTCCTACTCCCGTTTCTTTTGCCTACGCACACATATAAACGTTTGTGTCCTCTCTAAAATAACAGAAGCGAACACTTTCGTTGGGGCGTTTAAGCACGATATCCCCCTACGGTTGCACGCTAATTTGGGAACTCCTTTCTTGAAAATCGGGAAGATAACACTCTATTTAAAACTAGAGGGTACTCCTGTGGCGTAAATATCCTTTAAATTCTTCAGTAAGAGCATTGAGTAATTCCAGCGGGGCGAACTTTAAAAACTCAACCGGAAATCGATTATCACTTAGGGCTTTGTATATCTTGCGCGCTTTAACGCAGAGCTGACTTCTGCCAAACTTATCGGAGCATCAAGTTTTTAATTTAGGATCATTGGAATTTGGATATGCATACTGTTGTCCACCGATGGGAAATATAATATAACAAAATGGAGAAGTGGGACGCTAGATCTGATGCCGTCAATTTTATACTAGCTCTTGCCGTTCTTCCATTTAATCGTCTTACGAGTGCCCAGAAGATTTACTGTCTCCAGTCGAAGCGATCTTAGTTTCCAAGCTTTTATAATAGTTTGCTTTCTTAGTCGAGCATCACTTTAAATTTTTCATTATGTGCTCTGTAAGACGACATTGCATTGCTATCATTATTCGGTGGAACGTGGGTTTTATGGCTTCCTCAAACTCTGTATCAAACCAAGGATTAACGAAGGTTGTTGCCTTACTGAGTGTATCCACACGATCCTCATTTTCGACATGGAAGCTATTCAGGTGATGTAAATTTGGAAAAAGTCGCGCCTCGTATTTGTTTCGAAGTCTTTCTTTCCAACAAAGCTTTGGAAGTAGGTTGAACTGTTTTCTTTGGGCTTGGTCTATTTTCGGTACCTCCATTTTCGCTTTGATCGAAAGAGGCAATTGGTCTGACAGTCTCCTTTTACAGCCACATCCTTCACACATCCATGCCAAGCTCCTCCCAGCACACAGTATTCAATTGTTGAATTGCCCTGTCTTCCTTTAAATGTGAAGTCTCCAGAGGGGTCACAAAGTGTCCTCCCATAAAGGATTAGAAGGTTTATTGATTCACACATCTCCAACAGTTTTTCTCCTTATGAATCCGTGATTTTGTCTTTTGCCAACCTAATGATTCTGTCATGCTTACTGTGTGACATGTTTGATTGGGTACGAGCTGGTTTCGTCCCTATTGTTGCATTTAAGACGCCAACCACCATTACATTCTGATGGTCCAAAATCATGATTAAGTTACAATTCGTGGATCCAATTGTTGCAGTTGAAATATTTCGGTGTTATAATAGAATTATTACCATTAGTACTTAGTTCAATGGCAGTTCTATTATTTAACTTTTTAAAGGAACATTTTTACTTTGGCATGAGCATACTTTACTGCGTACAAGCAGCCACCACTGGCACGTCCTCTGCTTGCTGTTCCTTTTGCCGGGATCCAGTGAAAGTTGAAATTTGGGAAGTAGTGTTTAAAAAGTTTTTATTTGCTTTGACGAAAGTTTTAAATAAAAGTGCTATTTAAAATTCGTTTACAAATTAAAAAAACTTTCGATGAAGAAATTGGTTCTTAAGGCCGGAAATGTTAAAAGCTAGAATCTTAATGGAATTAGTTTCGACTTTATTTTGGCTGACGGCATTTACGTTTATAGGATACAAGGGCCTTCCCCCGCCATTTGGGTTTGATAATTTATAATGATTGTCTAGAGGTTTCGTTTAGAGGAGGCATTAATTAATGCCACGTTTTACGCGAAATTGTTTTAAACAAATGATCATGAAGTTGTGTGTTTGGTTAACGAAAGTATGACAGAATTAAGGGTTTAGTTTAGGCACAAATAATTGCTTGGTTGTTTATTTGATGTGTTTAAGATGCTGTTATTGGTTAAACGAACGAACATTGGGTTTGGCTTTGATTGTTAACAATGTTTGTTTAACGTTAACAAGCGGGTCGATAGAAAACGATTGATCTTGAAAGCCGAGATAAACATAGCTAAGCCGGCAAGCAGTATTTCGGCAGCCGAACATCTATGCTTAGATAAAAACTGTATGCATATAAATAGATTTAACCGATGTAAACAAAGCAAACAAAAGGCTATCAGACGGGCACGTACGTAATATTTGAAAATGAGTTTAGAACTAATTATTTAGGTTTAGATTGATTCTGCTCCGGAAATGCTCCCCCCGTTGGATGAGGCACACTTCCAAGCGTATTGGTCTCAAGGGGCAGAACAGCATCTTGGCAACAAACCGCCTTAATATGCATTCAGCGGTACGGATAACTGCAACCCGATCGACGCTGTCATCTCCAGATATGGCACTCCCCACTCTGCCAAGCCGCCTTTGGAGTGGAGGCAGGTTGTCGGCAGGACAACGATGCTGCCAGGTTGCAAATAAGGCTTAGATGCACCGCATTTTGAACGCTCTTGCAGTAACGATAGGGAGCTCGTACTCCATTTACTTCAGAACGTCTGCGGCATCTGGCAAACACGCTGCCAACGACTAAGGCGATCAATGTTAAGATGCGTTGTATCCGGTTCATCAATTGCAGCATAGAAGGAACCAATGAGAAAGTGCCTTGGGGTTAGAATCTGCAAGTCGTCTGAAATGGCCGTGTATTCAAAATAGCAGACATTTCACAGACAAAGGTACGCAATTCATTGAAGGATAGAACTGATTTGACCGACTTGACAGCAGCCTCCCACAGGCCGCCAAAATGAGGCGAGCGAGGTGAGATGAATTTGCAATTGATGCCAAAAGAAATGCAAGCGCTTTGAAGGTCGTTGCTTTGAGGGTCACTAAGGACAAGCTGCCTCAGCTAAATTAGCTCATTTTTGGCTCCAACGAGATTTGTAGCGTTGTCGGTCCAAATGTTGCTCGGCTTGCCCCTGATGCTGATGAATCACTTGAGGGCAGCTATAAAAGACAGTGTCGAAAGGGTGCTACCAACTCCAAATGAGATGCTTTAGTGGCATAGCAAACGAAAATGGCGATATAACATTTTGTTGGGGGCCTGATTCGAACTTCCGAAATGAAATAAAACGGTCCATATATTTTGGCCTTAGGCGAAAGCATCGAATGCACTTGGCGATTACGGCTGCATCTGATTTACGTCCTCCGATGGACCAAAATTTTTACGGTAGGGCAGCTAGCAGACTCTTTGGGCCAGCATGTAGAAATTTTATGTGGAAAAAGTCGATGATTGCAACGGTTACCGAATGATGCTTAGGAAACAACATTGGATGTCTAGCTTCATAGTCGAGCAGTGAATTTTAGAATAGCTTGCTCTTTGACGATAGCTGCTTTTTGGTGCTCAAGCTTCTGTATTTATCAGCAAAGTGGGCGCGTCGGACCTTCTTAATGAGGAGATGAGTACCACTTTTGATGTCATCCACTGTCAAAGGACCCTTTTGGCGTACGTGACCTTTGAAGCACATGTACATAAAGCGATATACATGGCCAAAGAGCCCCTGGAGTTTGTCAAATGAATTTTGAATCCTGCAGCCGTATGATATATCCAGCTGCTATGCCACAACCAATGCTTGACGCCTGCCCTCAGGCAGGTCCACCAGAAAAATAGGGCTACTTGTCCATTCAAATACATCTGAACATAAAAAGGAAGGTCCTCCGAGCCACAGCTGACACTGCAGAAGTTCCAGCGGAGTGCATCCTCGAGACAGAATGTCGGCAGTGTTCAAAGAAGAGGGTATATTGTGCCATGCCATTCCTTTGGTTCTCTCCTGGATTTTGCGAGATTCTGTTGGATACAAAAATGTTAAAATATAATGGAGTTTGGCGAATCCAGGACAAAAAATCGATCCATTGGCTTTTGTAGAAAACCGGATCAGCGAGAAACAAATTGTTGGGTAAATTCCATTCTGAAGCGTTTAAATCGAAGTGAGGTTGGTAATCGGTGATAGGTTGCGTTACAACAGCAGAGAACGTTGTGTTGTAGCCTTTGTTCCGAGATTGAGCAATAACATCAGCCGATCTATCAGAGGTAAGAAATAATTCGCCAATGCTTGACATGGACATGCTGGCGCGATAAAATTTGAGCTGCAGCTGACTGGCGAATCGAGAGGTAGCGCAGTTGTGTTGAGATGCAGAGTCAAGGAGGGCTCGGCATGGTACGAATACGCCAGATAGATTTTAGACGTATACAATAGCAGTAGCAAGCAACACATAATCGGTATGAGCTACCTTCGAGGCTTTGGGTGGGGGCTTAGTTGAAGCTGTAGATACGAAAGAGGAATTTTGCGAAGTAGGTGCGATAGCAGGTTGAGCAGGAGTAGAAGAGAAATTGGGATCCATATGTAGCAAAGAATGATGCTTCTGATGACAATTTTTGCAAACTTTTTGTGAACTTTACCTCGATTTATTTCTTTACCTATTCCAAGATTTTTAAGTTCACTCCATGTTTGTTTAGTCAATTTTGCACTATGCCGAATAATAGTTGTTCTTGGCAGTCTTGATTAAGACATTTAAATGTTTTCTTAAGATTTTAAAAGTTAATGTCCATCTGTATTGTATCGTTCCATTTTTGATATTATATAGCTCTTCGCGATATATGAGCAGCTATGTTATTATTAATCCACGGTTTTTGCCTTTTGTCTACTCTCGAATAAATAGACAATAACCGAATGGAACTGCTCTATTAGAAAATTTACATCAGCCTGTCTGAAAATTGAGTCCCAGTCATATTTTCGAAACTCATCATTAAGCGTTCTAGTATTAATGCTTTTGAAATCTCTGTACCATATTATTTCAGCAGTTGTATGTGGGTCCAAATCATGCGTGAAGAAAATTAGGTCGTGTTTTGAAAAAACTGGAACAGAGACCTGTTCATTCGTTGCATTCGAGAAATGCTTGGGTGTGCAAGTGTTAACCAAGTCCAAGCCCAGTAGAGAAATTTCGTCTGATAAGTGTCTTTCAGTCAGCATGCTGCTATTGAGGTCACCAGTTATTAACATGTCGATAAAATTCAAAGATAAATTCGCTATTACATTAATTACGTCTGTATCGTCAATATTATGATTTGGTCGGTATAAGCAGCCAATAAGAATTGTATTTTCTTTAAGTAGTCCTGTTATTTGAATAAACAAATACTCAATTGAAAAATCAGATTGGTATACATCAAAACCATCACGATTAATCAACTTATTACTTAACTAAGGGACAAACCAAATTTCTGACACATAAAAAACATCAATATTTGACAGTTTGCCGTTACCATTCCGTCAGATAAAAAACACGTAACAATATGCTTATTTTGTTGTGATGATACTTGTTAGGCAAAAATTAAATGTAAACAACATCCTTGAACACTGAATTCACAATTTTTGATCTTGGTTCACTCACGAAAAACGCATCACGGTTGTTCACGCACGAAACTCTATATTTGCTCAGAAGGGTGGACTCCGATAGCGTCTTTAACAACACGCACCATATATTTACTTCGTTTATGGGCATTTCCATTGTGTTGTAAGCACTAAATTAAAAAAAAATCTAAATACATCGTGCTAAGGTTGATTTTGTGGGTCACGAGCCGAGAGCTCAGAGTTGATAACTGTAGCTCACGAGCCGAGAGCCCGTTGATGACTCAAGGCTCCCGAGGTGCGGCTCTCAGTTCAAAATCCAATAGCTTAACACGTTTGCAAACTAAATTGTTGTTCATTCCTGATGACACAAGCTGAACATTTTTAAATAAATAGTTAGGCTCTCTAGAAGTTAAAATCTTATGTAGCACTATTAGTATTCTGAGTCTATTCCAATATTCCAGGCCTTAAGCAAAAAGTTTATTTGCATAACTAGAAATATAATCTCTTCGAATGCATATCTTGCAATGGAATTGAACGCCACTTTTAATTTCCGCATGCTACCATCATCACAGGAACCAAAAATTTCAATTCCATAAAAAAGGGTTGGAATTAGACATGATCGTGCAACTAAAAGTCTAAGATTAAGAGGGATGAGTTTTTGCGTTAGAGACAACTGTCTTATAGTTCCGAAAATTTTCCTAGTAGCTTTTGCAACATAGTTACTCCATGTTAGAGTGGAGTTAAATTGGATACCAAGGTTTGTGGCTTGCTCAGCATATTCCATTTCTGTGTTGTTGACAAGGACTCATGGAAGATCACTGACGTTCAAAGAATTTTTGGAAATAAGTAAGCAAGCCAATTTATTTGGGTTTAGACACAAGCCATTTGTTTTCGCCCAGTTGCTAACTTTCAAAATTTCATCATTCATAATTTTAATACACTTATTAAGCTCATCTCAGCATAAAAATGGACATTACAATCAGACAAACATTGAGAAAGATCATTAACATACAAGGAAAACAAGATCGGTCCAAGGATTGAGTCTTGGGGAACACCTCGTGTGAGCGGTAAGAATCCAGAAACGCAAGTGTCCGTAACCACTGCCTGTTTCCTATTGCAGAGATATGTGTCTATTAAACATGTTACGTTTTTTGAAAAATTTCAAATTTTACCTAGTTTAGTACTTAATATTCTATATTTTACTGTGTCAAACACTTTGCTGTAATCTAATAATGTTAAGCTAATAACATTATTATCACCTACTTGTCTACGAATGTCTTCAACGTGTTTAACTGTACTTTGTTAAACTTGCCTCAAATAAATAAAAAATATCAATATCAGGCCTTCTTAATATGATGAATAAATTAATCAAAGTCAGATTTAGATTGTAAGACTTCTTTACCTACACCAAGACTCTTTATCCATATTAGGCCAGGAGTTGTTGCATTGCTGAACTGCTGAGTCCCTTTTAGCTATTGCAATCATGCTCGTTGCTCTCGCTCTAAGCCGCCTAAAGGTATTGTGCATTTTGTCAGTTCTATACCGTTTCCATCTTTTAAATGCGGGGTCCCGCATACGAATTGGTTTTTTAATTTGCGCACTAAACCATGACTGCTGTTTTGGGTTTAGTATTTTTGACTTTAATGGAACACATGTATCAAATATATAAGAAATGTTTGAATTCAAGATCATAAGTTGATAAGTAAGGTCTGAGTCTCACCTTCTCGACTCGCACCCTCTTCCTGATATTCTCCACGATGCACTTCCCGAAGCTTTCATTGACCCCCCCCTGATGAAATTGAAGCTGAAGAAGGGAGTTCAGCAGGTAAGAGCGACAAAAGCTCTTCGATTCGCTCAATGCGAAAAACATCATCTCTCCCATTACATTTGACATGCACAGTCCCACTGCGAGTAAATACAGCCGACAGAGACTTATGATTTTTCAAGCACATAGCTTCTTTAAAGATAAGAAAGCTCTCTCTGGATATCTGCTCATTTACGTAGAAAGCTGCCGGCGACTTAAATCCCAGCAGCCCAATACATAGAAGTGACTTTGACTTACGCCGGTAACCACCAAGAGCGCGAAGAAGGCAGATTTTTTCCCTCAATAATTGGTGGATCGACATTGGTGTTCTGTGTTCAGCGGACTCTAAAGATGTCTCTTACTTTTGGCGGTGGTACATATTCCACCGCAAGGCACAATGTACATATTAAATAAGGACCGAAATTTTTAGGCCTCTTTGAAGGGAACACCATGTATGCGTACATCGCATGCATTCTTCAAGTTGTGTTGTGCCTCCAACTTGACCTCCATACCCCCAACTTGGTCCTTCAACAACCGAAGCTCACCAACTTCCCGCTCGAGCAGCATCATCGGTCAGACATCAGCTTCGCTTCCATTGCCATTCCGCTGATACGATCGTGGAGCACCCCCAACAAGCGGCTCTCTGCTTCAAGCATTGTCTAATTTATAAGACTGGCCTGCTCCTCACTGGGCTGCTCCTCTCTGTTGATTGCTTCCAAAAGCATTGGCGATGGAGAATCAGCGGAGGCATTAGATGGACGACCACGTTTAAGGTCAGGCTTGATTCGCTTACCACCTGGTAGTCCCATTTTATTTGTATGTATTGAAGCAGCTTTGAGTGTCGTGTATGCTTGTATGCATACACGATGTTGGTTCTATGCGCCTTTTTTATGTTTTGGGTGCACAAGGTATGTTTTGCACAAACTATGTGATATGAACACGTTGGTTTGAAAAAAACTAATCATTTATCAGTTTAAAGCAATTTAAAATACGATCGAAATAATTAATATGTCAATGTTGACCAGAGTTGCCAAAGTAGTTTATAGTAGTGGTCTATACTTTTTAAAGCATCTCGATATAATATTTTTCAAATTAGATAGTCTAGGACAGTATCAAGGGGGATTTAGTACGCGGTGGATGCGACGCTATAAGGAATGCAAATATTTCGTAGAAAAAGGTAACACCAAAATCTATTTCAACCGCATTGTACAATGGAGACTGTTGCACAAATGAGTTGTTTCAGCAAAGTGTAGTTAGTTTCCTTTTCGGAAGCAACGACAAGGTATATTGGGGATTATGGAATTTGAAGGGGCAGGTCCAATTACTGAAAGCGAGACTTCAAGTGTACAATGGTAAGAATCTTCGGGCAGTGATAGAGGGGGTGACCTAGAGACACTGTCAGTGATGCTATCAATGACAAAAATAATATCTAACAATTTGTTTGGCAAGTTAAAATCTCTAAAGCAAGCTAATGGTTCATATAAATTTCAATGTCGGACAAAGATGGGATATAGGAAAAGGTAATAAATAAAACAAGTAAAGGCGCTCCAGTCGAGTTTCCCGACTAAAAAATACCCTGTTCATTTGTTTTCATTTATTTGATTTTGAATTTTTGAAGATAAATGTAGCCGGCTTTTGTAACAGCTATTAAATTGTCATCCTGAATGTAGGCAACATTATTTTGACCTTTAAGCGGTTCTAGTCCTGACTAACAACTGGGTGGTTGTCCCTATCAACTCAATTGTTTCGCTTATAACTCCGGTGATTTTTGTTCGATCTGAATGTACTTTTCAGAATAGATCGATATTTGGCCTAGCTTGCTGTGCACTAAACCACGAGGCTCTAACTTGAATTGTGGATCTGACGGCTTTTAGGTCTAGGATCTGAGGGTTTTTTGTGATAAGAGGGGCGACGGGGCGAATTTTCCAATTCTGAATCAAACTTGATCTGCGTGAGGCACACATCTAACTTCATGCAACAATTTGCGGCTCTATCTCTTATAGTCTCTGAGATCGACGCGTTCATACAGACAGACGGACATGGCTATATCGACTCGGCTTTTCATGCTGATGTAGAAAATATATACTTTATGGGGTCGGAAATGTTTCCTTCTCCCTGTTACATACTACTGTATGTAATGCACAACTTCATGATCCCCCTTTTCCCATTTTCAATGGGAACAGGGTATAAAAAATAATGGAAACGTTACCTTAACGGCAACATATTCAACAGATGCAGGCTTATTAACAATGATCAGTTTGGAACTGTTTCTGGTGTTTACTGCAATTAGTACACCACCATCTTTCCGATCCGGTCGATCGTCTCGATAGATAAAAATCATTAGAAAAGTTTTCACAATTAGAAATTGGCGATTTTAACCAAGTCTCTAAAAATGCAACTATGTCAAATTTAATTGATGTACTTTTTAAAAATAACGTATGGATCTTATATAAAATGTCCCTAACGTTTTGATAGGCAATAAGACGACAGAAGGACGGAACTAGTTTTTTGAAACCCTATTAGACGCTACCTGTGACGATAAACCATATGAACGCAAGCTGACTGGCATTGGCCTCATTGGATTTTTATACTCTGCACCATAGGAACATAGAGTTTATAAGTTTGTGCAAAACGTACTCAACAGCCAGAAGGAAGCATCTCCGACCCTATAAAGTATATATATTCTTGATCAGCATCAACAGCCGATTCGATATAGCCATGTCCGTCTGTCTGTCTGTATGAACGCATAGATCTCAGAGATGGTAAGAGATAGAGGTTTAACGTGTATGGGACAAAAACTTCCTATATCTGCAGGCAGATGGAGTTTATTTTAGACAACACATCATATCTTCCGCAGCTTTAAAGATAGATGGTTCGTTTCTCCTAAACATATTTCGTAATCAGGATAACTCTTGATCCTCCAATGAATGGTGAAGATCGGAGGAACGGTTGTCGAGCTATGATCAAAAGACTTTTCGCTGCTTTCAGCTGCAACTGCAGTATGAAAGCTTATGCTGAGCGTATAATTTCGTTGGTACAAAGTATTTTATAATCGGGCTTGACCGACTTTTTTGTTGTTTTAATTAGGGGCCTTTCGTCTCCGATTGTCGGTTGAAGTGTAGAGACGTGTTTTTGTCGAGCTCCCGTTTTATTCGTTGTAAAATCTTTCAAATCGGTTGTTAAAACAAAAACTTTCGACCCGCGATAAATAACATTAATGGACCCGAGATAAATAACATTAATGGACATTCATGGGCACTCGCGCTTGTGTTGTCCAATAATATCCAATAGTTGATATTTAATTAAATAAAATTAATTGAATGACTACGCGTACAAATTCAGCAAATGCAAGTGCAAAGAACAATAACAACACCATGAGTCAGAGCCAACTCAATGCCCAAATGCAACAACAGCAAGACAATCATCGGCTTTCCATACAGCGCAACAACGCTTATTTTGCAATTGTCTACCCCGAGCCCACCAGCACGGTGACTGTAAGCTGCCATACTACCACTGGGACGTGGAGCTCCCAATGCCCCACCCCCTCTGCTCAGACCACGATGGTAAACTTCTTGTCAAATGCTACAAAAAGTACGGTAACGCTTACTCCAGCGCAATCAACCTGTATGAACTCAACAACAACAAT
The DNA here is from genome assembly GCA_035044965.1 of Lordiphosa andalusiaca. NCBI lineage: Eukaryota > Metazoa > Arthropoda > Insecta > Diptera > Drosophilidae > Lordiphosa > Lordiphosa andalusiaca. The sequence goes on from JAWNNM010000359.1 coordinate 61,287, forward strand.
TATGCAGAAACAAGCGTCAACTCAGCACGGGCTCCCCCTAACACCCACCACCCGTTCGTATTTGCAGACCGACATCGATCGGTATGTCCAAATAAACAAACGAAAATTATGCCCGCAAAACCAAAAAAGCGGCAACACACCAAAATCGAACAAAACAAGCGATAAGCCTGCGGACAAAGATCCCCTCACTGGGCATAGGTTTCAAATCTTTGCCAATCAGTTTGACGCTGAGAGTGAAGAAGAAGCTCCAAGTGCCGCAAAACTAATTTACATTAAGGATACCAGTTGTACGGAACTAGCAACAAAGCTTGTGTCGCTAATAGGCATCAACAACTTTTATGTGACATCCGTCAACAAAGGCAATATACAAGAAACAAAGCTCCAAGTTAACACCGATGAAAACTATCGCGCTGTCGAAAAATGCATAAGAGCTGAAAATAAAAGCTACTACACCTACCATCTAAAAGTTTCAAAAGGCCTACAAGAAGTAATCAAAGGCATTGAATCAAGTGTGCCTGCAACGAAAGTTGCTTCTGCTTTGGAAGAAAGGGAAATAAGATCTAATCCGTAATCAATTTAATAAAAAGGTACAAAAAACCGCTACCGCTTTTCAAAGTTAAGCTGTTGAGCACCCAATTTACAAACTATCTTTCTTATTGCACCGCAGAGTAACTGTAGAGGAGCCGCACAAAGATGAAAATGGCTAAATGACCACTACGAGAAAGTGGATAGGGGCCCAGAAAGTTCACATACAACCTTGGAAAGAATCTTTATTCTTTAACGTCACTGACTAAGCCTGGCCGATAGTAATACCTACGAGTCCTTTCCAAGGTCTTATGGATGCCTCCATAAGACGCTAACGGGTGATCGTTTGTCTTTTCTAAAACTTCAGCCACCAACTCTTTTGGAACCCACAAATTCCTTGCAAAGGTATCATGTAATTGATCACCAGTTGAGTTATCTGAGCGCCGATACACCAAATTCTCCGATACTTTCAGATCGGGCAAGCTATCACAATTCGCCATAATTTGCTGAAAGCTCGTTGTATACCTCAGACTTCAATTTTGGTGATTTTATGTAAACTTGCAGTCCACTGCTAACATCTACGGCTGCAAGTTCACCTTATTGACGCTTGCCACTTCGATGCTCTATTTTAAAGCTAAAACCTTGGAGCTTTGGAGTCTTGTTTAGCTTTTAAGACACAAAAGCTATTGGATACTCATCCCCCTCATACGTCTTTTGGACCGATACGCCTCCAACGTCAGTTTTACTTACGTCGCAGTGAATGAAAAACGGTTTATTGAAATTAGGGCTACGAAGCACTGGGGCAGAGCAACGCTTACATGCTCACCCTCCCGAGCCATTATAAACTTCAGTTTGGTCTTTAGCAAATCGGTAATAGGAGCGGAAATTGTAGCGAAATTACTAATTAGTTTTTTGTACCAACCCAACAAACCGAGAAAACTCCTGAAGGCTTTAAGTGACCGAGTTATGGGAAAAATCTTCATAGCCCAAATCTTCTCCGGATCGGTTCGTATTACTCCCTCTTGAAATATCTGACAGAACGCAAGTAAAACTTGCTCTTTTCGACGTTGAGCGTTAGACCAGCCGCTCGGATATGCCCTGCTACTACACTCAGCACCTTAAAGTGAGAAGCGTAGCTCTCAGACACTATTAATAGGTCATCGAACACTTCGTTCCTGAGTGAGGCAGGTATGTCCTTATCCATTAAGCGCGTCATTCTAGCTGAGGTGTTTGTTAGCTGTCTGTCTGTCCGGATGAACGCACAGATCTCAGAGATGGTAAGATATAGATGTTTGACATATATGGGACATATGTTTCTTATGTCTGCAGGCAGATCAAGTTTATTTTCAATTTTGACCATGTCGCCTCCAGCCCCCGCAGTTAAGCATAAACGTCATAACTCCCACAGTAACTTATCGATCCGCCAAAGGAATGGTGAAGATCGGATGAACGGTTTTCGAGTTATGAACAAAAGACTGTTCGCTGTTGCAGCGCAGTAGCAGCGCTGCTTTCAGCTGCTACTGCAGCATCAAAATTTATGCTGAGCGTATAATTTCCTTGGTACAGAGTATGTTATAGTCGGGCTTGACCGACTTTCTTTCTTGTTTAAACTCTCTCGTTGCAAAGCAGTCAATTCGGGTGAATCAGAGCCAACTCACAAATATGAAAAGTTGGAGGTAATAAATTGAATTGTGACCGAAAATCAATTCCTAAGATCCTGGCTCAAAGATGGGATAATATGAAGCTCTGAGTCTTTTGTTACATTTTTATACTTTAGTGCCGTTTTAATTCGACCAACTATGCTTTGCCTCTTTCATACGTACATACGTTACCAGAAGATCTTTTAAATGGCAATCTGCTTTGTATGACAAACTCGGCCAATCGACCTCCCACGCAACTGACGGCTGCTCCAGTATCCATCAAACCTTGATTAACCTCAGCATATGGTCGCTTATCATTTTTCTTATACATAATTGCATTAATTATTTTAGTTGATTTCCAATATGCCTTTATATGCTTAGCATTTCTAGAAGTAGATTTAAGGAGAAATATTGTTTTGGAATTATGAATAATTATTAAATGGCTCCTCTTTTGTGGCCAACAATCCATGGGCTTCGCTGGATTTGGATCTGACTCATCTGTTAAATTAGCTTTTTGTTGTTTCCCTAATCGGAGTTCGTTGCCTTTTTGATCTGAGCACACTGTGGTTGTCTGGACTGTGTGCTCAGCTTTAATATTTTTTGGAATTTAACGCAAGAAGGTTTATATACGTTTGGAACTCCGCAACCGTAACAGAAAATTTTACGCTAGGACTCACAGTCTCGGTACCTGTGGCCTTATTTTCTACAGTTCCAGCGAACTAAGTTCTCAGCTCCTATTTCGTCATCATCCTCGACAACGGTCGCATGGAAACGGATTGAACCACTGATAGAAGTTCAGCCACTTGCTTGCGGATCGGGATTGTCGTCTGGTAGCCATGATCTCGCTTTACATCCTCGAGGAACGACTCGCGGCGACCGCACGTATCTTGCAGCTGTTTCACTGAGTTTATTTTCACATTTAGCAGCTCATGTCGGATCTCGGTCCTTAAATTCCTTTTAAAAATCTCGACAATACTTTGCTCTGACATGGGATTTTCTAGACCGTCCATCAACTGAATCACAGCGTCATAGAGTGTGTCAAAGCTTTCCTTTTCGCTCTGATTTCTGTCCCTAATTGCTTCTGTAATTTCACCGTCCGTTCGGGAATCTCTTAACTACTTTCTCAACGCTTCGCAAAGAAGATCCCAACACAGAAGAGGTGCTGTTTTATGGAGTCCCCAATAAAATTCTCTAGATTTTCTATCAAATAAGAGACTTGCATTGCCACAGAGAACGGAAAAATTTCCTTCCAGTGTTTGATGGGCTAACGCTTCGGCCCTATAAATAAAGTTATCGACACTGATGCCATCAGAGATCCCAGTAAATCGTAAATTCCAACAATTTAAAATGTCGCCGACTTTGTCAGGCCTCCGAAGCAAATCAGAATAGCCACTAGGTGTTACCATTCTGGGAGTGAAAGACCGGGATCTACCAGCCCCATTGAGAGCAGAGAACGATGGTCGAGCTGGAATAGTCTGCGACTCGGCTGACGCTTGGCCCTGAGCCTGATTTTGAACTTGGGCTTGAGCTATTACTGAACTTAAATTTTGTGATATGGATTTGCTCGGGTCCACAAATCAAACATCTCGGCACACCGGACAAGTATTAGAGGAGCGCATGTCATTATGCACTTTTTGTGGAATTCCTGAGCACAACTAGTTTTGAATGACGTGGCTGTTATGATATATTTTTGACACAGGCAACCCTGAGCCTGCCATTATATTATATGACTCAGCCCACTAAGGTTTTAAACAGCTGATCTGACTACAACTACAAGCAGCTGTTTTTTGCTTAAGAGAAATGTCACTTACTACACTAATAAAAAATTTATGTTGGGAAATTCGCTCTCTTACTAATTCAACAGATTAAAAAAAATACTAGAACTAATACAAATATATTAAAACTAATTCGAAAAAGAATCAAATAATTCGACAAAAACAATATCATAAAAACGTTAATCTCTAGATTCGCCACATGCTCCCTGCAAGAATCCCTTATCAGCTAATTACCAATCTGCCTACATCTATTTGTGTTTACAAGAAGAAAAAAAAACAAAGAACAAAAATTTCTGCTGCCCGACGACAACAACAACATGTGTGAGTTGTGGCCAAAGGGAGGTAATAAAATCAACTCCAATTGTTTTCCGATTCACCACACACATGCCTTAGCTGTCGTTTTGTTTTGAAAACGTTAGTGTTGCGTTAAATGAGGTCAGTGTAATTAAAAATAACAGAGGATTGCCACTCATTTTAAAGCCTCTTATTTGCCTCTCAGCCGTGGTCTGGTGATTAGTTATTGCTAACCTCTCAGCCAGCTATTCCTAAGCGTCTTTGGAGGTGAAACATTAAAGAATGATAGGAAAGATTTCTTTGAAAGATGAATACGCAGGAGCGCACGCGGGATTTTTCCGGCTCCTGCTCGTCGGCAAATTGGGTGCAGCTGTGTTTCCCTCCTACGGTCGGCCTATACGAATTTATACCGTTTTAGTTTCCGCGTCCTACGACAAGCAAATAAAAACTTTACCGAAGAAAGACATGACTCGGCTGTTGATGCTGATCAAGAATATACATATATCCTTTTTAGGGTCGGAGATGCTTCCTTCTGGCTGTTACATACAAGGGTAGAGAGTATAAAAATTATTTAAATTGACACTTTAACTGTAAATTCTGTTTGCATTTTTTGGCTTCTCCTCCCCTCTCTTCCTCTCTCCTTTATTCTGGAGGTAAACACAAAAAAAGGTTGCTGACACAAAAAGAATTGGGGGCGCAAATTTATGGAAGAAGGGAGTTTTCCCGCCTCCCTTGCCTTTGGGCGGTCTATTTTCACCAGCGGCGCCGTTCCCCGGGAGATTTTCCCGCTTGACTGGGCTTGGCTTCCGATCGCTGCCTTGCCGTCTGCTTTCTACAGACTCCCGATTTAAATCTCAGCTGATGGGTAAAACATCCCAAATTTAATGGGAGATCAGGTGCCAAAACTGGAGTGGTTGGACACAAAAAAAACTCTTCCTACAATGTACATGGGACTGCCGCTTAAGGCGAAATCTATGCGCTCTTTAAACAAATACCGACAACCTCTCTTCAGACTCTCCACAAAGCTTGAACACAGCCACAAGTTAGCTGCTTGCTAAGAGAGCTTTTAGATTTATATTTTTTTTTTATTTATTTATTTATTAACAGTCGACAAACAATGGCTGTCAACAAATTTGTAAGCACGTTATAATAAGGCTTATGTACTAAGGAGGCATAAAAAAGAATGCCTAACAAAAATTACAAAATAAACTAATAACGACTCCGACTCGGTGGGGGATTTTTATTTGCCGGTCCGGCCAGCTATGCTCAGATTCACAGCCTGTTGTGGTCAGAGTCGATACAGGCCTGTTCAGTTTTTCACATACATTAAATTTTTATACCCTGTTCCCATTGAAAATGGGGTCGATATAGCCATATCCGTCTGTCCGTCCGTCTGTCCGTCTGTCTGTCTGTATGAACGCGTCGATCTCAGAGACTATAAGAGATAGAGCCACAAATTTTTGCACGAAGGTAGATTTATGCTGTACGCAGATCAAGTTTGTTTCAGATTTGAAAAATTCCACCCCGTCCCCCTTTTATCCCCAAAAAACCTAGACCTCCTCTAGAAATCCTAGACCTAAATAGCCGTCAGATCCACAATTTTCAAGTTAGAGCCTCGTGGTTTAGTATACATCAAGCTAGGCCCAATATCTATCTATTCTGAAAAGTACAATCAGATCGGACAAAAAACACCGGAGTTATAAGCGAAACAGTTGAGCTGATAAGAGCACCCCCACCCCCCAGTTTATGGTCAGGACTAGAAAAAAGTGTTGCCTACATTTAGGTTCAAAATAACAAAATAAATGAATCCTGGTTTTCATAATTTGATAGAATTAGTCGATTTGAATTCACATTGATTGGAGCATGTGAAATCAGAGGTAAACTCGTAATTTTTAATAAAATGCTATAAAAATAAAGCGAGATATCAAACAGCTATATTAAAGCACTATTGATGTTTGCGGAGTTTGTATTTTGATTGTTTCATCCAGCTGATTAAGTTTAGCGAGTTGTTAAAAGCAAAACAATTTGGAACTGAAACATTCAAATTGCATGTCGAATACCAGAACAGCGAAAGCAAAATCGTTCCATTTTATTATCATTTGCCGTTTAATAAATTATGTGAAGCCCAGAACAGGCCTGAAGAGATGTGAAGAGGTAAGAAAAAAAGAATAAGAAAATGCAGGCTTACGAATACAGAAAGAGATAAAAGCATACAACTATAATTAAAGATAAAATGGAAGAGTGACCATAAATAAAAAATTACAAATTAAAAATATGTTAAAATAGATCTAAAAGGATAACCGAAAAATCTCTGACCCGGTGGGGGGAGATTTATTAGCCAGTCCGGCAAGCTATGCCCCTATTCACAGCTGGGAGTGGTCAGAGATTTTCACGGAGATAAGTGTAAAGGGACGTTTTTAAGGAGAAGAGAGTGCTCTTATCAGCTCAACTGTTTCGCTTATAACTCCGGTGTTTTTTGTCCGATCTGATTGTACTTTTCAGAATAGATAGATATTCGGCCTTTTTTAGGTCTGGGACGGGGAGGAATTTTCCAAATCTGAAACAAACTTGATCTGCGTACAGCATAAGTCTACCTTTATGCAAAAATTTATGGCTGTATCTCTTATAAACTATGAGATCGACGCGTTCATACAGACAGACAGACGGACAGTCGGACATGGCTATATTGACTCGGCTGTTCATGCTGAGCAAGAATATATATACTTTATGGGGTCGGAAATGTTTCCTTCTCCCTGTTACATTCATTCGCACAACTTCATGAACAGGGTATAAAAAGAGTGAAGAACAGAGGACCGATGTGGCTACCTTGAAGTACAACAGAGGTTACAGTCACAGGTTTTGAAGTATTAGAACAAAGCAGAACTTTTTGAGTTCTATCTTTTAAATAGGACGAGGCCCAAAGCTGAAAAGAGCAGGAAAATCCTAATCGATCGAGCTTAAAAAGGAGAAGATCATGATTGACTGAGTCAAAGGCTTTGCTAAAGT
>JAWNNM010000366.1:0-169339 GCA_035044965.1 Lordiphosa andalusiaca
CCTAGTCCAGTTGTCAAAGGTCAGAGAGCCTCTGCTTAGCGCTACGGTTATGTCTATAACCTGAACACGATCCTTATTCCGGAAAGTTCGGTGTTCTCCCCTGTTACACAGAATAAGGCTTGTGCTAAAAATATAGTCCAGAAGTGCGTCTCCTCGTTCGTTAATGCCCGTACTTTGCCATATGGAGTGAGGGGCATTCGCGTCGCACCTCAGAACAGCTTCGATGCCCTCTTTCTGCGCGTGCCGAATGAAGGCTCTGATGCTTTCCGATGGGGGATCCTTTTCCTCGTATGGAAGATAGGCCGAGGCAAGGTTTAGATTCTCCCGTTCCTTCCCTCGATCGTCACCACTGTGAGGTCCTTGTCTCTGTCACGAGAAGAGAAAAGCACGTTAAGCTGGGTTCTTGCCACGATACATGTTCTCGGCTTACCAAAGTTTCTGGGGAAGAGGAGATGGTATCCGAGAGCACTCAGTCCACGAACCCTTTCACCAAGGATCCAGGGTTCCTGGACAAGTGCAACATCAACCCTCTCCTTCTCTAAGAATCGTAGTAGGTCAACAGAGGGTACCATGGAGTGATGCAGATTAATCTGCACCACCCTTAGATAGTTCTGTTGACCTAACATCCTAGCTCAGAAATATTTCCCGGGGGCAGCCCTATCCAAGCTTTATCTGGACTTCCTTCTTCAGGATGAGACTCTTGGATTCCCGACCAATGCTGATCCAGAGATCCTTGCCGTTTCCTTTGTCGCGCGCCAGTCTTCTCAGGATGGTCCAGTAGTCGGATCCGAACTCCTTGTTCTGATAATATTTAGTATGGTTCGGCACTCCGGGATTGGTGGTGAGATCCATAGCTTCATGACCGAACGTACAGGAACATGGTCCGGTGGTACGACTTCAATCATTGCGCCAGGCCAAAGTTCACCAACGCCGTGAATTGTGTCGGTGAGAAATCTCAAGGACTCCACTTTGACACAAGCCACGAACTTAGAGCCTTTATACAACTTGACGCTCTTAAACTCAGCTAGAATGAATCTAGCTGAATCAGCTAGAATGAATCTTCGCCTCGTATCATGGCATCGTGGATGGCCTGCATGATGACTCCCTCCAGGATGAGCCAGTTACCGGGTGAAAGCTTCCCTTCCGGGTTGCTTCGGTCGATAATGGCTATCATAAGCTCCGGTTTTGAGCTTAAGCTGGCCATTAAGTCTTCTGGTCTCTTCGCTTATATTCCGGGGCCTTGGATGAGTCATTGGATCTTTGCCGCTTTAAAATTCCACCACTTCCGCCATCCGGTCCCTCCTTTTGGGAGAGTGTGATCGACGTAGGGGGTGGTCTTCTGCGGTGCTTCTTGTCCCCATTGGATGCTTTGGCTGCTTTCGACGTGGACGGAGATTCCGTCTTTGTCGCAGTTTCCGGTGCCTTCACTTGGGCCGTCGTACTCTGTGCTGGGGCTTGGTCCGAGCTATCATTAGACAGCCGGTTGTAGCTGCGCATTTTGTACTTGTGCTTCTTTTTGAGTGCTTTCTCCCTTGCAGTCACCGTCTCCAGAGTGCGGCCCTCAAGTGTTCTGAGAAACTTGAGCGATGCCTTGTACCCTGAGCGCTGTTTGCGGTGAGAATCATCTTCCTTCTTTCTCTCTGCTGGGGCCGTGGCCGATGTAGAGTCACCCACTTTCGGTGGCTCGTCGTCGATAGGCATGCGAGCAAGCAAGAAAACCAATCAAGAGACCCGTAGCATTTCACGCGAAATCGTAAGATTGCACTCAAAACAAAGAGTCGGTTCACGAATTATGGGCATTTTTGTAAAAATTATTATTAGATTCATGCAATGAAAAAAGCGCATAACTCTGGAACGGTAAGACCAAATTCAATTTATTTTTTCTTTTTTTTTCAAAATTTATCCACCTTTTAAACTACATCACTAGTTTTTTTAGTTTTCATAGAAACTTTAAAAGTTATATTGCCTTTTTTTACAACATTTATGAAAAAATTACGAAAAAATATAATAAATGGTATCTAAATGAGCAATAGCAAAGAAAAAGCTTATGGTTTATGCTCATAAAAATAAAATTTTCACATTATGCTTTAAAGATGTTGATTTGAAAATTCAAAAATCGTGCTTATTAACCTAGTAATTGGTAAAATTCAAAAACACTACGGAATACTCGATTTTTGGGGAAAACGCGACTTGCGCGACCTCTAAACGTCTTCCGAAAAATCTGAAAAAAATCTCAAAAATACTTTACTCTAATAGCTTGCAGAAAATGCCGGTGCACCCGTGAAAATACAAAAAAAAGGGTGTTTTTTGGGACACCCTATTCTTCATTCTTTCGTTGACCCGATTGAGCTGCGTTCACCAATGGATGGAAGTGTGCCCATCCGGTGTGCCCATCTTAGGGTTCTAGCAAGAGCAGATTCTAATAGCTCACTGATTGTGGGTAAGGATTTACCCGCTACCATTATAACCAGGTCATCTGCATATGCTGTCATCCTACATCCGTTAAACTTCAAGGTAAGAAGAAGTTCGTTGAGAACCAGGTTCCAAAGAAGCGGGTATATGACTCCCCTCTGCGGAGTGTCTCTCCTAGTTCTTCTTCTTACTTTGCCTGCACAGATAGTGGAGTTGATCACTCGGCTGCTAAGCATGTTCCTTAGCCAGTGAGTAATCATCGGGTGTGAGCCGATATTAGCTAGAGCTGCGGCAATCGACCTGACGTTGTTGAAAGCTCCCTCGATGTCGGGAAAGGCCGCCAACGCAAACTCCTTCTGATTCAGCGATTCCACATTCCGATTTACGCTTGCTAACATCCAGATGAATTCCTGTTATCTGAGCAGTTGTTTCCTCGCTGTTGAAGAATCTCCGGGATGTATTACCACCATTCGTGTTTCCATAGTCCTGCTTCTGACAGTCGACTCGTAGCCACAGCTTCTCCAAGTGCTGGCTATATCATTATCTTCGAAACAAGTAAATCCATCTAGCCAAGTCGAGTTTTTGAGTATAAATCCATTCTCAGTCCGGTTTGCTGATTTCCATTTATATTTCCATATATATAAGACGGTTCGGTGCAGCATCAGAATTTATGCTGAGCGTATAATTTCGTTGGTACAGAGTATGCTATAGTCGGGCTTGACCGACTTTCTTTCTTGTTCTGGTAATAAATAGTCGATCATTTGTAAAATTAATTTCGGGTTTTACTAACGACTCCAAAGGTTTTAGGGTTTCCGCGGTCTTGCGGAATTGCATTTGCGATAGTTCAAATTTCACTCATATCATGTTCTGATAAAAACTAAATCCCTTTGCAAGGGTTACGCCATGTTAGGTAAAAATACACTCCACCAACAAAAGAAAATTAGCAGCTTCATACATACTATCCCATTCATACATACCTTACCTGTACCATTTAAAAGGGTCTCTCTGGGAAAGGTAAAAAGTGTACTCAGTTACTACTTGCAGGGCGCAAAATTATAAAAGGTAAATTGTAACTACCTACATTTTTTGTTACCTATCTCAGTTTATCAAAAGATTAGAAATAAAATAATTTTGCATGCAACGTTTCTTTGTTCTTCTTCTTAAGAAATATTATTTACCTGCATAATAAATCGCATATATCACAATCCTGAAAGTTTCGGCAGCTGCAACTTTAACAATACATTAATAAATAGACTAATATAGATTACGTATGCTTTGGAATATCGGAAATCGAAGAAAATGTATGTTTTCGGGTCCATCAAAGCTCTGAAGCTCAATCAAAATCCTAAGAAGAAAATGTTGAACATACAACTTAGAAATTAAAAAGTTGTTTAATGTATTTACATTAAGAGTTGATGCATCTATTCAAAAAAACAATTTCTAATTGGTATTACCGTTTGGATTTTACAGGTTCACAAAATTGACATTTGTTTGTTTTTGTTTATTGGTGTATTTTCCTAGCACGACAAGAATTACTCTTATAAGTTTCTGTGCTAGTCACTGTTATAACAGTTTAAAATCATATTTTTACATTAAAGGGAAGAGAGATCACATTTTAAATTAAGTTAATACATTTAAATGTTAAAGTTAAAAAAGAAGAAAAAAAAACAGAAAATCAAAAGAAAGAGTTTAATTGAAATTACTTGTATTAAATTAAATTAGAATTTAGCTTAAGAAACAATAATATTATATATTACTTTAGACTATTTTAAATTATTTCAAGTGGTGTGTAGGTGATTAGTGAGGTTTTTCTTAAATTTGCATGCGCGAGTAACTGCTTTTAAATTATGTGGTAGCTGGTTCCAAAGACGAACGGCATAAATAAAGTACTGCGTGTCAGAGCTGGCTAACTTAGTTCTTATACATGAAATGTTATGTGTCCTTACTGATGCACTGAAGCTTAGCATTGAATATAAGTAAGAGGGATTTTTAGTACATATAATTTTATGAAGCATTATAAGGGCCTTAAGGAATATACATATACGATTTTAAGCTGAGGTAAATAAGTTTGTTTGCATGGTCCGTTATATGATTTCGTGGTTTAATATTATAGACATACCTAGCAATACTATTAAATAAGACATTGATTTTATTAAAGCTAATAGCATCACACTTCCCAAAGATTTCTACTCCATAAAATAGAGAGGGCAACATGTAAGATTTAGCGACTAAAAGTCTAATATGTTGGGGTAGACACTGCTTCGTTAGACTAAGATGCCTTAACATTCCATACATCCTTCCAACTACTCGATTTACATGATTTCCCCACGCAAGTGTCGAACTAAATGTGATTCCCAGATTGACAGCATTGTCAACATACTCAACATCACTAGTCTTAATCTTTAGCTTTGGGAACTGATCAGTATTCAATTATGAAATTTGAAATCAAAAATATACAAAATTCTGCAGATTGAACAATTGTTCAAATTTGAACCACTCTAAAAACCAAACCAAATGACCAAATTCTATAAACCAGTGGTCCGCACTATTACATTGACATGCCAACATTGCATTTGTGTGTGTGAAAAATGAGAGAGAATGACTTCGTTAGTCCCTCTGCATTGCCTTGCTGGCAAAGTTCTCTTTCATAAGTAACAAGATATGACCAAAAAAAAAACCTAACATATTTCTTATATGCATAATAACTAGCTATAACTAAAAAAAACAGCTATTTAACTCTAAAAACGGCTCGATTTAACTACAACATGACAATGCGGCAGCACTAGCCCTGTGCTTTAATTTCGTGAGAGTGTAGCCGAAGATCTTTGCCGAAGTCACACGAACGTGTATATTGTGCATGAGCGGCAGCGAAGCCGACTGAGAAAAATCATATCACGCGGGATAGGGCCATGCCGACCGCTGCTATAAACCAAAATTTTTCGGCCTATCTGTCCAAAAAAAATTTTGCAATGCCATATTTGCATATCCGACCACTGAGTGCCCTGTGATGAGGTCCTCAGGTAGGACTCTATTTAGCTTTCCCCTTTGAGGTACTCCATGAATTCCGAATCTTCCTAGCTTGTTTTTAGCCAGTTTGTTGGGGTGGTGTGATAGCTTGTCAAGATATCTGGCGGCTTGATATACGGTCAATATATAGTCAAGCACAAAACTCAAGCACTTATTACTGCTTCCACTTGAGGCTGTAGGTCTATATATGTAAAATAGTAAATATTCCATTTAATTACTCAAGTTGGCAATGCGAACAAGAAAAAAAGTCGGTCAAGCCCGACTATAGCATACTCTGTACCAACGAAATTATACGCTCAGCATAAATTTTGATGCTGCAGTAGTAGCTGAAAGCAGCGCTGCTTCTGCGTTGCTGCAGCGAACAGTCTTTTGATCATAGCTCGAAAACCGTTCATCCAATCTTCACCATTCCTTAGGCTGATCGATAAGTTATTCTTATTACTAAATATATCTGGAAGGAACAACCCACCTATCTTTAAAACTTTAGGAGATATGGCGTTTTTCTAAATTGCGGGTGCGGCAGGGGGCGTGGCCAAAATTGAAAATAAACTTGATCTGCCTGCAGACATAAGAAGCATATATCCCATACATGTCAAACCTCTATCTCTTACCATCTCTGAGATCTATGCGTTCATACGGACAGACAGACGGACGGACGGACAGACGGACATGGCTATATCGACTCGGCTGTTGATGATGATCAAGAATATATATACTTTATGGGGTCGGAGATGCTTTCTTCTGGATGTTACATACTTTTGCACAAACTTATTATACTCTATGTACCTTTGGTACAGAGTATAAAAATCTGATCATTTTTTTAAATTTTAGTAACAGCAGAATATAATCAACCACCATGGCGCGCAACGCGCGGGTGGCATGAAAATGGCCACACTAAAATGAAATCAAATCGAAACCAGCCTCGATGCTGATTTCGTGACAGCAACTACATTCCTTACTTTTTCTGGGCACACTGCACATTTTGTATGGAGCCGTCGTGAGCAGCGTAAGCACGAAGTCCAGAGCAAATCAAAATCGAAAGCAAATCTCTCTCAGGAATACCACTAATGTAATTTTGTCACAAGAATAATAAATATATTGAATATGACAGCTTAATCTTTCTATAAATCTTGCACTTCACTCTTTTTTTGGCTAAATAATGAATTCTAAAGTGATTCTTGAAAAGAACATATTAATAATTTTTTTATATTTTCACTTTGCCTCCTTGACTGGGGATCGCAAACGGGTGTGGTTAAACGCCGCAGTGCCCTTTTAAATATTTCAGTACTTTGCATGCAGTTTCAAAATGTGATCAAATTTGTCTCTTTCCGTTTTTACATATTCTGTACGTTCGTTTTTAACATTATGGTCAAAATAAAATTTTTTAGTTTCAAATTGATATGAAAATAATATTGAAATCAAATCAAATTAACCAGCCCATATCAAATTGATGTAGATCATATTTTTTCTGTGTGGTAATTAGATAGAGTCCAATAAAATATTAAAATCACTTATTAATTGGTTGCCATTTCAGCTGGAAGAAAGCTTCAAATTTTGTACTCTTCAACTATTAGCCACAGATATCAGTGCCGTTTTTCAAACTAAGCAACGAGTACGAGTAAGTAAGTTGAAAATGGGAGCACAGCTGATAATTAATTTATGCTGTAAGCTTGTAAGAAATATAAAAATTCTATAGTTGAGTATTGGCTTCCTTGGGATTAGAAAATTTAAAGCACCAACACGTGGCCACGGCAAGAGGTTGAGAGAAGCATGGCTTGAACCTTTGGGGGCTAAAAGTCAATAGACTTCATATTCTATTTTATTTCTTATCTTATTTCATTTAAAGCTTTTAAATATTCAACTGTGCTCTAGAAATGTAACAAAAATTATTCTTTCTTGTTTTCATTTCTTAGATTCCGTTTACAGTATCTATTGCTCGGCCATATGAGTACTTATCCCTCTTTAATACCCCATTATTCCGAACTTCTGAACAGTAAGTATTAAATAAATAGAGTTTTATTTTGAATCTTTCAAAGAAGACAGCTATTAATTTTAAAAAATAATGAAATTTATTGCAGCTCCTCTATGAAAAACTACATGGTAGATCATTTTGTTCGAACAGCGCCCATGTCCACCTTTACGTTTGGGTTTGTTATCTCAAAGCTGCAAAAATTGGATATAGAATGTGAAAGCCCTGTTTTCTCCGCTGCTTCGCCCTGCATTCAAATTTGGTGCTCACAAATTGATGAAACACGTTTAAAGGTGATATTCCATATTAAACAAGTACGGGCGCTGCAGTCGAGTTTCCCGACTACAAAATACCCTGTTCAATTGTTTTCATTTATTCGTTTTTGAATTTTTGAAGATAAATGTAACTGGTTTTTGTAACAGCTATTAAATTGTCATCCTGAATGTAGGCAACATTATTTTGACCTTTATGCGGTTCTAGTCCTGACTAACAACTGGGGGGTGGCCTTATCAGCTCAATTGTTTCGCTTATAACTCCGGTGATTTTGGTTCGATCTGATTGTACGAGTAACTACAGAAGAATATCATTTCAAAATGTGGCTCTAAAAATATTTGCGGTAGTTCTTCAAAAGAGACTAACAGACTGGATGGACAAAAACAATATAATCAACGAATGCCACGCCGGATTTCGAAAAGGGTACTCTACGGTGGACAGCATCTTTGTACTGGCCAGCGTTGCCAATGGGTATCTCAAACTGAAGAAAAAGCCCTTTATATTTTTTGTGGACTTTCGGCTTTTGATACCATTTACAGAGGATCTTTAACGTACAAATTAAGTAACATATCCACAAAGATGATAGCCGTTTTGCAAAGCATGTCCGAGAAAAACAAAACAACAGTCTGGAATGAAAGTGAGCACTCTGAAGGGTTCGACACTAACACAGGAGCTAAATGGCTACTCGCTGGAGGTTTTTAGGGAATACACATATTTGGGAGTAACATTAACACAAAACATGAACTTTTAAAAACATCTGAACAATAAACTAAAAGATTCTACAATGGCGGTGAACAGTACATGGAAAAGCTTCATAGGAAAGAAAGGCATTGCAAATTCCGCCAAATATCAGTTATTCCAGGCAACGGCAAGAGTGTACGGAGTGCGGAGTACTTGTGGAATTGCTTTCAAGACCAGATGTGAATTGCTTCAACTGGGATACCGACCCCACTACAGCGAAAGTATTTGCATGTTAAGTAACACGCAATCGAGAGAAGATCTAATCCATTTAATAGCATTATGCCCTATCCTGGCGGAATATTGAGTAGCCTATTTTAATAAACTTTTCTTAGAAAAAAGGAGGCAATTGAAATTGGAAGGAGTTCGCATTATTCATTAAAGCTATAATATATTATAGAAATAATATTATTCTGGAAAACTTTTAAAATAGAAAACTGGGTGAAAATTTAAATATCTTTAAGAAAATACATAATTGTTAAATTTTAATTATTATTATTATTATTATTGACTGTGTTGGGACTCTGCCTATATGCAGAGTGTATTAAGCAAAATGGTTCGGACTCTGCCCTTTGCAGAGTTTATTGGGGACAAAAATTAAGACGTCTGCTTGCATTCGATCTCCAATATGCACTAATTTTAATGATTGAAATGAAGTAGACAAAGAGTGCGTGTATAACAAAAGCTCTTCGTGAGCGGTGAAGGGTTTACAGCAATTGTGTGTGTACAATGTGGGATAGATGCTTAGAACTAGGTAAACAATATATATATAAATGTGGAAATAAATGGCAATAAATGTATGATGAATATGAGGGCGATGATCTTCTCCAACAGACTGGTTTCGCAGCAATTACAAATTGAAGCTAACCACTATGTTAGCTATAGCTTATAGGCCTTAATCTAAAATGGTTAAATTTATTTTGTTGAACTAGAAGGCTAACGGAAAACTTCCCAAGCCAAAAATTACAAAAATAATCAAACTACTACTAATACTATTACTCCGGTGTTTTTTGTCCGATCTGATTGTACTTTTTAGAATAGATAGACATTGGATCTATCTTGGTGTATACTAAACCACGAAATTGTAAATTGTGGATCTGGCGTTTTTATGTGGATAAGAGTGGGACGGGTGGAATTTCCCAAATCTGGAACAAACATGATCTGCGCACGGCACACATCTACCTTCATTCAAAAATTTTTGGCTCTATCTCTTATAGTCTCTGAGATCGACGCGTTCATACAGACAATCGGACGGACGGACGAACAGACGGACACGGCTATATCGACTCGGCTGTTCAAACTTCATTCCTTCTCCCTGATACATACATTCGCACAACTTCATGATCCCCCTTTTCCCATTTTCAATGGGAGCATTGTATAAAAAGCAAAGGGGGAATTTTAGGCTTCTGATGTGACCAGTATGTCTTGATGATTTTTAACAACTCAACATACATATTTACATATTTACGAATTTTCTTCTAAAGGATTATTTTCGACAATGCATGATTTATTGAAATAAGAGTTTTTAGCAGGAAATTTTATTTCTAGTGGTATTCTTGGAAGCGATTTTGTTTTGATTTAGACTATTTTTATTTTATATTTCGTCGATGAGCTGCCAGAAAAAATGTCCAGTGTCTTACGGGGGTCCGGTGATCGAATTAATACACATCCACGTAGAGTAGTTCACTCATGTATGTACAGTTTATTAACAGGTTTATATACAGTTTGATATGCAGTTTACTAATTTCACAATAATACCAGATGCATGTCTGGTCCACACTGATCACAAGCTACGAATGCATGTGTATCTGATCATGCTTGTGTCTGTACTCCTAAGACAGTGTTGATAAAGGCACAAGTATCAGTGCTTAACAATGTCTAAAGTATTTAAATTCAAAACATAACGGATGAACGGCTTGTTTGGTCACATGAATATTAAACTACCTTTACAACTCCATTCTGACATTTTGATCGTCCCGATCAATAGTGATATTCAGTTAGATCTTCAATTTAAGTTTTTTACGAGTGTTAACAATCCGATACTTTCTCTTACATACCTTAACATTTCTTACATCACGAATTTACATAATAAGCTACAACAGTTTATCGCCAATTGGCCCACTTTCTTATTCTACATGCTTCAATTATTCCATCATATGGCATCTGGGTAATCTGGCAATTTTCAATATCAGATACAACATATCTGACATTTGGCAAAATTTTCTTTATGACATAAGGTCCTTTATACTTTGGAATAAACTTCTTATTTGTCCCTTATACAGTATCCACATTTCGCACCACCACAAAATCTCCTTCCGAAAAGCTAACGTGAGGTTTATTCTTATGACCATGTGCCTCAGCACTTTTCTTTTGGGTAACTCTTCCAAATCATTGCATTTTTCATTCTTCTCCTCAAGATACTCACTAAGAACATCGATTTCACATCCTCTTTGATGAACTCCAAAGAGCAACATTGATGGAGTTTGCTTCGTGGTTGACTGTACTGAATTATTAATAGCATATTCAGCTTTGGTTAACAATTTATACCAATCTGCATGTTGAATCGGCTCTGAAACTTTAGCCAGCATAGTTTTCAAGACTCTATTTATCTTTTCAATTTGGCCATTTGCCTGAGGAGACGCGGTCGCAACTTTGACATGTTCAATATTATTTTCCACCAAAATAGCTGAAAACTCCATTGAAGTGAAACAACTCCCTCTATCACTAATAATCCTTCTCGGACGACTGTAACTCTCAAAATACTTGCGTATGTTTACTTCCTTTGTACTCGTTGAATTTACTGAGTATAGCTTAACATATTTTGTAAACAAGTCCACTATGGCAAATATGTGTTTCTTTTTCGATAATATAGCCGGAAGGGGCCCAAAATGATCAATATGTAACGTGTCAAACGGAATTGGTTTCTAGGCAATTTCTTATGTAATGATCAACATTACACTCCATATTTGGAAACCAATAATGACGCTTAATCTCGGTAATGCATTTTCTGATCCCATGTGACATAATATTTCATGTGCCGACCGTATAACATTTGTTTCCATTTCCGGAGGCTCATACAATAACAATGATCCATTCGTCATTTCTCTATATACCAACCCATCATCCAGGACATAATCCTTAACTGTTCCTAACTCCAATTTATCCCGTAAGCTTGCTATGCATTGATCTCTGTTTTGAGTTGCCTGCAACTGAAGATTTGTGCTATCATCATCAATCACCGAAATTATTTGTTCCAATGTGTTCGGATTCTTAACATCTACCACTGGCTCGAAACATCTACTTAATGTGTCTACATGATTCATGTATTTACCACTTCGATGCTGAATTGTATAATTATAGTTTTCCAACTCCAAGGCCCATCTCGCTATTCTAGCATTTACACTTTTCCTATTTAATGTAAGAGCCAATGAATTACAGTCTGTAAATATTTTGAACGGTATTCCCTCCAAGTATATACTGAACTTGTTTAACGCATAAGTAATTGCCAAGGTCTCCAAATCAAAGCTATGGTATCGCTATTCTGCAGGTGTAGTTGCCTTGGAGAAATATGCAATCGGGTGGAATTTCTTGTCATCTTGTTTCTGAAAAAGTATGCTTCCAAACCCATTTATACTTGCATCACAGTGCAGTTCAGTTTCTCTTTCTGGACTGTATAAAGCAAAAACTGGCTCTGATGACAAAGTCTCACACTATAGCTTAAACGTTCGTAAGCACTCTTGATCAAACGGAACTCCAGGCTTTCTTAAATTTTTGAGGGGTTTCGCCAAACTTGAAAACGACTGGATAAATCGTCTGAAATACGAAAACAGACCCAAGCATTTTTCTATATCTCTTGTACTCTTTGGGATAGGTAAATGACGAATCGCTTTCGTATGTTGGCCATTTGGTCTAATCCCTTTCTTAGAGACTGTAAAGCCCAGGAAGTCAATTTCAGAAAAACAAAATTTGCATTTACTCATCTTTAACTCTAAACGGAATTCGGCTAACCTTCTCAAAACTCTTCGAAGTACAACCACATGTTCTTCGAATGTTTTCGTCCCAATCGCAATATCGTCCATATATGTATACTGCAATATTTCCATCCTTTATTATTGGCTGAAGCACAAACTGAATGAATCGTTGGAACACCGCAGGGCCATTTTTCAACCCAAATGGCATTTTTAAGAACTCGAATTGTCCATTGGGGGCGGTAAAATTAATTGAAACTTCAGCAACATTAATCTGGTGATAACCACTTTTTAGTGTCCAATATACCAAAGTAGTTGTTGCCCTCTAATTTCTCTAAGCAATCATCGATTCTTGCCAGCGGGTACCCATCTTTTATAGTCATTTTATTAACCGGTCTATAGTCTACATACATTCTCTTTTCTCGTTCTTTTTCTTAACTAGAACAATACCAGATGAATATGGTGACAAGCTGGGTCTAATATGACCTTTTTTTAATAAATCTTCAATCATTTTCTCTGTTTCTTGGCGATCATGATACGACATTCTGCGAGGGGCGGATGACACTGGTGCTTCATATTTCAGCTTAATTCTCATTTCATACTGATGGTCTGTTTTTGGAATATTATCAATATCCCAATAATTACTCCCAATAACTTCATTATTAACTTCCTTTTTCTCTGTACTTAAACTGGGATCAATATGACACTCTTTACTATCCGTTGGTTCAATGCAGAAAATAAACTGTTCCGAAACAATAATTAACTCTTCGGAATCTGAAACGAATTTTTCAATTTTCTTATTTTTCAATATGCAAGCTGAAGTCACAATCTTTGAGTTTTCTTTATCTGCAATAACAATATCTGAAGATTCCACTGCTTTTCCATGTTCAATAGCAATATCTAAAGATTCTGAAGTTTTTCTATTTTTCATAGCAATGTCTGAAGATTCTGAAGCAATATCTGAAGTTTCTGAAGTTTTTCTATTTTTCATAGCAATGTCTGAAGGTTCGGAAGCTTTTCTATTTTTTACAGCAATGTCTGAAGGTTCTGAAAACCATTTTTACATAATTCACAATGATTCACAATGTGGTCATTCTTTAAGGCACTGTAAATACTATGCAATACACTTTTTGAAATCTGTAATTTCTCTTTATTCACTGCAATTTCAATATTAGGAATTTTAGTTTCATTAATAAAACATAGTTTCAACCTAAACTTATTTAAGAAATCTCTGCCAAGTAATACAGGGTACGGAATGTAATGATCTGGAACAACATAAATCAGCAATTTATTTGTAAGCTGGAGAAAAGTAATTTTAATCAAAATTTTGCCAAAAGTGCACAAACGAAAATTTCCAAGTCCCTTAAATTTCGTTTTTTCGAGTTCAAATCATCTAGTTTTTGTGGTAATGCGGAATGTTGGATTAAGCTAATGGCGCTACCCGTATCGAAAAGAGAGCACAAATCAATATTGGGAGAAATATTCATGTTGAAAGCAATTCTTACCATATTAATAACGCCCACTTCAGCTGAATATTTACTTAGTTCCTCTTTACCAAATTCGTCTGCCATAGCGATGATTTTATTTTTGATCGTGGTCTTGCAATCCTTGATCGAATGCTCTGTGGATCCACATCTGAAACAAGATCCCTTAGCTCGCTTCGGTTCGCCATATGTCCAAGCCCAGAACAATTATAGCAACGTAGTGTACTCTTGCTAGGAATGGGCACACTGCTTGACTGCTTAGACGCTTGGCGCGCATCTGATGATAACGGCGAGATCGCTGCTTCATCTGTTCGATTGTTTCCGCTGCGTACAATATCCCAATATCTGAAGAGTTGTCACGGAACCCTTCAATGATCATCTGAAGAGTTTGAACCTAATCAATTTCAGCTCGCGACGCAATTTCCTGCATGTGCATGATATATCCGAGTATAGACATTTTCTCGAGTACAATCACAGTTGACTTCAGCAGATTTACCACTTCAAACACAGAGTATGAGTGGCCAAAAGTTTGCAGAAAATGTTGTTTGAAAGCATCATAAGAAGCCGATTGATCCACACGCAGAAACAGCTCAGCCTCCGAACCAGGCTTTATCGGACGGCGGACACACTTTAATTAGAATGTGTCGTCCTCCTCCACAGTATTGCAAACACGCTCAAAATCTTTGATCCACTTGTGAGCTTCGTACGTCTCTGCTCCTGAATACGGGGTCATGGCTTGTATGACGTCACTGATCTCGGCGGAGTGCCGCTTACTTTGTCCACGCAATTCACACAAAAGATTCTTATTTTTTAGCAGGTCAATTTCCGTTTGAACTATGGATTTTTCGAGTTCAATGTTCCGCAGCTTATCCTCCAGCAGAACTTGGCCTGTGCACGCATCTTCTTGCATGCTCACTTTGTTCATCTCCCGCTCCACATCTAATACTGGATCAACTGGGGCCCGTGCCGGGGTTGGGTGTAGAACTAATTTTCGCATTGTGCACTCTGCTGACAAGTTAGATCCGTCCCATAAGCTCGCTTCCTCACTGGCTTTATCCTCCAGGTTTCTTAGTACAGCTCCGTTTTCCATAGCCAACTTGCGCAACTGCTTATATGAAGCTTGTATGTTGAACTCAATTTGGTTGCTGTTAAGCCACTCAATTATTTCGTCTTTTGTCATAATTCAATTTTCGACGCAACGCAAAAAAATTTTCTGAAGAATTTCGTGTATGTATTTTTTGTCTGTCTCTTTCCTTATTACCGTTTGTTAAAGGCTTCTGTCGAATGTTTTCGAAGCGGCACTATACACACACTCACATACACGCAGCCAAGCAGCAATGAAAAAAATGTTTTCTTGTAGGCTTTTCTGGATTATCCCACTTTTGAATTAATACACATCCACGTAGAGTAGTTCACTCATGTATGTACAGTTTATTTACAGGTTTATATACAGTTTGATATGCAGTTTACTAATTTCACAATAATACGTCTGGACCACACTGATCACAAGCTTCGAACGCTTGAAGTTTGTTTGAAATCTGATTTTTAGAACGCAACGGAGTGTCTCAGGAGCGAAGTAAGACCAGTCGCCAGTTGCTTCAGTTTTTACAGCTTGAGCTTGACTTGGTCAAAAATGCTAGCTATTCAATAATGGTTTATGCAACAAATGCTATCACGATATCACCCTATGTCAAGATCAGCCAAATTGCATAATTGACTCCAATTCAATATTCAACAATTGTGTACTTAATTAATAGCATATTATTATATATTATTAAAACATTAAAGCATATTCTGGCATGAAAGTAATGTTAAAGAAGATTAAAAAACAATTGTTCACTCTATTTTAGGCAAGTTTTGCTTTCGCGCCTTTGGTTGACTTAGGGATAATGGTCAATCAGCAGTTTGGTTACACTGCACATTGAGACATATTTCAGTTTGGCCACATAAATTCAAAATTTTTTCAAGCTATATTTTTGAGCAGCTTATGGAGCATGCCTTAAGCACAGAGATGAAAACTGAGATTGACAAAAAAATTAAAATCTTTGAGATTTATGTTAAAAAAAGGTTGCAAAAAAGCGCTCGAAATGTTCGAACATTCTTGTCAAATAATTCAAAATGGCTATTGTCGAACATGGTATTTTTGGTAAATAGCGCATCAACAATGAATCAATTTCCTTTTTATGTTTTGCTTTTTGATAATATGTAGTGCCTCCCTGAAAGCTGGGAACCATCAGCAGACCCTTATTAAAAATACCCTACTTTGGAAGCCGAGAACTTTTTAAAGAGCCATCGCATGATACATTTTTAATCTTGTATTTTTTAAATTAATTAAACAACCAAATACAAAAATCAGAATTACAAAATCTTTTCCGCAATATTTTTCCATAAGTTTTGAAAAACCAGGTCAAATTCAGCCCCCTACACCAGAAGAGCGGTGTGAGCGGTAAAGATGGGCGTGGTCGAATTGTTGTACAACTTTGCCCAAATATTTTACACTTGATGTCTATCAAATGTGCCAAAAAGCAATTGTCTAACTACGGTTTTCGAATTTATGCCGCCTAAGCTGAAATTTGGCCAATGTGCACTGGCAGCTGTTCTTGAAATCAATATCAAATCAGTACGAAAAGGTCGCTCCGTCAACTGATTTAGATTATCTTTTACAAAATGTAATTCAAATCTAAATGGCTTTTGGGAACAACATTAATTTATGTAATAATATTCAAACTACATTTTAATGATTATAAATAAATACATTTTTCTACGTTTTCCTTCAATTATAACCATTGGTTTTGGAAGGGACCGTAAATAATGATTATTTGGAGTACCCGTATGAAAAAACAGGAATCCTAATAAAAATACGGTTGTATATCTGTAATCTATTTATTTCCGTAATGATTTTTTAACCCTGTTCTCATTGAAAATGGGAAAAGGGGGATCACAAAGTTGTGCGAATGTAACAGGGAGAAGGAAATATTACCGACCCCATAAAGTATAAGTAAGTAAGTAAGTAATCTTTATTTAATTTTGTTTTTTTTTTTCATTTGTAAATCTTCTATAAGTATTCTATGAGTAAAACATAAACGAAATTGAAAAAAGTTAATTGAAATAATAGATGATAAAGGTTTGGCTTGGGAGCCGTTTGCCTGATGTTCTCCAATGTTTCACTCTCGAATTACTGGGCTCAGCTGTTCTCTGCCTTAGAGTACTTCACACAGCTTCCCCGGTCTTCCCGAGATACTGCATCGTTCCTCAAAGCAGAGGACCACACTGTCCCGCAAATCTCAGTGATTGCAGACTACAGATGTCCGTAGTCAAGTAGGATATCCTGACGGTACCGCATACATTCCCGCAAAAATACTGCAAGGGATCTCCAGTTTGGCCCATTTAGGAGCGAATGAAATTCCCCTATCTCCAGAGGATGCCTACCAAAATGAAGCCGCCTCAATTCTGCTAATATTGGGCACCGAGCGACAAAATGAGCAACATCTTCCCTCTCGCGCTGGTTGCACAGCTCGCATTGGTCAGAAGCTCTTGCTCGGAGTTCCGTTCGTGCCTTAAATATGATAGAGATTGTTGCAGCGTCAAACTGGTCATTGAAATAGTTTGTTTCATTTAAATTATATTCCAATACCCTGTATGTACATCTAGACTGGCTTTGACGTGCATGGGACTCAAAACGATCTCCTTCGTGTTGATACAGCTTTTGCATAAGGTTGCGATGAAGGGGGCCCACGTCTCCACTGCTTTCAAGTTGTGCTCAACGCCCTGCTGTGTTGCCAGTTGCACTTAATGGGGCATTTTCATCACCTTTACGAGGTAGTCAAAGTGTAACTGTAGTGTATACATGAAGAGAGTTGGCAGGCGTGTCTCGAGATGTTTCGCATAGTTTGGCGTGTTCCGTGGCAGGTAGAATAGTTTTTTCACGAAAAAGTAGAGAAGCTTCTCTACATCCTCGTAACTGGCGAATCCCCACACCTGCGCTGCATAGCACATTATTGCTCTGGCTGTGGCCAGGAACATTTTGAATTTAACGCTCATATTTATATTTTTCCTGGCCATTAGTTGTTTCCATGTACTATTTATCGCAATCTTGGAGTCTTTGAGCTTTTGTTGCAGATGACGTATGTAAATCATACTTGGCGTTAAAGTTACACCCAGATACCGAAATTCGCCTACCACTTCCAGCTTCCATTTTTCATTATCATTATCTTCGACTTGCTACTGTTTATTTGGAGACTCCACTTTTGACAGAAGTTGTGTGTTGCGGTTATCATGCCCTGCAGTTGGGGGGCATCTTCAGCAAGGATGACAAGATCGTCAGCGTACATTAAAACTTTGACCAGCTCTGGACCAATTCGTACTCCTCCAGGAAGCGAGAATACAAAATCTATCTACAAAGTCTATATAGAGCGCAAAGAGAAGGGGGCTTAAGAGGCAACCCTGCTTGACACCCTGATTTGTGGTAAACGGTTCCGCGAGTTGTTTTCCATCCCATGACCATGACTACGTTTTTAGAAGTAAGGCTCCGTATGATGTTTAGCATTTTAGTTGATATCAGATTCCAGATATCATTATATGCAGCTGTCAGTCGCCTCATAAAGCATGCTGTGGCGTTTTTATAAAACTTTACTGCGGTTTATTGCTTTAATGACCTCATCCATGGTTATCTGTTGGTCGAGTTCAAAAACTGTCTTAAATAGGTATAATAGAGTTGCTGCTTTTTCTGGCAGAGTTTTTTGTAGGCGACGTTTGCTCTTTGGTAGTTTTCCTTATGAACTGCAAGAGATTCTCTTTTAGCTGCCGAAACTATGCATTGTGTAAGGTCGTCGACTGTCTCGCTTGGGCATAGTTCGAGTTTATCGAGAGTCTTTCTGTAGTTTTGCTCGTTAAATGACTTCCATCGCAATTTAGGCAGTAGCGTTGGTTTTTCTCTCACTTGTTGGACGTAAACGGCAACGTCTTTTACATGTTGGTTCCAGCACCCACGTATCAGACAATAGTCTATCGTTGATGCTGATTGTGACCTTAAGAAAGTATAGTTTCCTTCGCTGTCACCGATTGTCCGGCCGTTTACAACAGTAAGATTTTGGGACTTGCAAAGTTAGATCAATATTTTGCCGTTTCGATCTAGCTTTGTGTCTTTTGCAGCTCTTTGTATGTTTGCGTACCCAGAAGACATATATCCACTATCGGTTATAACCTGGTCATTTCCTACGCGTGCATTCAAGTCTCCCACCACCATTACATTTGTCGCATCGAGTTGCAGAAGTGTGTCATCTAGTGATTCATAATCGCTGTTCCCCTTATTGCAGTTTAGGTATGTGGGAACTATTTTAAGGATTTCATCTTTGAGTTTCATTTCCAGGATTGTCGTGTTAAGGACCTTGGCAAAAGCACAGCTCAATGACTCCTTGAGGCTTTTGTTGATACCAAAAACTGCTCCACCACTAGCCCGACCTGTTGTGGACGTTCTGATTGCTGACTCCCAGTGCAGGATGTGATTTTTAAAATAGTGCTCATATTTATCTCCGTGTTCCTCAACAAAAGTTTTATAAAGGAAGAATATATCGTGTGCATTGATGAAATTGAAAAAATGACTATAAATTATCTTATTGGCTAGACCCGCTATATTGTAAGCTAGTATTTTAATATTAATAGTTTGTTATTGGGTTTAATGACCTTTTGTTAAGATTAAATAGGTTTTTGGTTTTTTAGCCGGCTCCAGGTCGTATTTTTTTAAAGTGCGTTTATTGAAAATCAAGTAAAACGCCACTATTTTGGTTTTCCGATATTGTTATTGGGTTTAATAACCCAATATGTTTAATGACCCAATCCGATGGAACCCGAAATGAGTTTATTATGTTTACTTTTGCTAGAGTCATAGTGAGCATTAGATTTCCTATTTCCGTTATAAGCATCCGATTTCTGGTCAATAAGGTTTCGTACAGATGGGCAGTATCAACCTGCTCTGATTTGGATTCTCTTAGCAATTTATTAACAGTGTCGGTTAGCCGGTTTATTTGATTCTGATTCCTAGAGCTAATTATGATCTGTCTATTGTTCGACTCTACAAGCTGTGCCTCAGTAAATCTCGTCCTTTCTAAGTCTCTTGGGTCTGGGGTGCCTTCGATTACCTTAAGTGCTGTTCCTAAGAAGTCTAAACTCCTCGACAAGCGGTGATGCACGTGAAGAGCGGACAACAAGTCTCGTACGTGTTCGGTGTCTATCTCCAGTTCCATGGTCTCGTTGGTCATTTGTTCGTACTCCGTAAGGTTCGTCGGATGTCTTAGGTAGTCTCGTTCATCCCACACCAGTACGTCGGCATCTGAAATCGGTACATGGGCTGAGTGCGAGTAGTCTGTTATCCCAGCCGTAACTGAGGTCAGAAATAGAAGTATCGTCCTGAAAATCCTAAAACACAAATAATTCACAACATAGTTATAATAATAATGCAAAGTAGTCAACTATATGTTAAAAGAGTAATATTGAAAATATTCAAAAAAGGTGCAAGGAAACTTAAACCCTTATCGGAGGTTGTCCCTGTGGACCACCCTCCCCTTAATGAGGACCGTTGTCCCCAAGTTCGCTTCAACACGTTCCTCATTACATAAGGTGGTAAGTTTATTACCCAATCTTCTGTTCGTTTTAACCAAAACTTTTTCCCCAACTTCGAAGACTCTGTTCTGTCTGTTTTGATTAACTCGGGCGTTATGAACATCCTGTGCTCTTTCGACCTTCTGTCTTTAGCCTGTTGGAGATTTGTCGCATCGCTATCTCTAAGAGAGTGCTGTGAAAGCGCTCCACCTGACCATTTGACGTGCTATGCAAGGGTGGTGCAGGGATGTTTTGGTTTCCGATTTGAAGGATGGCTCATTATCGCAATATATTTGTTTCGCCTGAGGAAAAAAATTCATCAGTATTAGCAACGGTGCCTTCACGTCCTCTTTAGTCAGAGAGTCTATGTGCTGAACAACTGCAAACTTCGAGAACTTGTCAATGCACGTCAGGAAATGTTTTCGGTCGGTCGAGAAGATGTAGATGTGCAACATCTCTTCCGTTCGTGACGGAGTCAGCGTTCTCCCTAGCTCCTGTTTCTCGGTTGCCTATCATATTTCACCCTGGAGCAAATTTTACAATTAAAAACCACCTCGTTCGCAAGTTTGGTGATCTTCGGGAAGTAATAGTCGGCCAAGACTTGTTTCACGTTCTCCTGTGCCGCCCTATAAAATCGATTGTGTTTAGTCGTTAAAATTTCCCTTCTTTCCCTACGATCAAACACATCAGCTACAATGTTCTTGCAATGACAGAATTTTGTAGTGGGGAAACTTCTCACAAGCTCTTGTTGGATACGCGCTAGCGTTGGAAAATCGCAATGAACCGCGTTCACCACCTTAGGGTTGACAACGGATTTCAATTGCTCCACGAGGGCATCGTTGTCCTTGAAACTTATCGTATGGCGCGTTTTTTCACCAAATAGGATTAAAATTCGCGTTAACGGGAATTGCGCCCCCTCTAAAACGACTTGGTTCCTAAAACAATTCAAAGGTTTTTCCGTCGTTTCTATGGTGTAGGATAACGACACCTCACTGTGAATCGTACCCACTTCACTGTTCTGCAGAGCGTTCAATTTCTGTCTCGATAAAGCATCCGCAACATGATTCTCCTTGCCTGGCTTATAATAAATTTTGGCCCCTGTCTCATCAATACGCGCTTTCCAGCGTTTGATTTTTGCATTGTGGTTACCGTCAGACACCGCAAACGTAAGTGGTTGGTGGTCTGTAAAAATGTTGTTGTCTTTTACCCCATGGAGGTACTGACGAAGTTTAGCCAAAGCCCACACAATGGCCAGCAACTCTCGCTCGTTAGTAGCGTAGTTTGCCTCTCTGTCTTTTAGAGTCCTGGAAATCATTGTTATCGGACGACCACTTTGGGATAGGACCGCCCCAATGCCATATGCCGAGGCATCCGTCGTAAGGTCAAACGGTTTTTTGTTATCAGGATACATTAACATTACATCCTCCGACGGCAGAATGTTCCTGAGCTTTTTAAACGTGAGCCTCTGGCTCTCGTCCATACTGATCGGGATTTTCTTCGACTTGTATTTACTAACCGAGCCATTCTCTCCTTTTAAGATGTCAGACAAAGGCTTTGCTATTGTCGCAAAGTCCTTAATAAACTCAGAAACGATCTGACTCCGAACAGTGTCGTCGGCTCGACGTACTGTTGAATGGATTTCACCCTTTCAGGGTCCGTCTTTGCGCCATTATTTGTTTCAATAAAACCGAGGTACTCGACGCTCTTTTGAAAAACTGTAACTTTTCCCGAGCCACCCTTATGTTTGCGCTCGTGGAGGCCTTTTAAGACCCATCCCACATGATTGACGATGACGTCATCAACGTAGACATAGTAAGTCTTACCAATTTGTTCTCTGAGAACGTCATCGATGGCTCTCTGGAAAATGCTTTCCGCATTTTTGAGGCCAAAGGGAAGTCGACAAAACTCGTGCTTTCCGCCATTATCTGAGAACGCCGTTTTTTCCCGATCCCGCTCCGCCAGAGCTATCTGATTATTTATATATGAAAAACTTTTACCCAGGTGTGCTAAGATCATTGTTATGCTTGGCATAGGGTATCTGGCGCCCACCGTTTTTAGATTAAGCTTCCTGAAATCGTTTACGAAGCGTTCATTTTTATTACCCTCTTCGTCGGTGCCTTTCTTATCAACCATCCATTATACAGGATTATTGTATGGCGATTGAGATTTCCATATTATGCCGTTTCTGAGTAAGTTTCCTATCTCTGCAGCAACAAAATCATCCAAACTCCTTGGGTAGGGGTAAAGCTTGGAATATATAGTCTCGTTATCTGTAATACGATTTGTAGCTACGACGGCCGTGTTGTACGGCACCGACTCGTTAGGGTTAGCAAAAGCCTTTTTGTTTTTCTCCAATATTTTTGAAAAATCTGCCATTGCGGCAGGCGGTGCGTCAACATCAATGATTTTTGTATGATTGACTTTGACACATTTATGAAATTGCAGCTTTTCAGATGCCGGACGGACTATCAGCTTGCTGTCCTTTAAGCTGAGAACTGAAATTTGTCGATACACCCAACATTGGCAACACGCACTTTTCTGTTATGTTGTTCCAACCGTGTATGGAATGAACGACAAATAAAGATACGACAGGGACCACGCCTTTGAATTGTTTACTGGGCTTGATGTTGTCTTTTGAAGCACCCGTGTCGATACAAAATGGCATAAGTACCTCTGTCATTTTCCGCCGGATGAACGGCAGCAAAAACTTTGCCCTAAAAAAGTGACACTATCAGCTATGACGTTAACGTTGTCGCTCTCATAGCCGGCTTCACTTTCAGCTTCGGCCTCGACCACTGCTTCATTGACTGTATCGTTATAAGCCGCGTCTTGCCCTCAACCTGCAACAATATTATCTACCCTATGCCGCCTCTGGTCCGTCGGATGTGTTCGAACGCTTGTTGCCCTAGTTCGCATTATGTCTGCCCGAGCCTTGGTGTTTTTTAAAACCTGTGGGCTGCCTAAATTTAGACGAAGATGGAGCGATCTCCTTTGGCTCCAGCGCGCCCCCGTTTCCGGGCTTAGCTTGTGCCCTATCGAAATCCTGCTGGCCCTTTTGTTTTTATACTCTGTACCGAAGGTACATAGAGTATTATAAGTTTGTGCAAAAGTATGTAACATCCAGAAGGAAGCATCTCCGACCCCATAAAGTATATATATTCTTGATCAGCATCAACAGCCGAGTCGATATAGCCATGTCCGTCTGTCCGTCTGTCAGTCCGTCCGTCTGTCTGTCCGGATGAACGCACAGATCTCAGAGATGGTAAGAGATAGAGGTTTGACATGTATGGGACATATGCTTCTTATGTCTGCAGGCAGATCAAGCTTATTTTCAATTTTGGCCACGCCCCCTGCCGCCCCCGCAATTTAGAAAAAACATCATATCTCCCACAGTTTTACAGATCGTTCGTTCCTTTTAGACATATTTAGTAATCAGGATAACTTATCGATCCGTGAAAATCGGATGAGCGGTTGTCGAGTTATGATCAAAAGCTACTACTGCTGCATTAAAATTTATGCTGAGCGTATAATTTCGCTGGTACAGAGTATGCTATAGTCGGGTTTGCCCGACTTTCTTTCTTGTTTTTTGAGTAAAATTAGTAACAACAAAATCAAATCCGTAATATTTTAAAAACAGGAATTTTATTTAGGTTTTCAAAGTTGGCATTCGATTTCATTGGTTCACTTACTAGGGAAATGCATTTTCTTGCCACAATATCTTATGCCTTGTAGTAATCGTCATTTGAGTAATATCTCTAACGCGAAATGATATTTCTTGCTCGTCTGTCCAAACAAGTTTTTTTCGCGTCACAATTTTTAATCCATTTCTAGTGGTCTTCACTATGAATCTTCGTGAGCGATTTTCGGAGCTCTTCAAGAATTATTCAAGCGATTTTGACCTCGAGGATAATAAATTTGTCGAAACTATTGAATTCGACCAATAAATTCTAATTGAGCTTATAATTTGGAAAACAAATTGTATGCGAAGAGGCCATTCTCAGCTAAAAAGTTGGACGGACGTGCTGGTTTTTTTTTTTAGCATCACTGCCAATAAAAACCGGAACACTAGAAAGAACATTTTCTAGTTAAAAGCGTATTAAAACGAATCAACAAGACACCATCCTTCTGAACTCACACTTATTAATTGCACATGATTTTGTATTTCTTGTTTTGTTGTAGAACCGCTTAAATGATTTGGCTGCGTTGACCATTCATCACGAAACCATGAGATGATAAAATGAGATAGCATTGCTAATAATAAAAATATGTTCCAGTATTTAGACTTCATCCCCTTTTTTCCTTTTACCTCACTTTGTTGATGGTTTAGAATTTAGAATTTTCGGGAAAGTTCCTTTTTTTTGCATAATTTACCGGATTATATTTAGTCTCGTTGTGGGCACTGTACGTGAGAATATCTCGCAATAGCTCGTTGCAAGATACATAGTTGTTAGAAATTTTCCTCTTTAGATCGTATTCGATTATTCCGTGTGTAATATGTGTAGCGATAGCTGAATCAGCCAGCTCACCTTTTTTACCAATTGGAATCATTTTATAAAAATAGTCGAGAGGAGACTTATTTACTGCTCTTCGAGTCTTAGACATCTGAACATCTGCTGCGTTATCGATGCTCGAAAAATCACTTAAAAATTTGTCAACAAAGTCCGGCCACTATTGGAGTGCTGCTCCTTGCATTTTCTGTTGTACACAACGCGGCTCTTAGGGATTTTATGCGTTTTACGAATTGTCGTGAATTTGGTGAATTTACGGATGACGGATAGATTTCTGGGAACAATGCCATAATTCCCTTACGATAGAATACGGATTGGTATCATCTGACGTTGTTATCGGGTTACGTTGTTTACTGTATGTGTTTGGTGCTTAAACATTTGGTCGTTGTGGTGTGTTAATGGTTTGAATATAGATCGGCATTTTCACATTTGTATGTACATATTGTTGCTGAGACGAAACAACAACATTCGCGAAATAATTTACCCCATGTGGCTGAGACGTAGTCACATTTACGTTAGGCACAAAAATGTTTGGGTACCCGATCTGTTGTGGAGGCGTTGCAACATTTGCATAATTAACTGGCCCAAGTAGCAGAGACGTAGCTACATTTTCGTTAGGCTCGTGTAACAAGTTTGGTCGTCGGACGGAGACCATAATCACCTTGCCCATGTAGATGTAGCATTTTCGTTAGAAGCGTACATATTTGAATTGAGGTTCCAGAGGCTTAACAAAACTTGCTCTCCCATATGGCTGATACGCTGCCACTTTTTCGTTGGGAACACACACACTAGAACATGCGATCGCTTGCGAATGTGACGCAACGCACCTGTTTGACTCCGGATACGCTGCAGTTTCGTTTTCTAAGTTCGATAAAATATGGGTTGATTGGAGTTGGACTGTCGATGTTTCATGCGTTGTCGGTGAGACAGACGTATACGTCAATATTGTTTTCGGCGGCGCCACTATGTCGGAGCACAGATTTTTTACACTCTGATTTCTTTCGCGAAATTCTTGTTGTCGGCAGCAAAGACGATGAATTAATCGGGTATAGCATATTCTTCTACACTGTAATTTTCAATTAGTCTCTGCATTAACAGCTCTCGATTTCCAGACGTTTAAAGACCAGCATGTCTACACTTTTCTTGCAGCGCCTTTTTACTTTGGTACGTGTTCCCCGCATTTTTATGCTTTACACACTAACTCGACTTTATTAGTCGACGATTGTAAGTTCCTTTCGCTATCCCAATTGTTGCATTCTCGATCTCACTTAACTTGGCACATCATTTTGATTTTCTTTTTTCTTAGTAATCCCACTTCTGAAACTGTCAACCAGCACTTCGGTAGCGTAAGTCTTCTACCGCAATATGGGTGGCCTTGATTTGGCAGGAATAAGGCGGACAGGCAGAGTTGCTTGTACCAATTCAGTTGTCGAGACTTTAGTTACACTGAGTTTAATGCAAATAATAATATGTGCTTCTTTTGCATAGTTCATGTATAAATATTAGTGGGAGTAATTCTAATGTTCTGTTTGGCGATGACGTCAGGCCGTTTGCAACACAGGCATCTAACTGCCGAATGCACAAGCATGTCCGTCGAGTGCAGATCTTGTTCGATGCGACCTGTTCCGTAGTTCACTGAGAATAATCGGTTGACACATCCAACTGATTAAGTTCAGCGAGTTGTCAAAAGAAAAACAATGTGGAACTGAAACATTTAAATTGCAAGTCGAATACTAGAACAGCCAACGCAAAATCGTTCGATTTTAATTTCATTTGAACTTGAATAAATTATGTGAAACCGGAACAGGCCTTATAGGGATAGTAGAGGTAAGAAAAAAAATAAGAAAATGCAGGTTTACAAAAACAAAGAGGAATTAAATAAATAAATGTACAATGTACATAAATAGAGCGAACAAGAAAGAAAGTCGGTCAAGCCCGACTATAACATACTCTGTACCAAGGAAATTATACGCTCAGCATAAATTTTTATGCTGCAGTGGCAGCTAAAAGCAGCGCTGCTACTGCGCTGCAACAACGAACAGTCTATTGATCATGAGAGAGAGAGACTCTTGTGAGTAATTGACGTGTTTTTTTTGTGCTCCGCAACAATTAATTTCTTGTGTCGTTTAACGTGCCAATTTTGTCGCAAATCTAAAGTAAATAATTTTATTAGCATTGCCTGCTATCGGTTTGTGCTTTTCTTTTCAGTTGTGCATCTTAACATTGCTTATTTAGCAAATTTTATTATTGCGGCGTCTGTGCTGTGTATTTTGTTAGTGTTTTTGATTTGCTTGCTTAGCAACTCCCCCTCTTTACACAAGTTTGTGTGTGCGATCGCTTGTGCATTTCTTTTTGTGCTAACTTGTTGTTGTTGCTCTGCTCTCAAAGCTAAGAACGCTCGATATCGAACTGCGCTCTGTGGGTGTTTTTGTTTTTGTGTTTTGTTTTGATTTTTTGATACGCGCTTTGCTCCGCTTCCCCTTTAGTTTTGAGACCCTCTGATAAATTTAGTGCATTATGTCGTGCTGCAAAAAGGTCTGCACATTTAAGAATGCAAGTGAGTCGGATCAACTTCGGTTTGTTACTTGCTGGTTGTGCGACAATAGTATGCATATTAAATGTGCCGGGCTAAGTGGACGTGATCTGGACAAAGTTTACTCGCCTAAAAAGGATTGTGGTGCTTTGAATTGGTCATGCCCTTTGTGCGCTGAAAAACAATTTAATTTCTCACGGATGTTTATCGACGTGAAAAATAAATTCGACAAAATGCACAATCTAACTAAGCATCTCGCAAGCGAGTTTCTCGCCAGTTCCGAGATGCTTAGTGAGTATAAGTTCGAGTCACCACCCCCGCGTCGGTTGGAGCCTCAATTCTTAGATGTGCCACCACTCGTGTCTGGCAACTCGAACCAATCTTCCCCCAATTGCTCTGAAAGGTCTCCAACTATTTCATTGTCTGTCTCACCAGGCAATATGCTTGATTTGTCTCCTTTCCCATCCCCGAATCAAGCTGTTGGAAATCGTTCTGATAATCCTCCTTCTGTCCGTAGACTCGAGCAGTCCCCATTAACGTCGACTGAACCTGCGGGCAGTGTTACCGTCTGCGTTCCCATTCCTCCTGAACCTCCTCTACTGTCCGTGATAGCACCGCGTAAGCAAGTATTTGTGTCTAGGCTGTCTCCGGAAACTACTTGCGAGTCAATTGCAGCATACATTGCGAGCAAATGCTCAGCAAGTGTTTCTATTTCAAAGTTTAGTTTTGCTCAACCCCGTGATATAGCTTCGTTTAAGTTAAGTGTTCCGTCTGAATCATTTCCAATCAAATGTGATCCAGCATTCTGGTTGCCAGATATGATTGTGCATGAGTTCAGGCAAAAAAATCCAATGAGGCCGATGCCAGTCAACTTGCCCTCATTTAGTTCATCCTCACGTGTAGCGTCTACTAGGGTTTCAAAAAACTAGTTCCGTCCGTCTGTCCTCGCATTGCCTATCAAAACGTAAGGGGCCTTTTATCTAAGCTCCATACGTTATTTTTGAACAGTACATCTTTTGAATTTGACATAGTTGCATTTTCAGAGACTTGGTTAAAATCCTCAATTTCTGATTGTGAAATTTTGTCAAATGATTTTTTTATCTATCG
The DNA here is from genome assembly GCA_035044965.1 of Lordiphosa andalusiaca. Taxonomy (NCBI): domain Eukaryota; kingdom Metazoa; phylum Arthropoda; class Insecta; order Diptera; family Drosophilidae; genus Lordiphosa; species Lordiphosa andalusiaca. The sequence continues at coordinate 28,617 of JAWNNM010000366.1, forward strand.
ACATGATCGACCATATCGCAAAGGTGGTGGTGTACTGATCGCAGTTAAGACCAGCCACAATTCCGAACTGATCATTGTTGATAAGCCTGTTGATGTTGAATTTGTTGCCGTAAAGGTAACTTTTCCATCATTTTTTTTATTTATTACTTGTTCTTATATCCCACCTTCGTCCGATATTGAAATTTATATGCACCATGTAGCCTGCATTAAAGATGTTTTAGCCCACTTACGGGACATTGACACATTGGTTGTTGTAGGCGATTTTAACTTGCCTAACATCACATGGTCAAATCCTAATGGGTCGACTTACCTTGTACCATCAGTGCAGCATGATTTTTTAGATTGTCTGCTTGGCATGTCCCTTTTTCAAATTAATCCTGTACAAAACAATTTAAATAAATTGTTAGATCTTATTTTTGTCACTGATAGCACCAATGCCAGTGTCTCTAGGTCTCCCCCTCTATCACCACCCGAAGATTCTTACCATCCAACACTGGAAGTCTCGCTTTCAATATTTGGACCTGCCCCTTCAAATTCAAAAATCCCCAATATACCTCGTCGTTGCTTCCGTAAAGGAAACTTCATTTTGCTAAGTCAACTCATTTGTGCAACAGACTGGTCTCCATTGTACAATGCGGTTGATTTGGATTTTGCTCTTACCTTTTTCTACGAGTCTATTAATTCTCTCTTAGATATCTGCATTCCCAATAGCGTCGCTTCCACCGCGTCACTTAATCCCCCCTGGTACTGTCCTAGGTTATCAAATTTGAAAAATATTAAATCTAGATGCTTCAAAAAGTATAAACGTACTGGTTCTGCGATTGATTTTTCTAAATATTCAATAGCAAAATCTAACTTTACACTTTTTAACTCCGAGTGCTATAACAATTATCTTGCTCGGTGCAAAATTCAATTCGCACAGGATCCAAAGCAATTCTATAGCTTTGTGAACTCTAAGCGAAGATCTTCTTCTTTACCTTCCTCTTTTTTTCTGGGTAACATAAAGGCTGGCAATGATTCCACAGCTGTTGACTTATTCGCTGACTTCTTCCAATCAACTTATTCCTCTGCCCAATATGCGAACACTTCTTATCCTTATAACATTACTTCTTCCAACTCTATATGCGATCCCGAAATTTCCGAAACTTCTCTTCTTTCATTTTTAAAATCACTAAAATCCTCATTTTCTCCCGGGCCTGACAACATTCCTAGCTGTGTGCTCAAACAGTGTTCTAGTTCTTTATGCCAACCATTGCTAAAGCTTTTCAATCTATCACTCAAGTCGTCTGTCTTCCCATCTCTTTGGAAAGAATCTTACATTATTCCTCTCCATAAAAAGGGTGGGAAGTCGGATATTTCAAATTACAGAGGCATTGCTAAGCTTTCCGCCATTCCGAAATTGTTTGAAGAGATTATAACCTCCACATTGCAGCATTACTGTAAATCTATTTTGTCACCTTTCCAACATGGTTTCATAAAGCGTCGGTCAACAACGACCAATTTGCTGGAATTTACTTCGTTAGTTAATGATGGATTCCTTGTGAAAAGGCAAACTGATGTCATTTATACCGACTTTAGCAAAGCCTTTGACTCTGTCAACCATGATCTTCTCCTCTTTAAGCTCGATCGATTAGGATTTCCCTCTTCTTTTCTGCTTTGGGCTTCGTCCTATCTAAAAGATAGAACTCAAAAAGTTCTGCTTCGTTCTAACACTTCAAAACCTGTGTCTGTAACCTCTGGAGTACCTCAAGGTAGCCACCTGGGTCCTCTGTTCTTTACTCTATTTATCAATGATCTTCCTACAATATTATCATATTCTCGGATACTCATGTATGCCGATGACGTTAAACTTATTCTATCTTTCAACAACCCGATTCATTCTATTGGATTGATCTTAACTCCTTGCAATCTTGGTGCTTGGTAAATCATTTGCATCTGAATTGCTCCAAGTTCATGTTTATGACTTTCCATCGTTGCAAACCATTTCTGGTTTCCTATACGATTGGTAATGAACCGTTGCAACGTATTTCGTCTGTCGTTGATCTTGGAATTCTGTTTGACCCCAAATTGAGTTTTAATCATCATATCTCCACTATTGTTAACAAAGCGAATGGTGTACTTGGATTCATTAAACGTTGGTCAAAGGAGTTTAATGATCCCTACACCACTAAACTTCTTTATACAGCTTTAGTCCGTCCGGTGCTAGAATACTGTTCATCCGTATGGTGTCCGCAGTATAAAAAGCATGTTGATCGTATTGAATCAGTTCAGAAACAATTTTTGCTTTTTGCCCTTCGTGGCCTAAATTGGGACCCTAACCTCCGTTTGCCATCGTACTCCAGAAGACTCTTGCTTATAGACCTTCCTTCGCTAACTAACCGCAGAACAGTCTTAGGTGTTTCATTTCTTCACAAGTGAATTATCGGTGATGTAGATTCTTCTGAACTCTTACGTAGCCTTAATTTCTCTGTTCCTTCTAGGCCAACCAGAAACTTTTTTCCTTTAATCTTGTCTAGATGCACAACTGATTATGCCCAGCATAATCGATTTCGGGTTTTATGTCAAGACTATAACGATCTATATCACCTCCTCTCAACAGATCTCTCTCTCTTCTCTTTAAAAACGTCCCTTTACACTTATCTCCGTGAAAATCTCTGACCACTCCCAGATGTGAATAGGGGCATAGCTTGCCGGACTGGCTAATAAATCTTCCCCCAACGGGTCAGAGATTTTTCGGTTATACTTTTAGTTTTATTTTAAAATATTTTTAATTTGTAATTTTCTATTTTTTTGTTTTTTTTTTTTTTGTCACTCTTCCATTTTATCTTTAATTATAGTTTTATGCCTTTTTTCCTCTATGTATTTGTAAGCCTGCATTTTCTTATTCTTTTTTTCTTACCTCTTCACATCTCTACAGGCCTGTTCCGGGCTTCACATAATTTATTAAACTTCAAATGAAATTTAATTTGAACGATTTTGTGTTCGCTGTTCTGGTATTCGACTTGCAATTTGACTGTTTCATTTCCAAATTGTTTTTTTTTATAACAACTCGCTGAACTTAATCAGTTGGATGCAACAATCAAAATACAAACTCTGCAATAGCTTAATATAGCTGTTTAATATCTCGCTTTATTTTAATAGCACTTAATGAAAATTACTTACATCTGAGTTCACATGCTCCAAGCAATGGGAATTCAAATCGAGTAATTCAATCAAATTATGAAAACCAGAACAGGTGGCCAAGTCGAAATAGAGATAATTTAATGTAAGTGAAAAACTGAACAGGCCTGTATATTTGGTATATTTGGTTGTGTTAGCTCTAATATCGACTCTGACCACAACAGGCTGTGAATCGGGGCATAGCTGGCCGGACCGGCAAATAAAAATCCCCCACCGAGTCGGAGTCGTTATTAGTTTATTTTGTAATTTTGTTAGGCTTTCTTTTTATGCCTCCTTAGTAAATAAGCCTTTTTATAACGTGCTTACAAATTTGTTGACAGCCTTTGTTTGTCGACCATTAATAAATAAATAAGAAAATAAATCGAAAACCGTTCATCCGATCTTCTCAATTCCTTTGGCGGATCGACAAGTTATAACTTAATATGTCTTAATGGAACAAGACATCTATCTTTAAAACTGTGGGAGATATGAGGTTTTTTCTAAATTGTGGTGGCGGGAGGGGGCATGGTCAAAATTGAAAATAAACTTGATCTGCCTGCAGACATAAGAAGCATATGTCCCATACATGTCAAACCTCTATCTCTGACCATCTCTGAGATCTGTGCGTTCTTACGGACAGACAGACGAACATGACACACATGACTCAGCTGTTGATGCTGATCAAGAATATATATACTTAATAGAGTCGGAGATGGTTCCTTCTGGATGTTATATACTTTTGCACAAACGTATAATACTCTATGTACCTACGGTACAGAGTATAAAAATATATATATACTAGCTTATATTTACCCGCGGCTTCGCTCGCTTTTGCATCAATATATTATTCATTTATCATGCCGGGAATATTGTTATACCTTGTCCGGCAAGACTTCGCTTACAAACCGATTTTCAAGCTAATCGAATGAACAAATAATTTTCTAAGTAAACCATTTTTCTGACGCTTTTCCGGGAGTTTTTGGAGCCTACAATCAATTTTTCCAACATTGGAAAATGATTTCTCAATTTATTTCACTTACTATCCTTACAAACCGAGGATCCCACATTCCCCACCTCGCTATGCAAAAGTCGTTATCGCTTAACACTTAATGTTTAATTATTGTGTTTTATCATAACTTTGACTTGGTGATCTTAAAATTCTAAATGTGCAATCGATTTCTAAAGAAATAACTGAAAGAAATTAATTGCAACTACATAAAAACAATCCCCTGGCTTTTGTTTTTGGTTTTGTTTTGGAATCGCCCTTCTCGCCTACAAGCCGTTGCTGTGCTTTTGCTCTCAGCCTCTCTAAATGCATGGACTATTGTTGTTGCTGCTGTTACTGCTGTTACTGCTATCATTGTGCCAGAACTCTTCAAGCTGACGATTCGTGGGAGTCGGAGTCTGAGCGCTTTACAGTTAGTTCCCGCTCACAATCAACTACAACGAACTTTGGAGTCGCTTTCTTTTAAGTGCAGCGGTTAATTGCTTCCCCCGGTCGTCACTTCGTCTCGACGACTGCGCTCCAATTTATCTGGAGGCTGGTCTCTTCTGCAAGCTCTTATAAATACTTCACCACTCTCTTAATACATCTTCCAATATGAGTATCCCCTGCACTAAGCCTAAGTGCGAGTTTGGAGGAAATGTATCTGGCGAAATGTTTCTCGTTTGCTGGCTTTGTGAAAACTGTGCACACATTAAATGTGCTGGTTTAAGTGGTCGCGTAAATGAACGTTTATCAAAGCGAATTGGGCTAACCTGATCTTGTGTGGATTGCCGTGAAATCGAAGACGAAATGCGTTTGTTTATGCGGCAAACTCGTATGGGATTTAAGGACTGTCACTTGGAATTCAAAAAGCTCAATGCTATGTTCCATGATTTGAATCTAATTTTATGGATAAAAAATACTTAGCAAATCTCCAAAAAGGAAAAAATGTGAATCCCCGAACATTAGAAGGCAATTGGATACTTTTCGACTGTTTCTCCTGCGCATTCTCCACCACCAGAATCATTTTCCACTCCTACTGCTGGCCCCATAGCTGAGCCTATGCTTATGTGTTTGGTGACCCACCCTACCGCCGCGCAGTGGCCGGATTCGCGAACTGGGCGTTGCAAAAATCAATTGTTGATGGTCGATTTTTTTTGAGCAGAGTAATTTTATTCAATAAAGGGAACCCCAGATAGGCCGAAAAACGTTATTTTATAGAATTTGGTCAATTGGTTTGGCTTTCACAGTGGTTCAAAGTTGAACAATTTTTCAAACTGCAGAATTTTTTATTTTTTTGGTTCAATTGTCAATTTTGTGAACCTGTCAAAGGCAAACAGTAACACCGATTAGAAATTGTTTGATTTTTTTGAATAGATGCATCAATTCTTAATGTAAATTCAATTAAAAAACTTTATTATATTTAAGTTGAATGTTCAACATTTACGTCTTAGGTGGAAACTATTTTTGGTTTAGTTTTAGAGTTTTGATCGACCCGGAAACATAAATTTCACCCGATTTAAGTTCTTTCGGAGCAAAACATATTATGAATTAATCTATTTATTAATGTATTGTAAAAGAGTCAGCTGCCACCACCTGCCATTCCAGACTTTACACTGATAAATGCGATTTAATCTGCAGGTAAATAATGTTTGTGAAGAAGAAGAACAAAAATCGTGTCAGGCAATATTGTTTTATAGCGTATCTTATGATTTACTGAGAAGGATAACACATAATACAGGTAGTAACAATTGACATTTTCCAATTCGGCGCCTTGCAAGGAGCAAGTGGGTGGATTTTGTACCTTCCCTTGAGTGACCCTTTCAACAGGTACAGGTATGGTTTGTATGAATGGAGTTGTGCATTTTTATCTAATAAAATTAAAGGAATGTAAAGGAATTTAGTTTTTATCAGAAAATGAATATTTTACCTGCTGCTACCTGTGTTCCTTGACCATATACTTATATAGAGCTTCTGCCAGTCAACGCAGATTATTCAGACTTAAATATTCAAACGAAAAAGTGCACACACATGGTAAAATTTGTACCATCGAATGTGGGAAACAGATTATTATTTGAGTTTTTCAAAACCGCGGGTTCACTAAAAGATTTCGAGTCGATAGTAAAAACCCAACTTAATTTGACAAGTGATGGGCTATTTATTAACAGAAAAATTCCAAAACATATTCTACAGACTACAATCTAAATGGAAATCAGCAAATCGGACTGAAAACAGATTTATACTTCAAAACTCGACTAGGCCAGATGGATTTACATGTTTCGAAGATAATGACGATGTAGTCAGCGCTTCATCAGGGCAACAACGAGGCAGACCAACAAAATCTATCGATGCATGCTCAACGTTCACCAGGAAAAGAAAGCTTCAAGGTGCCACTATGGAAATTAGCACAGAGCATTTATCGGAGGCACTATCCGTTAAATACTCAAAAGACCTGGAGCGAAACAGGTCATCCATAACAAAAGCTGTTGCAATTGCTATTCCTGTCCGTTTTAAGCGCATTAAGGACAACATCAACACACCGCCAAATGTAAAGCCAACCAATTAAACTCGAGAAGAAGCCTTGGCCCTGTTTTTGGACGTGGGATTTTCCAAGTAGAAGTACAAGAAGATGAGGAACTCGTTAAGGAAGCACAATAGCTGCAAAAATAGAGGCAGTTTCAGTCCATGTGGAAGTCACTGAAGTATCGGCACAATTAAATCGAAATATATCGACATCAACAAAACGCTGACCTTTTCAACATGTTGTCGGCCTCCTCTGATCCTCGGATATCATCCCTCAGATATGCCAGGACAATCGAGGATATGACCAAAGAATATTCACCACAAATATTAAGTCTATTAAATGATTTGAAAACCTATATTGACAATCTCTTAGAATAAAATTAACCATTCCCAATTTCAGGGATGCAAACCACTCGAAAATAAGTACCGGTTCGGTTCAGTGGTTCGCACAGTTTCTAAACCACCGGTTCGGTTCATAACATGGTTTTTGGAGTTAAATGAACCGCGGTTTCGGTTCGGTTCAGTGGTTCACAAAGGCACATTATAAAATATGATTTCGGTGAAGTGGCTATTCGACCATTTTTTAAATTTGATTCTTATAATCTATTCCAATATCTTTATAATCCTAAGAGTAATCTGCAAAGATTATTATGTCGGATTCCCAGGACTCGTCTGTCAGTTCCTGGCAGATTAAGATTGAATTAAGGTTACGAAGTACCACAGAAAATAGAAAATATTGTCTAATGAAAAAACAAATTTAGATTGATGACAGGTAAATTAAGAGATCGGCGGGAAATTGCAGAGGACTTGTAAAATTCTCTTCAGGTCATCCTTAAAAGTTATATCGATCCGACAACGCTAAATATGTAGAGGGTCGAACGAAATGTTTGAAAATTATCTTCGGGAAACGATTCAAATTTCCTAATTAATCAAAATCATTGGCTAGAGGAAAGCAATTCCCGTTAAAACGCTTCAGAGAACTGAACCGAACCGAACCGTTTTTATTTGTGGTTTTCAGTTCGGTTCAGAAATTCCGAAAGGAAGCCGGTTCGGTTCAGCAGCGGGAATAAGCGGTTCGGTTCGGTTCAAAACCGGTTCAGCTCAGTTCAGTTCAGTTCAGCTTTTTTTTTAAAAGATAGGTTGGTAGTTCCTTCTAGATATATGTATTAGATATTAATAAGATATTAAATAAGGATAACTTATCGATCAGTCAAAGGAATGGTGAAGATTGGATGAACGGTTTTCGAGTTATGATCAAAAGACTGTTCGCTGCTGCAGCGCAGAAGCAGCGCTGCTTTCAGCTGCTACTGCAGCATCGAAATTTATGCTGAGCGTATAATTTCGTTGGTACAGAGTATGCTATAGTCGGGCTTGACCGACTTTCTTTCTTGTTAATAAATCTATTTTAAAAATGAAAATATTTTGCCTTTTTTCATGCAACCTTTTCAGTGTAATAAACAATCAACTTTGGCAGCCGATCTAGTCACCCTTTTAACCTACAAAGAAGATCTCTATCATCGTCTCCATGAAATTTTTGAAATATCTCTTTCCGTTCAAAAGTTACGATTTATGCAACCCCTAATTCGCGAATCCGGTCGCGAGGCTATCGTTTCGGCCGCTCCGTTTCTCCAGGTTGCTGCAAACCATATTCTGCTTTCCGTTGCTGGTGCTGATGATGCTACTAACGTTTTCGTTTTGGCTGCTGCGCCCCAGGTTCTCCAGGGTGCTTCCAACGACATTCCACCTCAATCTGTTACTACTGCTAATCCCAAAAAAATTCGTATTCAATTAAATGGCGTGCCACTGGAACCGCCATTGGGTATGGACTCCACCCCCACAGCTAGCACTTTAATCGGGGTGCCACCTCGTAAATCTATTTTTGTGTCTCGACTTATACCATCGGCTTCACAAGACCTTGTAAGGGGCTATCCTTGCATAAAGCTTGATAAACCTGAAAGTAGCTTTGTGGATGTTAGAAAATTAAACTTCAAATCTACCAGAAAAAGTTCTAACTTTAAGATTTCGCTCCCTGACTCATATATTGACAAAGCGTTAGAGTCAACGTTGTAGCCTGAGCCTACAATTTTACACTTGTTTAAAGATTACTCCAATATTCAAATCACTTCTGCCCCTTCAACTTCTGCTCAAATTCCAAAAAAACCGAATAAATCTAAAAAACTAATCAAAAACTTTTCCATTGGCTATCAAAACGTCAATAGTTTACAGTGCTTGTTTTTTTCAGGATTCGTCTGCTTTTACCGAAACATCTCTCTTAGGGAACATATCAAACCATGAGTTAGTATTAACTGAAAGCTACTTCATTTATAGAAATGACCGCTCTTTTGGTCGTGGAGGTGGCGTCCTAGTTGCGGTTAATGCAACTTGGCCGTACAAGCAGATTCCTTGCGACTTAAACCTAACGTTGAGATCATTGCTGTTAAAATTCAGACTCACTATTCAAATATTTTCTTAACATGCTCCTATAATCCTCGTTCCAATGACTTAGCAATTTATTTTCATCACGCCTAACTTATCCAACGAATTGCTTCCATGCTGGATGATCGTGACCGATTGGTGGGCATTGGAGATTTCAATATTCCACATATCTCTTGGGCCTCTTATGACAATTCCTATGAATCTGCCTCTCATGAGTTTTTGCAGCTTATAGCAAAACAATCTCTCGGGCAGATTAACTCCATCGGTAATAGTTTGGACAGACTCCTAGATCTGGTATTTGTCACCGATGTTTCCAATTCGAGGTTATCCAGAATTCCGCCATTGTCAATCCCGGAGGACACTTCATCATCCTACACTACAAATTAATTGTGAGCTGATTCTACCGAGCACCGCCTGACCTTCTACCCCAAGTATCGCTTTATTTTGCTTTCGAAAGGTTGATTTTCTAACCCTCAACGATGCTTTCTCTAGGGTCGACTGGTCTTTCTTGGACGCATCTCAGGATATTGAGAAATCCACCAACGCACTTTATGATGCAGCTTTTGGAGTTTTCAACGAATTCGTGCCCCGTTGGATTCCTCGTACTCGCACACACGCGCCTCCATTGTTCACCTCAAAAATACTAACAGCCATGCTCTCATTTTCGCTTTCGCAAAAACTTTGCGATTTGATCACCGACATTAGGAAATCGCAAAGTTTTGCCGTTTTTAAACCGGCGACATCTGAGTCCGTGAAATGAAGAGTAAATGCAAAATATAGGTTGATGCACAAACAGACAGCCCACGGAACTATTTTTATTCAGTTCGCTAAGCTTTTTAGATTTGTCTTACGGACTCTCCCACTCAATTCGCACTAAGGCAATATTTTAATCAATTATTTAATTGAGACACACAAATTTGAGCGAGATGGAAAACTGCTCACAAAAACAACAATTTGCGATTTGGCCATGGTATATATCGATATATGACTATCGATAGCATGAGTAGGGGCGCTCATCAGCAGTTTTTGTTATGTGAAATGACACAAAACAAGTTGGAAATGGAACATAATCGATGAAAAAACTGGCGAATTTCGGTGCGCTCTAAATTTAAATCGTACGAATTTGCTGAAATCGTAATTCGCAAAAATACGTGAAAGCCGGAGCATGGCTGTAAGTCTCGTCTCTCGTCGCCGATATCGTGCTATCTAGCTTACGTTCAATGAAGTCGTCTATCAGTCCTGGGCCTGATAAAGTTCCCAGCTGTGTGTTGAAATTAGAAACTTTCCCCGGTTTTTGAAAGGAATCTTATATTATTCGTATTCTTAAAAAGGGTCTGATTGTACTTCTTTCGGAGTGCTGATCGTTGGATATTGTGGCGGGTTGTGTGTGGTTAAACCCGGGTGGTTGTCCAATAAAAAACACCTTTGGACTTCACTGCTTGTATTTCACTTCTTTCACACAGGCAAAACTTCTTATTTGCTTGCAAGCATTGATCTAACTAACTCTATGTATGTTACAAAAATCTTAGCCTAGCTTAAGTCTAGGTCGCAGAGAGAGGTGAAAGCTCTCTGGTGAATTTCATAAAACGGCTCCTGCCGCTGCCTACTTTCAGGCTCAAACAGGGTCCAAGTTCAATCATTTCGAACTACAGGTGTGTTTCGGAACTGTCGGACATTCCAAAGCTCTTTGAAAAGATCCTGACTTCCCAATTACAGCATTATTGTCGCTAGATAATATCCATATCTCAACATGGTTTCATGAAGAAGCGCTCTGTTTCTGCAAATTTACTTGAGTTTACTACAGCAAGGCTTTTGACTCAGTTGATCACGTTTTTTTAGTACATAAATTGGGGTTGCTTCTCTCCAATTCTTCTTAACTGGATAAAGGCGTATTTAAGCGATCGTTCTCAACGCATTCGTTTCAATTTTACACTATCCAGCTCCATTAGAGTTCTATCTGGGGTTCCCCAAGGAAGTCATTTGGTGCCTTTATTATTAAATCTTTTCTCTTTTATCCTGTTTTATCCTGTTCGCACGCACTGATGTATGCCGACGACCTTAAAATTTGTTTGTCATATAAGGACCCGGCGTCTCCTCTCCTCCTTCAAATCGATTTAAACTCTCTTCTCTCATGGTGCTCGGTTAATTGCCTTCGTCTTAATCTCAGCAAGTGTAAATGTGTGACTTTTAGTCGTAATCGACCTTATGTGTTTGATTACACTACTAATAGCATCCCTCTGGTACGCATCCATAAAGTAGATGATCTGGGTGTGGTCTCTATATTATCAACAAGTAAGGGCGCTGCAGTCCTGACCAACAACTGGGGGGGTGCTCTTATCAGCTCAACTGTTTCGCTTATAACTCCGGTGTTTTTTGTCCGATCTGATTGTACTTTTCAGAATAGGTAGATATTGGGCCTAGCTTGATGTATACTAAACCACGAGGCTCTAACTTTCTAGAGGAGGTCTAGGTTTTTTGGGGATAAAAGGGGGACCGGGTGGAATTATTCAAATCTGAAACAAACTTGATCTGCGTACAGCACACACCTTCGTGTGGGCTCCATCTCTTATAGTCTCTGAGATCGACGCGTTCATACAGACGGACAGACGGACGGACGGACGGACAGACGGACATGGCTATATCGACTCGGCTGTTCAGGCTGATCAAGATTATACATACTTTATGGGGTCGGAAAACTTTCATTCTCCATGTTACATACATTCGCACAACTTCATGATCCCCCTTTTCCCATTTTCAATGGGAACAGGGTATAAAAATATCAAGATCAAATCGAATCGGTTCAAAATCAGCTCCTAATTTTCGCTCTCCGAGGCCTCAATTGGGATCCGTCCACCCATCTTCCTCCTTACGAAGACAGACTACGCCTTATTAACCTGCCTTCTTTTTATAACCGCCAAATTTTCCTTAGTGTCCTGTTTATTAATAATTTATTATCTGGGGAAATTGACTCTTTCGCTTTGATATCCTGTATAAAAATTGATATTCCACCACGCGCTACTAGAAATTTTTTTCCGATCTACCTTCAGCCTTGGCTTTTTAAATACGCTCATCACGAACCGTTCCGAAACATTTGTCTTAGCTATAATAATATGTAATAATGTATGTAATAAAAATGAATTTAATATCGTTTTTAAGCAGGCCACTTTAAAGTTAGACAGAACGTTGTTAAACTATAAAAAAATTCATAAAGTCAATCGGGAGAAAAAAAGTTGATAGTAGCCTATTTTACGGGAATTTTCCGACCCTAGGTGAAAATTTTTCAACATCGGAAAATTACATCTCAATTTAATGAACTTTATATCCAAATTTCAAGTCAATCGGATGAAAAATAAATTTTTCCATATTGAATTTTCCGGGGATTTTCCTTACGGGCGGATTTTCCTAAATCGGGAAAACACAAATTATTTCGCACTTTGCTTACAATCCGAGTTTAAAATCAATCGGATAAAAAATAAGATGTTCCCCCTACAAACTTTTCCGACACTTTTCCCGCTTTTCCGGTTGGACTTTTCCAACACCCAGTCTTAATACGCACTTTCACCACATAAGATAACTCCTGTTCAGCCTTCTATCTCTTACCGTTTAGGCTGTGCGATGATTGAGATGATCAGTCAGGACAAACTCTTATATATTTTACCCGACGATCTTCGCCGCTGTCGTAATAATCAGTATGGACCTATTAGTAATAAATATCAAAATCAGTATATATATCTTAACTAATAAATATCACAATACACACAAATAAACCGGAGCGCTTCGACGCTGTCATAATCAGTATAGACCTAATAAATATTAATATAGCCTTTATTATCCGATTCAGTTGTGATACATTATCGTTACAATCCGAGTTTCAAGTCAATCGGATGAACGATAGTTATACTCTGAACCATAGGTACTCAGAGAATAATAAGTTTTTTGCAAAAGTATGTTACAGCCACACCCCATTAAGTATTTTCTTGATCAGAATCAACAGCCGAGTCGATATAGCCATGTCCGTCATTCTGTCCGTATGACCGCACAAATCGCAGAGTTGGTAAGAGTTAGAGCTTTGACGTGTTTCGGAAAACAGCTTATATTACGCTATCGGTATCGCTTTTGCTATAGCTATCGCTATCGTAATCGTAATCGTTATCATATAGCCTTTGGCATATTTGACCCGGTGCGCTTCGCCGCTGTCATAATATAGTCAGTATGGACCTAATAAAAATAATTATCAAAATCAGTAAAGAAATTATCATCGTCGTTATGGCTATCGTTATCGTTATCGTTATCCAACATCGGAATATGATATCTCAACTTATTTCACTTACTATCCTACAATCCGAGTTTCAAGTCAATCGGATGATAAATAAAATTCTCCTCATTCAAACTTTTCCGACTCTTTTATGTGCATTTTTCGACCTTACGGTCAAATTTTCCAACATCGGAAAAATACATCGCAATTTATTTCATTTACCATCCTTGCAAACCAAATTTCAAGTCAATCGGGTAAAATATAGTATTTTAGCATGCAGATTTTTCCGTGAATTTTCCGACCTTTCGGACGAATTTTCCAACTTTGGAAAATCACATTTCAACTTATTTCTCTAACTATCCTTGTAGTGTCCAGTTTGACTAGAATTGGTAAATCAAATGTTAGGTACAATTTCTTTCAAACTTCTCGAGTCACCCTCGCACTTGTCCAGCAACATTGCGGTAACTGACGCCAGAAAACATGCCAACAACCAATGAAAAGAAGATCATTCGATTGAACCGCTGCTTCTTAGTTAAAAGCTCTGCTTGAAGCACGTGCGTAGGGTATAAGCATTACAATTTGGTACAGCCGAGAATCATTCGATTCAGATCTGCAAGTTGGTTCGCACGTATTAATTCGTACCTATATATATTTTGGCTGCTTATTCTTATTGTCTTAATAACTAAAGTAAAACAAACTGTCTTAAAAAAAAGGAGAAAGTGACTAAAAGTGTTTTGCTAGTGGAGAAAGGTATGTGATTAGTGAGTGAAAAAAGCATATGCTTATTAGGTATTTAATTTCAGCCAGGACCACGTGTCCTCGGCGACAATCCGTCGCAAGGCTGCAGTTGTGGTATTTCTTGGGCCAGGAACAATTTCTGCCCAGTTTACTTAGACCGGCCAGGTCAATCTTCCACGTGATTGCAAGCGAAGCAGATCCCCCCCAGCAGAAGCTTCCCTCTGACACATACATCATACACATCACCACTACCTTAAGAGAAATTTGTCGTCGATGGAGTTCGATTAAATTGTTTAAGGGTTTAGGCCACCCGTAATACGTTAACACGTGCTTGCGTAACTACAGCCAACCTTAATCATATGCCTCAGCAAGTCACACAAGTGAACCTTTGAAGTGAAGAGGCCTGAGTAAATGATCATGTGCAGTTAATTACCGCCTTTGTCTCTTTTCTTTTGCACAAAAATTCAAGTTCAAGTTCATCATGATGTATTTCCAGCCTGACCAGAACATGATAATGAAGTCCTAATAATATTTCAATTTATTTGAGCACATACAAGATCAGCTGCTAAATGCACAGTGGTATCGAATTTTTGTGAATACCTTGAATTTTGGTTTATCAATTTTTTTTTTGTAAATTTAACCCTGTCAATGAACATTTGATCATTCCTCATAATTAGCTTTAAGTAAAGTAATGGTGTCCTATATTCTTGCTGAATCATATGAGTCTGGTAGCCAATGGAGTTAAGTACTATATATATATATTATCTAATTAATTTTATTTAATACTCCAAAATTTATTATTACTTTTCTTTTTCCATTACCTGTCGTTCTTTTTGCATAAACAAAGAAAAGTTAATGTTTCATTTGATTAAGATCAATTTTGTTAGTTTAATTGTAATATGAATACTCATTGTGAATTAAAATGATTTCTTAAATTGATTCGAAGGTCTGTCTAGTACTCATGCTCAACTCTCACAAATTTAAAAAGGGCCTTGCTTGACTTTATATTTGTTTTATTGTTTTCAAACACGCGCATTTTTTTAAATGTGTCAGCGTAACCCGTGCGACTAGGCAGTAGAAAGAAGCCCGACCAATCCGATGAGCTGGACCCGAGCACAGCAAGAATGCGCACTCTCGAACCTAGTCGTGCAATGAAATAGTCATTTAGCATACAACAGCAGCTAAAAATGGCAGTCCTCCGAGCTGTACACTACATCCTTACAAACCGATTTTCAAGTCAATCGGATGAAAAAAATATTTTTGCATATCGAATTTTCCGGCAATTTTCCTTGTGGGCTGATTTTCCGAAATCGGGGAAATCCGTTTCGAACTATTTTGCATACTTTGCTTACAAACCGAGTTTCAAGTCAATCGTATAACTAAAATTTTCCCCATACAAACTTTTCCGACGTTTTCCCGGGAAATTTCCGGCAAGACAGTCAAATTTTCCCACATATGAAAATGACATCTCAATTCATTTCACTTACTATCCTTACAAACCGATCCTTCCATCAAGTCAATCGGATGGAAAATTAAATGTTCCCCCTACAAACTTTTCAGATGTTTTTTCTTGAATTTTCCGACCTTACGATCAATTTTTCTAACATCGGTAAATTACATCGCAATTTATTTCACTTACTATGCTTACAGCCCGATAAAATGTTCCCCATACAAACTTTTCCGGCTTATCCAGGTGGAATTTTCCAAAACCCCGGCTTTGTACGCACTTTCACCACATAAGGAAACTTCTGTCCAAATTTCAGCTTTCTATCTCTTACCGTTTAAGCTGTGAGATGATTGCCAATCAGTGAACCGTTGAATCATCGAGAAAACATTTTCCTTCCAATGATTTTAAAAAACATGCTGTAAGAGTATAAAGCATCATCCGAGCCGAAGTTAACTTTCCTCGTTTTTTTAAAGTCAAACTCGAAATTGTTTTAATATGTCTAGGTTGCAGACACTGTCAGTGGAAATTCTGTTGTGTAATCTCTGGCTTGTTTTCTTTTAGTAAATTCCGTTAATGGAGAATAGCTGATAACTAGGTTGAGCCGATGTTTCCTGATAACGAGAGTTCCTCACTTGCTTGCAGTTATTTACAAGTAGGTGAATAAAGTACATATTGAAATATTGAAATAAAATATTCGAGGAAATCGAGTGAGTGCCTTCGCGTCCTAATTTTAGGAAGAAAGTGAACTTTCATTCATTTAGAAGCACTGCAGCAGCCAACTTTAATGCAAGTTAATTGCTTTCAGGTTGTGCTTCAGCCCTCAGATCTCTTTGGCGGGAGGTTTATCTCTGCTGCCAGCGAATCATTTTGGAAGGTTAGAATACCAATCTATGGGAAGAAGAAATTGGAGTACTAATTGGAGTTCTCACTTCTTTTCTCCCTCAAGCGCATGTTCATCCGCAAGGGAGTTTTGTTCCGCGGCTAGCCACTTGCATTAGAGAGCGCTTGAAGGTTTCGCAGAGAGAGGCATGGAATTGCGGAATTTCGATTTCAATCGGAGGGTCATCTATCATTCGGGCGTCGGTAGCAAAACCAAAAATCTCTTAGCAACCTTAAAGAAAATCCGAAAAATCAATTGATTTAAATTGAATGAAAAATTGAAAATAAACTTGATCTGCCTGCAGACATAAGATTATATGTCCCATGCATGGCACACCTATATCTTTCACCATCTCTGAGATCAGTGCGTTCATAAGGACAGACAGACGGACCTGGGGCTATATCGACTCGGCTGTTGATGCTGATCAAGAATATATATTCTCCATGGGGTCTGAGATGCTTCCTTCTGGCTGTTACATAGTTTTTGCACAATCTTATAATACTCTATGTACCTACGGTACAGAGTATAAAAACTCACAAAACTTTTGGCAAAAAAGCCCTTTGGCGCTCCCTTTGTTGGCAGTATACACTTCAACAAAGCGCTTCAAGTAAAGACCGCATAATATAATAGATTGGTATTTTTCTGTTTGGTTTCCGATAACTCAAGAATGATTGGATTTTGGTTTAAGCATAGTATTCACATCAACAAAGAAGCGGCCAAAACAAAAATACCAGAAGCGGCAATTGTTTTGTTTTGGTCTAGTCTGGCCAGATTCGAGATGCCTGCATCATTATGGTCACACTGCATACTGTTTAATTTGAATTTGAATTATTGAATAAAAGTTTGTAATTCTGAAGAAAACTGAAGAAGACAAGGGATGTGGAAGGATTAGCACAGGCAGCAATCATGGCCATAGCATCGCCATCCTCGCTGTCACTCTTGCAATTGATCCTTATCTGGGCTTGTTTTCTACTAGCTGAATGTTTTCATCCCGAGAAAATAATTCGGCTAGCCGTTTTCTTGCGCTCGATAGCTTTAAAACTGAGAGGCTAGTTTGCGTAGAAACAGATAGACAGACGGCCGGACAGACGGACGGACATAGTTCAATCGACTCAGCTCGTCACCCTGATCAAGAATATGTATAGTTTATGGGGTCGGAAATGAATATTTCTATGTGTTGCAAGCTTCTGGGCAAAATTATAATACCCTTTGCAAGTGTATAAAAATAATAAAAACTAAATGTTGACGTAAAAATTTAAAGAAATTGGAAGAAACTAACAAACAAAATATGAGAAAATACTTTGAAACCAAATAATCCTAAAAATTCTATTTACATTTGCAAACAACATTTATATCCATTATTTTTATTAAATAATTTATTATTTTTATATTTTATCATACATAGTTTAAACAAACCTTTGTTTTAGTGAATTTTACAAAATGGCCAGGATGAACTGAAATAAAATACAATTTTTTTTTAACCTATATTATAAAAACATATATTGAAAAAAATTCGAGAATTGAGAGAATTGATGATAAATCTTGCTAAAAACTCTTATAAAATCCTGGAGAATAGTTTGAAGGAATAAATAAAACTAATTATGGAGAGCTGAAAGATCAACAAATTTTCATTGAAGTGATGTGAAGGAGGGGGTAGAAGCTGACACATTAGTCCGACATTAGTCGCAATAATGGGAAACTCGTTTGGTTGGGAGGGTGAAGAGGCTCAGCTGCAAAGACATCTTGCAGCAGTAGTGATTGTGACGGACAAGAAAGACTGTTAAATGTTATCGTGGTGAGTGTATTATATTATGCGAAAATCATTTAGGCAAGGGACACTATTTTTAAATATATACTCTGAAGTGGGAGATGGAATGGGTCAAGAACTCCCCCACAGGCTGTTTTTGCTAGTCGCGTCCCACCGATCTTCTTCGCTGCCAACTGGTACTCAGGGGCATATAACAGAATATATTGATTGCGAAAATGACATCTTGCCAAAGTGTTGAACCCGAACCGACAAACCCAAGAATGAAGTGAGGTAAACGAGCAGTTTATTCTCCTTTAGGCATCACGTTAATGAACGTATGGGAGTCCGTGAATTGTAGTCACACCGTCATCAGTGCCATATATTTTTCTGTCTGTGTGCAATGGGAGGGGAGGGGGTAGTGGGTATTGACGGTCAGATTCTGCGCAAACTCTCTTTTTAAACCAATTTGTGGTTTAAAAAAACCTCCACAAAAAGAGCCAGGTCTTCTAGGGGCACATTTGCCAGACTGCCCAGGTCTTGAAAGAATGGTTTGCCCAGATGCTGGGTTGCGTTTCCTAAGAAGCGCAGGGCAGTCGCATGGAAGGTGATGGATGCTTTCTATTTCCTCCTAGTTTCCACAGCTACGGCAGAAGTCATGGTGGCCATTTGACCGATGGTGCAGTGCCCCGTTATGACTCCTACCATAGTTCTCATCCTGTTCTTGCTTGCTTCTTGTAGGAGTTGGGAAGTTCTTTTAGGTGAGTATCTTGGCCAGAGTGATCAGGAGATGTGACAACCGGATGCGAGGTCCCATTGTCGTTCTGCCCTTTTTCTGGCCCTCCACTTCAATTCCGTCATGATGTACTGCAGGGGTTTTTGAATGTCCGTTACCGCTAGCGTCGCTGGCAGCGCTGAGCCGTAACTAGCGCACTCGTCTGCACCCTCTTTGCCCGGTATGCCTGCGTGACCAGGTACCCACACGAGGGTTATAGGTTGGATTTGGCTCAGTGCTGCGGACTAGGACGCTCTTAGTGGCGTTTGATGACAGAGCCTTTATAGCCGCCTGGCTGTCGACCAAGATTGAAATGTTCCTTGGAGTTTCATCCAACGTGTTTATCAATTTACCCGCCTGCCAGATAGCATAAATCTCTGCCTGGAAAACGCTACACTAGTTTGGTAGACGGAATGAGAGCTGTGTCGCAAGTTCTTCGGAGAAGATGCCTGCTCCTGTGCCTTCATCCGTTTTTGAACCGTCTGTATTGATGGATAGATCGTTCTCCCTGATGGTAGTTTCTTGCTTCCATTCCTCTCTCTCCGGGAACCGTTTTCCAAAGTTGTCGTTCCGCTTCTGGTGCGCATTAGTCACTTCCCTTTGCCTCTGCACTTATTCCTACTTCCTGTAGAATACTGCTGTGGCCTGAAGTAGATGTTTTAAGAATTATCAGTTCCCAGAGTCTTACTGCGCGTCTCCAAGCTTCATACTTCAGTAAAGTGTCTACTGGTTCCAGGTTCAGAATTACATCCAGGGCCGCCTAAGGGGTGGATCGTAGGGATCCTGTAATGCCCAGGCAAGCTGCTCCTTGTACCTTATGGAGGTTATTTAGGTGGGATTTGGTGTGGGGGTCTGACGACCGCTGTGTATAACCAATGAATGATACACGGTTGCAGTCCCCACTTCCTACCAAAGGTCTTTTTGCAGGCATAGTACGCGCCTAATGCCTTCTTCATTCTTTCCTCAGAGTTTCTCTTCCAAGAGAGTTTTGAGTCAAGAATGACGCCCAGATACTTCGCTTCGTTGACCCGAGTGAGCTGCGTTCCCCCAATGGATGGGAATGTGAACTCAGGGATCTTGTATCTCCTTGTGAACAGCACCTGTTGAGTCTTCTGTGGGTTAACCCCTAGACCGTTCTGGTGTGCCCATCTTTGGGCTCTAGCAAGAGCAGATTCTAATAGCTCACTGATTGTGGCTAAGAATTTACCCGTTACCATTAGAACCAGGTCATCTGCATATCCTGTCACCCTGTCACTTTAAGGTAAGAAGAAGCTCGTTGGGAACCAGGTTCCAAAGAAGCGGGGATATGGCTCCCCTATGCGGAGTGCCTCTCGCTGTTCTTCTTCTTACGTTGCCCGCACAGAGAGTGGAGTTGATTACTCGACTGCTAAGCATGTTCCTTAGCCAGTGAGTAATCATCGGGAGTGAGCCGATATTTGCAAGAGCTGTGGCAATCGTCTCGGTCCTGATGTTGTTGGAAGCTCCCTCGATGTCGAGTAAGGCCGCCATTGCAAACTCCTTCTGAATTAGCGATTCCTCAATGCTCCCTACCACTTCATTTAGTGTGGTGTCAACAGATCTACCCTTAAGGTGCTAAACACCGCTGAACATTCATGGTGTGAGCTTGCTTCTCAGGTGGAGGTCCAGGAGTCTTTCCATTTTTTCCATTTTTAGAAGAAACGATGATAGACTGATAGGTCTGTAGTCTTTCGGAGAGTTGTGGTGTATCTTCCCTGCCTTGGGGATGAAGACCACTCTCACCTCTCGCCAGCTGTCTGGGATGTACCACGTAAGGAGACAACCCTTGAAGATCTTGGTCAGCCATGGCAGTAGATTCAAGATCGATACTTGCAGCATGACTGGTCGGATGTCATCCGGTCCTGGTAATTTATAGGGTTGGAATGACTTTATAGCCCAGATAAGTGATGATTTCGTCAATCATCGTCGAGTCTCTTTCCCCAGGTGCCTCGCTGATTTGTAGCTCAGTTGACCCGACCTCTGGTTCAGTATCTAGGCAACCTGGAAAATGTGTGTTCAAGAGCAGTTCCAGAGACTCTTGGCTGTTTTTTACATACGTTCCGTCCGGGTTACATAGTAACTCCGGGTTGTATGGATCTTCAGCCAGCACACATCGAAGTCTGGACGCTTCACTGGTGCAGGCAATATACCAGCTAAATTAATCCCAATAGTCTCTTCTTGCCTTCCGACACGCCCCTTTGAATTTCGAAAAACCCAGTCGGTAGGCGTGTCGGTCTTTTTGCTTGTTGGTCGATTTTGCTTTATTGAAGAGCTTCCTCGTTTCCTTCCTAGACTGGCTGAGCTCCGGTGTCCACCACACTTTGTGGTTGGGCTTAAGGGCCAACATCCTAGCTCAGAAATATTGCCCGGAGGTAGCCCAATCCAAGCTTCATCTCGCCTTGCTTTTTCAGCATGAGGCTCTTGGATTCCCGACCAATGCTGATCCAGAAATCCTTGCCGTTTCCTTTGTCGCGCGCCAGTCCTCTCAGGATGGTCCAGTCGTCGGTTCCGTACTCCTTATTCTGACCTTTGATCATATTTAGTATGGTTCGGTCCTCCAGGATTGGGGGTGGGACCCATAGCTTTATGACCGAACGTACAGGAACTTGGTCCGGTGGTACGACTTCAATCTTTGCGCCAGGCCAAAGTTCAGAAACTCAGTGAATTGTGTCTGTGAGAAATCTTAAGGACTCCTCGTTGACACAAGCCACGACCTTAGAGCCTTTATACCACTTGACGCCCTTAAACTCAGCTACGAATGAATCTTCGCCTCGTGTCATGGCGTGTCGATAATGGCTATCATAAGCTCCGGTTTTGAGCTTAGACTGGCCAGAAAGTCTTCTGGTCTTCTTCGCTTGTTTTCCGGGGCCTTGGATGAGTCATCAGATCTTTGCCGCTTTGAAATTCCACCCCTTTCGCTATCTTGTCCATCCTTTTGGGAGAGTGTGGTCGACGTAGGCGGTGGTCTTCTGCGGTGCTTCTTGTCCCCAGTGGATGCTTTGGCTGCTTTCGACGTGGACGGAGATTCCGTCTTTGTCGCAGTTTCCGGTGCTTCCACTTGGGCCGTACTCTGTGCTGGTGCTTGGTCCGAGCTATCCTTACACAGCCGGTTGTAGCGGCGCACTTTGTACTCGTGCTTCTTTTTGAGTGCTTTCTCCCTTGCAGTCAGGGACTCCAGGGTGCGGCCCTCAAGTGTTCTGAGAAACTTGAGCGATGCATTGTGCCCTGAGCGCTGTTTGCGGTTAGAAGCATCTTCCTTCTTTCTCTCCGCTGGGGTCGTGGTCGATGTAGACTCACAGACTTTCGGTGGCTCGTCGTCGATAGGCATGCGATAGGCTTCATCTGTCATTGAAGGGCCTGTGAAAATGAATTCGCCATTGTCAACCTCCGGCTCCATGTCCAACCCATCTTGACGATGAAGTGCACCTTCACTTGCCACTTTACGCAATAAGGAGGCCAAGTGGACCACCTCCACACTGGGTTTGCAGTTGCTTGATATCGACGCTGCACAGAGGCCGGATTCGCGAATTTGACGTTGCAAGAAACAATTTTTGTTGGTCGATTTTTTTGAGCAGATTAATTTTATTCAATAAAGGGGACCCCAGATAGGCCGAGAAACTTTGGTTTATAGAATTTGGTCAATTGGTTTGGTTTTTACAGTGGTTCAAAGTTGAACAATTTTTCAAAGTGCAGAATTTTTTATTTTTTTGTTTCAACTGTCGATTTTGTGAACCTGTAAAATCCAAACGGTAAAACCAATTTTAAATTGGTGGATTTTTTTGAATAGATGCATCAATTCTTTATGTAAAAACATTAAGCAACTTTATTATATCTAACTTGAAAGATCAACATTCACGTCTTAGGTGAACACTATTTTTGGTTTAGTTTTAGAGCTTTGATGGAAACATCAATTTCACCCGATTTCAGTTGTTTCGGAGCATACTTATTAGGTATTAGTCTATTTATTAACGTATTTTAAAAGAATCAGCTGCCACAACCTGCAGCCTTAGACGTTACATTGATATTTGCGATTTAATATACAGGTAAATAATACTTGGGAAGAACAAGAACAAACGATTTACTGAGATAGGTAACACATTATATAGGTAGTTACAATTGGCCTTTTCTGATTTTGACGAAATACTGGATGTCATTAAACGGTTTAAGATCATTCTCAATGTCTTAAGCTGCGGCGAAAATGTTGATGCAAGAAAATATGGAAAATATGCCGAGGAGACAAGAGATATTTTAGGTGCAAAGTACCCAGATAAAAACTTTCTCCTACTGATCATAAAATATTGGAACATAGTGAGCAGCTTATACAACAACAACTTTTATCGATGGAAGAGTTGTCAGAGGAAGTCCAATAATGCAAAAACAAGGACTTCAAAAGGTATAGATATGCGAACACTTGCAAAATATCTCGACATCAAGAAAATACAGATCTTTTCAACATGTTGTCGGTCTCCTCTTATCCTCGTATCTCATCTCTCAGACACATCAGGACACTCGCGAAATTAAGCAACGAATATTCCCCAGAAATGTTAAGACTATTAAGCACTAATGATATGAATACCTACACTGACAACATTTTACAAGAAAATTATCCATTCCCAAGTAAGAACTAATTTTGCTTGAAAATAAATTTTTTTTAGTAAGTTCATATAAACTATTTAAATTTATATAAATTATTTTAAATTTTTAATATGTATTATAAAAACTAAATTTTTAATAAATCAATTTTAAACAAGAAAGACAGTCGGTCAAGCCCGACTATAGCATACTCTGTACCAACGAAATTATACGCTCAGCATAAATTTTGATGCTGCAGTAGCAGCGCTGCTTCTGCGCTGCAGCAGCGAACAGTCTTTTCATCATAACTCGAAAACCTTTCATCCAATCTTCACCATTCCTTTGACTGATCGATAAGTTATCCTTATTTCTAAATATATCTATAAGGAACGACCAACCTATCTTTAAAACTGTAGTAGATATTTCTGAATTGCGGGGGCGGCAGGGGGCGTGGCCAAAATTTAAAATAAACTTGATCTGCCTGCAGACATAAGAAGCATTTGTCCCATACATGTCAAACCTCTATCTCTTACCATCTCTGAGATCTGTGCGTTCATACGGACAGACAGACGGACGGACGGACAGACGGACATGGCTATATCGACTCGGCTGTTGATGCTGATCAAGAATATATATACTTTATGGGGTCGGAGATGCTTTCTTCTGGATGTTACATACTTTTGCACAAACTTATTATACTCTATGTACCTTTGGTACAGAGTATAAAAATACTGGGAAATATAAAAAATAATAATTTGGCATTTTATTTCATTTTAGCCTTTTTTTCATACAAAATATGGCATTTAATTTCAATTAAGCTTTTTTTTCTCATACTTGTGACTTATTAATACTTATTACTTATACTTATTAATCATATAATTGATTTGTATTCTTTTTTTTTTAATGCATGCATTTTTTGCTTTTGTCTATTGTGAGACAGCTCTGTGGACTTTCTAAACTTTTTTACGAAGACTTTGCCGAACAAATCTGAAAAGAAATGTAATAATTGTTGTATACAAGCTGTGATAAATAAAAAATAATGTAATATTTACCTGGGAATATTTTATTAAATATTAACATTTCCTTAAATGCTCGCTTGCCCAGTCTTCCATCCCAATTAAAATTGGAGGCACACTCGTCGGTGATGAAATTTCGGAAAACCTCATCGAAAGATTTATTTAGTTTTAGTTTTCCCAAGACTCGTTTCTGTAAATTTGGATATAAATCATCTTTTCGTTTTTTTTTTTTGCTAAGGACTTTATTATTTATTATTTTTCTTAAGCACCAACAGAACTTACCAACCGCTCACTTTGACGACCAAGCGTGGAATGTCCAAAGTTATCGAGCAAATTTGTCGTCTCAGTTATAATTCACGTTAGGCCTAACCACAAGAATACCTTGACGAGGAAGAATCTGCCAACACGTTAGGCGTCATGTTAGGCATACGCAAATTATAATGAAACACATGTGTACTTGTAATTCTGAATTCAAAAAAGTATATTTGTATTGGTGACTTTTAGTATCGATTTCTTGCTGGGATAGCATCTTTTTCGATTTGGTCATTATATTAGTGATGGAAAAGAATTTCAAAATGCCCTCGATAAGGCACATTTGTATATCAGCAAAGTTCGATACATCAAGAATAAACCAACATCCAATCATTCTTGAGCTATCGGAATCCATGCAGAAAAATTGCATGGCTCTTAGAGTGCTTGATGCGGCTATAGCGTAAGGAGTCATTTTACGAGGTTTAAGCGGCCTTGCAATGGTCTCCTAGAGAAGACAATCAATTTTAAAAAACACAATTAGATTCAATAACATAATTTTCAAGTGTAGCACCTATGTACAACCTACCCAAATGCTTTATCTCAAGCCGCTATCATAGTGCTATTTATTGGTGAGCTCCTACAGCACTGGTTTCAATGTTATTTTTTTAGGGCCACCTTCTCCTCCAATTAAAAATTGTTCAACCTTTCTTTATGTTTTTAATTGTTTCATTGCACTTGTTATGCTTTTCGCGCTGCACAGAGCTGATTACGAAAATATGGTTTACACTTATTTCGCATCTTTGAAATAGGCACTCATCGTCAGCAATCGAGTTACACGTCGTGCATCGGGTCGCAAAGCTGTGAGACCGATACGACTGTTTCGAGCATGACGATACCCAAACAGCGAATTTCGGGTGAAGCCATTTTTTCTATAATTAGATTTCTCTACTTTTTCGCAGGTATCTCCGCAAGTAGCTTTATTTGGATCTTGTTCCCTTTTAATTCCATTTATGGCTGAACTCACTTGTTCTCACTTATACATGGAGCACTCGGAACTTATTGAGCGGTAACATTATCTGTAGATACAAAAGGATGAGTGGGTGACGCATTTTAGGCCCGGAGAATCTTATAGAATCTTATCATGAGATCCCGATTCCACGACTCACACATAGCTAAGATATCTAATGCATCCCAAGAAATAGCAGTGCCGTCTAAAGCAACTCGCAGTGGCTGTACGTTTTAGCCCTCTACTTATTTACTGTCGCAGTTTTGCAATTTGGCAGCACTGGCTTACGATGTGTATGCTGCAAGCATGACCAAATACGCATTCTGCTGCAAGGTCTCGTTTCACTCACATCGTTTTTTTTAGTTTTTAAATAAGTGTAATTGGAGACAATGTTGTCATCAAACAGCATATTTACAAATTATAAGCAAAAATAATAGCTATACTCATATTGTCTAAAACGATAAGTGTACAAGAGCTTCTATAGTACAAATAAAATACATAACTGTTCAAGAATTTTCTTTCGAACTCACATGTATATTCCATAAACATGTCTCTTAGGAATAACATTATATATATATATAGCCAACGGTTCGAGGATCCACTACACTGGAAGAGGCCCATCTAGTGAGAGCCACTAGAGGTGTGAGTGTACGGACGCATGTCCACTCCACCATATTAACATCCACTCGCTACACCTAACACAAGCAACATTAGATAAATTATATTTAAGGAATGAAGATTTTATGATAAAAGAAAGGTCGCTCGCAAGATCTATTTAGTACAAATCAGAACTTACAACCATGCTCTCTAATGGTGAAAATATTTCTATACACCACTTGAATTCCAAACGCATAGGTATTAGAACTCTGGTGCAACAGTGAAATTCCTGTAAGAGATTCAGATTTTACTTAGATTTCGTCGAATTAATCAAATCAAAATTCCCAATTCGTTGACGGAATCTGGTCACAGTGCTGCAGCGGGTGGAATTGATCGATATTTTGTGTCATTGTTGTTTAGAAATCCAAATGAATTAACCGCTGGTCATTTCGAAACCAAATTAGAGCAGCGTTTGGCTTCCCGGAACTTTTGAAAAATTTTTCCATACACATACTAGTGGTATTCCTGAAAGCGAATTAGATTTGATTCAGATTTTTCTAAAGAAATTCGAAATCAGATGACGGAGTCACCCTTTTTGAGCATCGATTTGATATATATTTCGTGAGCAGGTAACAGTGTGACCGTAGAGCTGATTGATCATTGGCGATAAATTAAATAATGCATTGCCATTGCCATTTCGCGAAATAAATAATGCCTATAATAGTAAAGTGAAAATTTATTTTTGAGCACATTATGGGGATAGCAATTTGCCGTTAGCCTGGAGCCGTTTTAATAAAAGACAGTTACATACTTGGTTGCACTTTATATAATATAAGCATTTAAACATATATATTATGTGTATTATAATCAAGTAAAAAAGTAAAAAAAAGTAAAAAAGTAAAAAAGGAGTTAAAAAAAACTATAACTACGAGACTTATATTTGTAACGATTCTTGCATTATTTGGTCCCTATATTTTATAACGTGGCTTATATATGAAGCCAAATCCATCCAGCTCCTTCCATTTAGCATCGTGTGACATTCCTGCTCAGTCAGCATTGGTTTTCCCAGGTAGATAATTTTCGGCTCCTGTAGTATCGGGCACCTGCCGAGAAAGTACACTGTGTCTTACGTTCCCTTATGTTGCACAATGTGCATAAAGAGTCTCCGTTTTGGTGATGGGGTCTATAATTAAGCTGGAGCATTTCCACTCGAGCCTTAAAAATAAGCGAGACCCAGAATGTTCCAATAGCGTCTTGGAAGTATTTATTTTCAGCCGTATTGTAGCATAACTTTGAGTAGGAGTTTCTCGTGGGGCTACTTCTCGCTTCCCATGTTAGCCGCATTGTCGATTCAATATTGAGTATTAGCCGCCTCTGTTGTATTTCCCACTGACTGTGATTTTCAAGTGTTAGCTCCGTCTCGAACTCGTGGGCTAAACTTATCCACTGCAGAAACTATTGTGATCCGGACGCGAGCAGGTGTTTTGCTACAATTTTCGGATATCTATGTTCATGCATATCGATTTTTTTTTAACATAATTAAAATGAAGCTGCAGCTTAAATGTGAATAAGGGTGGCAGTCCCGTTTCTAGGTAAATCGCATAGTTGGGTATGTTTTGTGGGAGTTGAAAAATGCAAAAGCTATGATTGACATTTCTTCGTTTCATAAGCGTGGTCCATGTGCTTCCTAACGCTGCACGGGTGTATATTAGCTTCAGCTCGGCGTGTCCATCAAACTACATTTTTCCAGTAAGAATCACCCCTAGGTATTTATGGGACTTCACTATTTCCAGGTGCGTTCCATTACGGTCCAAGATTCTTTGCTTGTTTGTCTCCCTCAGTTATCACTAACCACAAGTACCTTAGACTTATCGATGTTAATCCTTAGGTCCTAGGAGTTACAATAGGCCTGTGTAGCATCTATCATGCTTTCCAACTTCGCAGCACTTTTTGTTAGCACGACCATATCATCAGCATACATTAGGACTTTAAACATGAGACCATCCATTTTGGCTCCTCCTGAAAGCTGTTCTACAACATCGTCCACAAAGAGAGCAAAGAGCAGAGATCTGAGTAGTCTTTCATGTTTCACACCCTGATTCGTTGCGAATTCTTTCGATAATGCATGTCCATCCCATACCGTAGTAGAATTGCCACTGTACAGACTTCGCAGGACTTCGATCATTTTTGCCGATATTCCGTTGATCGCTTAGAGTGTCTTTTATAATTTGTCTGAGGATTAAAAGAGAAAAGGAAACAATCCTTGGCAGGTTCCCAAAAGAGACCAAGGGCCTTTGTAATGTCACTGCCATCATCGAACTTCAGCAAGCCTTCCGTCTCCGCATCAGGGATATTCCGTAGTTCCTCAGCACTGTTGGAACACCACTTTCGTATCTTAAAATGACCCTTGGCGAGAAGATCCGTTGTTTGTTGCTTAATTTCATTTACCTCTTTGGTAGTATTTCCTCCCGAAATCATGTCGTCCACATAGAAATCGCGCAGAACGATTTGGGAGCCTATGGGGTTCACAATAGAATCATCCTGAGCAACTTGTTGCATTGCTCGAATTGAAAGAAAGGCTGCAAGTTTAGTGCCATAGTTAACTGTGTCTAATTTGTAGACCTGCAACTTCTCTTCTGGGGCTTCACGCCACAATATGCACTGTAATAGATTGTCTGGAGGGGTTATGCGTACACTGTAACAAGCGACATGTGTTGAAGATTGACGTACTCCTTAAAAAATGCCGAATATTTTTCCTTTAGAAAAGTTTGCGTTCCAAATTTTCAAAGCGACGTTGAGCCTGGAGATATGAGTCGCCCAGCGACGCCGGACTAAATTTCAAGGGCAGACGAACGCTGGAAGAGTTGCTGGAAATGCTCCTCGCAAAAAAGTTCTTCCTTCGTAGCTTTCGAGATGGGTTCAAATGAGTGTTCAACTTCCCAAAAACGCTGAACCAATTCGTCTAACCGAGTGCTCGGAATGGTGTCAGCCGAGGACTTGGAAAGTTCGACGAGAGATGACGATTTTGTGGCGAGTTGGCCACTGCCGGATACGATCCACCCGAAACGAGTTTTTTACAGAAGAGGCAGCCCAGGTACAAGGCAATTTAAAAAAAAAAGGCCTGCTCCGATAAGCAAGTCAACGCGCTGGGGCGTGTGGTATTGTGGGTCAGCTAGCTGTATATTTGATGGGATGCTCCAGTCAGCAGTGTTCAATGGGAAGCTAGGCTGACTGTCGGTGATTGTCTGTGCTATAACAGCTGTGACGGTGACTGAATAATTCGAGATTCTTGACTTTATGTTGAGATCGACAGAATAACCCTCAGAGGAGAAATAAGAATTTCCTATGAGCGAAACTGAGGTCAAAGTTTTTGTTTTTTGAAGCTGGAGATGATTAGCAAGGCGTCTGGTTACAAAGTGCAGTTGCGAACCAGAGTCAAGAAGGGCACGACATGGGACGAGAGTTCCAGCCCGGTTCTTGACCAATATGCTGGCAGTGGCTAGAAGCACCATATCAGATTAAGAACTAGCGGCAAGAGCGGAAGGTGGAGAAGGCGTTGTGCTGAGCTGAGGTGCCGAATACGTCAGCGATTCTAGTCCGCCAGATGAAGCTACCTGGTCATAATGTAAGAGCGTATGATGCTTCCCATGACAACTTCGGCATTGGCTAGACTTACAGTCTCGCATCTGATGTCCTTTTTTTAGGCAGTTGAGGCATAGAGCCAGCCTTTTCGCTTCTTTCTGACGAGAATTCGGAGATAAGTTTACAAAGCGTGGGCCCCGGCATATGGAGTGATCCGAATTGTTACAAAACACGCAGCAAAATGTTGCTGGAGTTGATGCTACAAATAATTTTCGTTGATTATTACTCACAGCGTTGGCAGTTTTTCCAAATTGACTGCTCCACGTCTGCAGGGAATAGTCGATTTTCTCAAGCAGCCGACATTGCTTCTCTAAGAACGTAGACAGTTTGTTCCACGATGGTTATTCACTGCAGTCACAGCTCTCTTCCCACCTAGTTTGAGTTGACTTGTCGAGTTTTCGCAACAAGAATTGAACGATGATGGAATCAGCAATTTGTTCCTTGGAACCCAGTGCTTGAAGTGCTCGCATATGTGATGTGACGTTGTCTGTCAACTCGCGTAACTTGCCAACCGGAGCCACACCTTGCTCAGCCCAAAAATCTCTCAGACGTGTGCCTGAAATATAAGATGCTTGTTACTAAATCTGCTCTCAAGAAGATCCAAGGCAGCCTTATAGTTGGCGCTGCTGATTTCTAACGATTGAATGGTGTCCAGAGCGGCGTCAGTAGGGCAGGAAAGTAGGTGCTGATGCTTTTCAATTGGTGTGAGGTCTGCCTCTTTGTCCACTATGGTGATGAACATGGAATAGAAATCATTCCATTCCGTGTAGGAGCCGCTTAATGTGGGCAGAGAGAGCTGGGGCAAGCTCGAGCGGTTGGCCACAACGACAATTGGCTGTGACTCGTCTCCTGTGGTTGGCCACAACGACAATTGGCTGTGACTCGTCTCCTGTGGTTGGCCGGAAGGTGGAGCAGTGTACGCTGATACGCTTACCCATTTGGCGCTGCAGAGCCACCTTTACGGCCGACAGAGATGTGTCGAATTCGTCACGCAGTTCACTGCTTATAGCCTCGAAGTCTAGCTCCTCCAGATTAGAATGAGCCTTGTTGAAGTTTATTTTTTACCTCATTTAGTCTATCATAGAGTGATTGTGTCTTCAAACTTAGATATGCGATTCGATTCGCCACTTCCGAATGCTCATTAGGTGGAGTCATTTTTCAGCTGCGACTGTACTTTTACACGTCTTTATTTCCAACGAAATTGCGAGAAGGAACTTTTCACTTTACTTTGCAGGTCACCCACACTAACACAGGTTTAAAAAGCCACGCGGTTCTGCTTTGACCAAGCCCAATATTGTTGGACTGTAAAGATCCAACGGCGCCTGTGTAGATGTATGCGGCCACATGGAGACTTGCGCTTGTGTTTTTTGTTTTTTTTTTTGAAGGGGTGGTTGAAAGCTTTAAAGCCGGTTTGGCGCTAAAAATTAGCTGCCAAAGTGTGGGACTTGAGTTACCGCACCCACTAAACAATCCACCCCCATCCCGATTCCCGGCGGAACTACCGTTAGGTATTACTTCGCCGGGGGGAAAGCCCAAGGCTCACCTAGGTTTCTCTCCTATGTATTCGAATTACGCAGTCTTTCTGCGCAGCGCAGTTTTTGAAAAATGGTTGTGGCCATATTGCAGACTGCAGACCAATTATATTCTGACTCAAGCATTATATTCACCAGGTTACTAGCGGCTGGTGTCCTCCCAACCCGCCTGCTTAGTTCAGTTCGTTCATTTAAGAAAGACGGACAATCAAAAATAACGTGTTCTGCGTCTTGGATGACCGACTGCCCTATACAGTCGGGGCAGTACGGGTCGTCTTCATGCTTGAACCTATGCAAATAAGATTTCAAACATCCATGTCCAGTGAGTAGTTGCGTCAAGTAGTATGTCACCTGTCCGTGTCTTCTGTCTAGCCAGGGCCCTATATTAGTGATTAGGCTATGCGTCCATCGTCCTTTGGAAGATCCATCCCATCTGGCCTGCCATCTCCGCAGGGTCTCCATTCGTCGTTCCGCTCTATACTCTGCCGTTGATCTGCCAACTGACGCTCCCTTGAAGATGTCCGCCGCCTCTTGTGCCTTTAGGTCGAATGGGATAAGTCCCGCCACCACCAAAGCTGCCTCATTCGACACTGTTCTAAACGCGCCTATGACTCTTAGTGCGACGAGCCGGTGCGCTACATTTGCTGCTCGT
Source organism: Lordiphosa andalusiaca (assembly GCA_035044965.1). Classification (NCBI taxonomy): domain Eukaryota; kingdom Metazoa; phylum Arthropoda; class Insecta; order Diptera; family Drosophilidae; genus Lordiphosa; species Lordiphosa andalusiaca. The sequence continues at coordinate 60,846 of JAWNNM010000366.1, forward strand.
ACGTAGGAGTTGAATCTTGTAGAATGTGCCCAAATAGGAGCCGCGTATAGCATTGTTGAGCCAACTACGCTTACGAGGAGTTTCCGTCTCAACTGTTTAGGGCCCCCTACATTTGCCATGACTCTGGCTAGGGCTGTCGCCGTTGCGCTTGCCTTCTGGCTAGCATACGCCAGGTGGTCCCTAAAGTTTAACCTGTGGTCAATCATAACCCCTAGGTACTTTATGTAGGGCCGAGAGGTAATGGTGGCATCACCTACCCTTATCGTGGCCGTCTCCACTGCTTTTCGACTGCTTATGAGCACCGTCTCCGTCTTGTGTATGGCTAGAACCAGGTCCATACTCTCGAGCCACAGTTTGACAATAGAAATCGCCTGGTTACACGTTTGTTCTGCTTCCTCGATGTGTTTTGCAACTATCACTAAGGCGATGTCGTCGGCGAATCCAATTCCCGTAGCTCCTGTCGGCAGTTGTAGGCGCAGTATACCGTCGTACATAATGTTCCAGAGCATAGGACCCAGTACCGACCCTTGAGGAACACCTCTGGTGATGCTATACTGTTTTGTGCCGAGGTCAGTCTCGAACATAAGTACCCTGTTGCTGAGGTAGTCTTCAATAATGCCTGTTAGGTATGGTGGGACCCCTATGGAACTAATAGCTTGCCGTATATGCTGCCATCCAGCGGAATTAAACGCGTTTTTTATGTCGAGCGTGACAACAAGGCAGTACTCCTTGCTTCCAAACCTCCAACGCTTCCCTTCGATGGCCTGGCTCGCTATATCGTGCAGCTTGCTAATGGCGTGGATGGTCGATCTTCTTCTCCGAAATCCGTATTGCATAGGGGACATCCAAGTTTCCACTGCGTCTTCCAGTCGCTTCTGAATAATTCGCTCTAGAACTTTTCCAGTGGTGTCTAGCATACATATTGGTCTATATGCCGCTACGCTTTCTGATGGATTCGCTCCTTTTGGAATTAGGGCTAGCCTCTGTCGTTTCCACAGGCATCATATAGGTCAACAAATGACTGGGGATTCGCTTTTATTGCCAGTTTCAGTACCTTGTTGGGGATACCATCTGGTCCTGGTGCTTTGTCGTCCTTAAAAGCACTCGCTGCTGTGAGTACTTCATCCGGTGTTGTTCCTTGCCACTCCTGTGGTCGTGGCCTATACGAGGTTAGTTGCGTTCGCAGGGCTTGGGGAGGGAACAGTTCCTCTACTATTTGTGCCATCTGCACATGGCATGTTGGCGGAGGCCGGTTGCTCACCTTGAGTTTTTTCATCACCAGCTTGTAGGCTAGTCCCCAGGGATTCTCATCAAGGTCGCTGCAAATCTTTTTAAGGCATTCTCGCTTTGCCTCCTCAATTTTCGTCTTGAGAATTCTTCTTTTCTCTTTAAAGCACTCCTGCAATGTCTGCCAATTTTCTTCATGTTGTAGGCGGCGTGATCGTTGACACCTCCTTCTCGCACGTAGGCACTCTTTCCTTGAGTCTGCTACTTCCTTCGACCACCAGTATTTTGGATTCCTATTTGGTGGTCCCCGAGTTTTTGGAAGCATCGCACAGTCACATACCGCTTTTATTTGTGCGGCCATTTGGGTAGCTCTATCGTTGGCTGACCCCTGGGTGGTAAAACCATCCATTTGTATAGGAATCATCTCTGGCTCTAGTGTTTCAACCTTATGTGCCATTTTAGGTGGACACCGAATGACTGTTATGCAAGGTTGTTGCAGCGTGCAGATAATTGCCATGTGGTCGCTCCCGGTGTATATCTCGCTTACTTCCCAGCTGCTCCGTGGGATGAGGCTGCTGCTTGCAAACGTAAGGTCGATGATCGAGCCTCTGCCCGCCTTGTAAAAGGTCTGCTTTCCCCCCGTGTTGAGCAATGTAATGTCTAGCACTGCAAATGCGTCCAGAAGTGCCTGGCCTCTCGCTTTTGCAGCTCACTCAGTAGCCCATGCGTTGAAATCACCTGCTATCAATATTGGGCGTCTCCCCTGTGCATCTTCCGCCAGGTCCTCTAAAATGTGCGAGGCTTCCGCAATGTTGAGACTGCGCGGCAGGTAGCAGCTGTACAGGTGGATACCACCAATCGTTGCACGAACATATCCTGCAGAACGTTTTACATCCTTTATCTGGGATCTTCGTTGCCCGCATGACCAAATTGCAGATTTTCGTGTGGTGTCCGACACCCATTCTGCAAGCTCTCGGTATCGGTATTGTTCGCTTATTATGGCGACATCTACGTTTTTTTCTTGGATGGTCTGCTCCAACAATTGCTGAGCCACCGCACAGTGGTTTAGGTTGAGCTGGATTATTTTCATTTTTGCCTGTTACCCAATTCCTTTACCGCCTTCTGATATAACGGGCAACTAAAACTCGTTAAAGCGTGGTTCGTACTCCGCATTTTATGCCTCGCGCAGAGGATGCAGGAGGCGCTTTCTTCACAGTGGCTGGCCAAGTGTTTTTCCCCGCCGCAGTTATAACAGGCTTTTGTGTAATCGTGCTTGCTTCTGCAGTTCACCGAAATATGACCATATTCAAGACTTGCGCTTGTGTGTGTGTGTGTGTGTGTGTAGTTTTTTCGCGAGTAACGGCACTTGTCTCTACGGATTTTTGTGCAATGTTTGAATTTGACGAATTAAATTAACTTTATTTATTAGCACAATGTTTGAGATTGTCTTTTAATTAATTAGTTTGTTTCACAATAATTCAATGTATGAAAATCACGTCGGGCGGGTCACCAAATGTTTGAAGCAACCGAGCTTTTTCAGCAGCTTTTTATGTTTGTCCAGAAATGTTTTGATGTTTAGATCTCCAAAATAAAATATACACCAGCTTCAACTTTCACTTAGATTTAATAATAAAGGTTTGATTATGAACAATGTCGATTCAATTGATAAGTTTTGGAAATGTATATAAAACCAATGCAGCTGCACTTCTCCAATGCTCAAGACGAAGTGATAAAAATAAATAGTGAAGCAAAAGTCTTCACACAGCTCCACCAATTTTGTTCCCTTTCTGTCAACTACTGAGTCTCTTGCTTTCCTTGGGACATTTGCAAAATTGCTCATTCGCTGTGGGTTCTACGATCTCAGCCTGCTGATTTCCTGTTCGTGCATTTAAGTCTCCTAGTATCATTATATTTATTAGGGAGGACTCGATCGAGATATAGAGTCTTTCATAGTCTGCCGACTCATTATTGCAATTCAGGTAGCAGGGTATGACACAGTACGACACTAAAAAAAACCCCGGGATGAGAACCTTAAATTCTGATAGAAGGGACTTCTCAAGCATCACCTCATACTCAGTTTCTCATCTGTAGCCTAGGTTCGCGTTCTATGGGTACTTTTGTACTAGCAACACACAGCGCAACAATTTTAACTTAGCTGTTAATGGTTCAGGATAAAAATCTACAAAATTCAGCAAACACAGACAGGGTCATTGGGAACGTAATATCTAAAAATCGGGTTATTCGAACAATTGATTAAAGTACCTTCAGAAGGGGTCAAACCTAAATATTTTCATATCTTTAAAAGCGCACGGTAGAGTAACAGCTCCCAAAAAATATCCAATTAATCTAATGGGTAAATATCTTCATTACCAGCAGGAAAACCGAAATTATTATTTTAAATCTTTAGTTCGAAGCATCTTAGTGTATCGCGGTTAGTCCATTAAAGGCACTTTATAGTGAATTTGTTATATTTTCTTGCTTCCAATGAAGCAGGTTACCTATAAGATTCATGGCATAATTTTGGTGAAGCTGCTAATATCCTAAATGGTCAATGTTGTTCTAAGGCAGTTGCTTGTACAAAAATACCCATTTTTTCCAAAAGTTTAATATTGTCGAAATTTGTAATATGTATACAGCTTTTCATTTAAGAGTGAGAGCTCTAAAACTGTGGTTTGTTACACTTTTATTAGTTCGCAAAACTGTTTAAAGATTTTCTTAATTCCGGATAATCACTAAGCACTTATATATAGAGCCTTCAAACTGGGTTTTTTTTGGTTTCACTTCTCACGTTGAGATTGCGACCCCAGCGCCCGATCGTAGACACCCGACCGCAACCCCGAGTGAGCGGCAGCTAGCAGAGAGCACCAGAGAGCAGAGGCTATTTAGTGCCCGTTCAACCCCAGAACGAGACGCACGATGTGCGTCGAGCGCTGTCATTTCGCTTCTGTGTGTATCTCACGCCAATGCACACATTGTTGTCGTAAAAATGGGCAGTGTTGCCAAACTTCACTCCTATTCCTTAGCACAAGACGCAAACTCAAATGGCAATACACCAGCAGACAGGCAGGCAGAATGGCATGCACCTGCTACCGAGATTGCTTCCATTGACTTTTAGCAAAGCAAAATATTTTGTATTTATGATTTCTTAATATATTTATTTTGTTAATTGTTGTTCTATTAATTATATACGTAAGTAAATAATTGTGGGCTTATAAAATTTTATTTTTTTTTTAAATTATTTTAAAAAAAACCAACAAGATTACAAATAATGCATTAAATAATGCACTGTTTAAACCAATACAATAATACAATTTAGATTTTTGTGCTTTTGGCATTCAAATAATTTGGCCAATTTTGAATCAAGGGACTATATCGGAAAGCCCCTTTTATGTGATTGTAAGAAGAATAAGAATTGTAAGATAACTGGCAATTTGCAAATGTGTGTGAGTAAGAGAGGTTTTAGAACGTGGGGCATCAATGGAGGGTACTTGAACATAGAAATGGAGAGGGATGTGAATGGCAATATCCTCTTGAGTTCACAAGACACCAAATTCATTCACAGATCGATATTTGCCCATTTTGCTTCTTTATGACTAAGAAAGTAACTCTAAAAATCCTAAAACTGGTGAAAGGCCGTTACAATGTAACAGGTACAACGGGTTACCTGTTCGGGGTTTTGCGGAAACTGCCACGACAAAAGATATCAAAGCGTACGGGGATTAGGTGTTAGATTAGATGTTAGATGTTAGATTGTTTGAAATTGACACAAACAACTCGGCTCGTATGTGTCCGAAGATATCAAGAAAGCACATATACCCCAATGCATGGAGCTTTTATCGCTTGTGAAGACATTGCCATTTCTACAGCCAATTTTATTGAAAAAATTAATAAGCTGTTTGATTGCTTAAATAGTAATACTTTTAAAGATAAAAATCCTTTTAAATCTGCACTACAAAACAAAAGCGACATAGAAAAATACATAATTGATATGAGAGACTATTTTGAGAAATGTGGTTATCCCAACAAAGTTTATTGTATAGATCGATTAATTCTCACAATAAATTCAATTTAAAGCCTTTCAAACGATGTTTGGAAAAAAGATTCGGAGGTACATTTTCTGATATTGTCACGGCTAAATCAAGATGCATTCGAACACCTGTTTTACTTAATGAGAAGTAGAGGTGCGACAAATAATAATCCCATGCTTTTTGAATTTAATTCAATTATCTCAAAGATGTTGTCAATGAAAGTTATAACTTCTAAAACAACAACTGGAAATTACGAGCCAGATGAAGATTATATGCTTATTAATGTAATCGATAAAGCACAACAGGAATTGGCAAAAGATAATGATGTAAATGACCAAGAACAGATGAGCTACAAAGACTTAAAGGTAAGCTGTGAAACTCTTTTAGATGAATTTAAAGTATCTAAAGTTGATAACGTACCTACATTAGAAATGAGCATTGCTAATGAAAATGCATTGCGATATTTCGCAGGATTTGTGCTACATAAGTCGCAACAAAAGTTCAATTGTTATTCCTGTAAAGATCTGGTAAAAAAAGAAGAAATAGAAATAGAAGAAAGCATAAATAAACAAGACAGAACCGAAAACCACACATAAAACGGTTCGGTTCGGTTCAGTTCACTGACGAGTTTTAAGACGGAAATCGCTTTTCTCTATCCAATAATGCTTATTAATTTGGGAATTTGAAACGTTTCTTTGAGGTAATTTTCTATACATTTCGTTCGACTCTCTACACCCTTAGCGATGCCGGATCGATATAACTTTTAGGGATGACTTAATGAAAATTTAATTCACGTCAAAATTTTCTAAAAAAAGTGAAAAATTAAAATTTCGAAAAAAAAACTCGACAGCGTTACCAGGGGAAAACTATTATCTAACGAATAAGTTTTGGTTTTTTGATTTCGGATGATCCAGCACCAAGTTATGAGGGGCACCGCAATTCTCCTTTTTCCGAGAGACTCCGGAATATTTTCTGCCATTACTGTGTTTTTTAATATTTCTTCGTGAAAATTTTTAAATGTCCTTAAATGTCTTACTTAAATGTGCTTTTAGTTTTAATAAAGAGATTTCAACTGTGTCGTCACAAAAAATTGACAAAAAAGTGAATTTTTTCGAGCGATTTGCTTTCAATCCCCATTGAGTCATTTTTGACTAGGACTTTTACCGCTCTGTTGAACGATTGCAGATGTCTATAAAGTTGAATCAGCATAGTTTTATTTTGCTGTTTTTGCTCGGACAAGTCTTTTTCAATAAATATATTTGACATTGCTAGATTCCTGGCGTTCTTAAAAATTTCGTCCGCTTGCTCGATTGTGGCCATTTCGCTAATCTGTATCCTGCTCTGTTTCCGTACCGATAAAATTCTGGTTGCGACGATCTTTGGCTGTATTATGCCTAATTTATATTTGCAGAGTTCGGACACTGCATCTTCAGGCTCTTTTGTTTTGACCACGCCCCTGAAAATCACGTTCTTCCTTTTTGACTGGCTAATGAGCTTATCCATTTCTATTTTGTCTTTCAGTCTATCACTTTTAATTTGCTTAAGTTCTAGTTTAAGCTGGCTGTTTTCGGCCTTTATGGCCTCTACTTGGGAAGATTAGAACTAGCCCTAGAATATCATCTTTAGTCGCTAAATGCTTGAGCAAGCCATGGCTTCCTGCATCACTTGCATTAGCTACTCCATCGAGACGCCGAGGCGCGCCGGCTAACCCGTTTGCTTCACCCATTTCTGATTTAACCGGTGAAAGATCCGCTTTTTTTCGTTTTATGCTTCAAGGGAGGTGGAGAAACTTTCTTCGTTTTTCTAGAGTTTCCTCACTTTTGCCGAATCTCTAGTCCCAAATGAATAATGGCCGCCAGCAATTATGTGTAAAAATCCTCCGTCTATGCGCAACTAAGTGAACTAAGCTGCACAGATATGGCTAGAGGAGCACTCCGGCCAGCGCGATGTCCCCAGCTTATTATTCTCTGTACCGTAGGTACATAGAGTATTATAAGTTTGTGCAAAGTATATAACATCCAGAAGGAAGCATCTGCGACTCTGTAAGGTATATATATTCTTGATCAGCATCAACAGCCGAGTCATGTCCGTAATGATAGTCTGTCTGTCCGTATGAACGCACAGATCTCAGAGATAGTAAGAGTTAGAGATTTGACATGTATGGGAGATATGCTTCTTATGTCTGCAGGCAGATCAAGATTATTTTTAATTTTGGCCACGCCCCCTGACGCCCCCGCAATTTAGAAAAAACGCCATATCTCCCACAGTTTTAAAGATAGATGGTTCGTTCCTTCTGGACATATTTAGTGATAAGGATAACTTATCGATCAAATGGTGAAGATCGGATGAGCAGTTGTCGAGCTATGATCAAAAGACTGTTCGCTGCTTCAGAGCAGTAGCAGCGCTGCTTTCAGCTGCTACTGCAGCATCAAAATTTATTGTGAGCGTATAATTTCGTTGGTACAGAGTATGTTATAGTCGGGCTTGCTTTACGTATACTTATATGGGCTAGTTACTTAGTAACTTTATTTGCTTTGTTTATTGGCAAGGAGCCAAGAAAATTTGGGATTGATTAATGGTTTTTTTGATTTGATTCATATGGTTGACAGTTGAAGCTTTAATTTAAGCCTAATAAGAGACTTCTAGCACCTCGGCCTTATTCTCTGCACGTGATTGAAAAGGGGCAAAAACTGTTTTTTCTCTGATACTTTGAGACCGTTTTTCTCAAAATCTCTACGTGCTTGGCACTTTTGAAGGCCAGATTCATGTTCAGCGATGAAAATCCTACAAGAATATCCTTGTCAGATCTTATTCAAATCTAAATCAGCCGCAAAGCTGATTATAATAAATCTATTAGTATGACCCAAATCCCCTCGCTTACTTTGAGCCCACTAGACAATTTGAATGGAGCACCTATAAACAGCTGATTGAAGAAATCTCAATCAAATCTAAGTCGCTTTTAGGAATCCCACTACTGTTTTGTTTTAGCAGAACGATCGCATCAGACCATTTGAATTTGCTGGGTCGCACATTAAAGCAAGGATATAGTCGAGGTCATAGACATCTCCATAGTCAAGAAAAAGCATACTGGCATACGTCGCCCATATAACAGTAGGAACGTCTAGGTATATACGTGTTTTAAGGTGGACCCTGGCCACCTAGCAGTGACAGCAATCATGGCGAAAACATTGCCACCGTCGCGACGTGTCACTGCCACTTGCAAACCTGGGCTTGTTTCCGGTGGTAGCGAAAACTTTTTCGCAGCGATGTCCACGTTTCCTTGCATGAACAGATTAGTCTGATGACGACATTTTAATAGTTCACTTACCGTCGTGTCCCAATATCGTCCCACACACTTTTCAGGAAGAATAAATTGCTATAACCATTGTCTTTAAATTTCCACAAGAATCGCTTCCTCTTCATAGATTCTATTAGCTTAGCATCCCAATAAAATTATTCGGCTCGCCATTCTCTGGCACCAATGTTATTTTCGTTTTGGTCATTCTATTAGTAATAGCTAAATATTTAAAATGCCCTGGATAAGGCACATTTGCATATCGGCAAAGTTTGATACATCAAGAATAAACCAAAATCTAATCATTCTTGAGCCATCAGAAACCATGCAGAAAATTACCAATCTAGTATATTTTGCGGTCGTTACTTGAGGCGTTTTGTTAAAATGTGTCCTGCCAAGAAAGGGAGCGCCAAAGGGCTTTGGAGCCAAAAGTTTTGTGAGTTGTTTTTAAATGGAGTATTTTGTTTCGGCAGCTCCTTAGCTGATATGTATACTAAGCTTTAGGCTTAAGGCCTGTTCTCACATAACATAAAACCTATTTCGTCACATTGCTTCGTTTGAATAAGACATCTGTTTAAAAGCTTAAGGCCTTAAAGCGGAAAATATTAAAGATCATTTTCGTCATCTTCTCAACTAGAGATAGCGGAATAAAAACCCACGACATTATTCATAGCGTAAATATACGCTGTTGAAAATGACTTTCGAGAAATTTTTATAGAAGTCCATCATACCATCGCGATGTTATGCCGATGCATCGGCACGATTTTGATCCTTTGTCGCATTGTTCAAAAAAACTACCACAAAACTTAATATAGTTCAGTATGACTATAATTTCATTCGTGGATACTTGACAGTAGATGGGATATTTAATCTGGCATCAATAGTCCAAATAAAACTCCAGGAAAAACGCAAAGTTTATGCCTATTTCGTAGACTTTAAGGCTGCTTTCGATTGTGTGCCTAGGGGACTCCTCCTATACAAGCTGCAACGATTAGGAGTATCAACGAAAATGATTAAACTAATAGAAAACGTATACGCAAAAACTTCGTGAGCAGTTTGGACAGGTAACGGTCTCTCGGACGATTTTGAAACACACAATGGAGTTAAAAAGGGATGCCTCATGTCACCGCTGCTATTTGCTTTATATCTGGATGACATTCACGAGCATCTCAAAGGTGGAGTAATGGTTGGAGACACAAATATACGAGTGCTCATGTATGCGGACGACAGCGTCATTCTTGCGGACAAGCCCGAGACACTGCAGGACATGATAAGAAGACTAGAAAGCACTATGTGGGGAATGTCAACAGGTCAAAGTCGCAAATTATGGTATTTCGAAAAGGAGGAAGACTGGCATCATCAGAAAAATGGATCTTTGATACGGAGGCTGTTCAAGTTGTTTCGGAATTTAAACACCTTGGAGTCGTGTCAACACCCACTATGAGCTTTAAAAAACACGTGGATGCCAGGTTAAAAGAAGCAAAAGGAAGAAGCAAAATGGAATGTGTTCAATGCCATAAGTAGAGCCGTTCTCTATTATGGGGCTCAAGTTTAGGGAAGCGAGGTAAGCGAAGAAGCAGACCAACTGCAGAGGTATTTCATAAAACGAATTCTAAAGTTGCCGGAAAATACGCCAAACTACCTATTAGCGATTGATGCAAGCCTAGAAGACGGACATATTTATAGCCTAAATCTGCACCTAAAATATATAGCGAGAACTCTTTTCGAGTACAACAGCACCAGATTGCCGCATATTTTGTGTCGGTATATGCTCCGACAGGGGATTGGATGGTACGCGACGCTTAGAAGAAAACTCGAGGATCATAACATCACCCTTAGTGGAAATGCAACGCACTCGGAATGGATTTTAGTTAGTGTATCTCTACTCACAGCCATAACAGAAGAAACTAAGAAGGAACATGTGAACATGGCCAGATCGAGCGAAGTTCGCATATTCAAGAACTTAAACTATGCGGTAGAAGATGAGTTCTGCAATAACAGCTCCAAACAGAGGACTATTACATGGATCCTAAAGGTGAGAGGAGATATGCTGCGGCTAAATGGCAACCCCAGAAACACGGTACACGGTGGATCGTGCTCGCTTTGCAACTGGAAGGAGATAGAGAACATGCATCATTTTATCGGAAGATGCCCTATTTTGAAACTGTTAGATATAGCAAATGCCTCTACAACATTACAACAACTGATTCAATCACCAATTAAATTTTATCGAGCCGGGATGAGGCCATCGATTTAGGAGTAAAATTCGATTCAAAATTTCTCTTTAATGAGCACCTTAATTATATTTTGCCTAAAGCCTATTCCATGTTTGGCTTTGTTAGGCGCCATTCCAGCCAATTTAAGGACCCTTACACTACGTTGAGCCTTTATTTTGCATTTGTGCGTTCTAAGTTAGAGTATGCTTCTCTTATTTGGAACCCTTCTGGTGCAATTCATATCAAGAGGCTCGAAAGGGTACAGACAAAATTTCTGAAATTTGCTCTTCTACCGCCCAATTTTTCTGACCCTCTGCCGCCATATATTAGTAGGTGTGCCATGTTGCATCTCTCAACCCTAGAAGATCGGTGAACTATTGCGTCACTAATGGTTTTGAACGACCTTGTTTTAGGTTGTATTGATTGTCCTTACTTATTAAATAAGATAAGTTTTAGTGTAGCAAGGAGTCTTAGATCTTTTCAACCTTCCCACCAAATTTTAACTACTCCCTTAATGAACCTTTGTGTAGAGCTCTCGAAAATTTTAACTCCTTGCCCGTTAGCATGCGCTTTGACTTTGACTCCAACAAATCGACAATCAAGATGCTACTAGCGGAATATTTTTCCTCAATTAGGCAATAAATTATTTGTCCATTTTAAGTTTGGGGTAATATTAGTGTAGCCAGTAACCATTTGGCGAATAAATAAATAAATAAATAAGTTTATTTTTTTCAGGAAGTGCATAGAAGACTAACTGTCATGTATAGCTCTATAAGGGATTACTTAAACGTTAATGTTCCCTTGTCTAAAATTGATGTGGTTGCCATTCCCGGGCTCTCAATTGTTCGCCCTGCTGATAATTGGGGCTTACTATTAATTAAGTGAAGTATTTATACTTAATCAAATTTTACGAAATAAATAATAAATATTTTCTCAGGGAGAGCGAGCTTCTTAAGAAAACGTATTTTGGCCTTGTACAAGAGCTAATTTACCAATGGATCGGCTCATGGGTAACCCCTTACTGGTGGAGTGATGCACATGTTAGCAAAGCCTTAACAAGTTTCATAGCATCTGAGATCGTCACACAAGTAAGTCAGATAGCGCACATGTGAAATTTTTTTTAATACATTGTCACTTTATTCAGATAGATGGTGGAGTCGAATTTAATGGAAAATATCCCATGACAATTCTTTACTCTTTATACTATGAACTAAGTAAAAGATATCCCCATTCACGCATAACAGGCATGAAACAAGAGACAGTTTCATTTAAGACCGAACTAGTAATTCGCATGTTGAACTTCACATTGGGAAAGTCTACTTTTCAAAATGGTATTCGCGACTTCATTGCTGACCACCACTACAAATCATTCATTGGAGATGACCTTTGGGATGCGTTAACCAAACAAGCAGTGCAAAATGGAAAGCTTGATAAGCAATATAGAATATCGGATATTGCTAGTTCTTGGATTACTAAAGACCGTCTTCCTGTTGTTAATGCCCAAAGAGATTATATTTCCAAAACAGTTGTACTGAATCAAAAAGTATATCTTAGAGAGCGACCCCACGATGTACCAGAGCAGGACAAAATGCTTTGGTGGATACCAATAACACTGAATCGCCAAGACACATTTAACTTCGCCGAGTATATCCCTTATGTGTGGATGGACAATTCTAGGCAAATAAATATATCGAATATGCCGGGAAATGATAAATTTATAATTATAAATCATGAAGAAACTGGTCCGTTTCCAGTAAACTACGATGAACAAAATTGGAACATGTTATCGAATTTCTTACAAACAGAGTCCGGAAGAACTAAGATACCAACACTAACAAGGTAAGATAAGTATTTTATTTTGTATCTAGCCTCAACATACTTCCGCACACAAAATTACAGAGGTACCACATATTTCAGCTAGGTGTGGAGAGACATGCGGAAGTCTCTGCCAATTATTTCGCCGATAGTTGAAAGGGGCGTTTGGCACTTAACATGCTCAGAGCGGCTATAGCGTAATGAGTCATTTGACGACGTTCAAGCGGCCTTGCAATGGTCTCCTAGAGAAGACAATCAATTTTAAAAAACATTATTAGACTCAATAAATTAAGTTCCGAATTTCGTCTTATTGATGAGGCCCGTGATCTCTGGTGGCACGCTGGCAGCCCGGCTCGACTCGCCATATACGGGGTAGTACTATAGAGCACCTTTACACTCAATGTAGAACATCAACAATACATTTGTACAGCCTCGTGCCATCATCTTACATCAAAAAGTCCGTCTTAGTTCCTGTCCGACCCGCCAACAAACCAGATAACAACCTTACTTTCATTCATACCTAGCACACTCAAGCATCCATCCGAACACCCCCAAAACATACCTATCTGCAAGATTTATGCATCCATTCACACGCTTCCACCTCTGTTGACATGCACACTCATACACATTCGCTCAATCTGACGGACTCATGGCTTCATCCGAAACTCTTTCCCAAGCATACACTCATACATACAAATGACTCTCAGTCGCTCCCTGGCTTGATCAACAAAGTTGATCTGCGGTTTGGCCTATCCACCCCATCCCACGCATCCGCGTGGCCTTGGACTTGGACTAGATAGCGGCGTATCAATAGCGGCGTTTCGGAAGAGTGTGTGGAACGAGCAACAGCTGATATTCAGGCCAGGAATATATTGTTTACAATTATTTCGGAAGTGATTTGTCACAATTGTAATTTGTAATTTGTAAATTTTTAAATAATTGTAATTTTCTATTTTTTTTTTTTTTTTTTTTTTGTCACTCTTCCATTTTATTTTTAATTATAGTTTTATGCCTTTATTCCTCTATGTATTTGTAAGCCTGCATTTTCTCATTCTTTTTTTCTTACCTCTTCACATCTCTACAGGCCTGTTCCGGGCTTCACATAATTTATTAAACCAAGTCGAAATAGAGATAATTTAATGTAAGTGAAAAACTGAACAGGCCTGTATATTTGGTATATTTTGTTGTGTTAGCTCTAATATCGACTCTGACCACAACAGGCTGTGAATCGGGGCATAGCTGGCCGGACCGGCAAATAAAAATCCCCCACCGAGTCGGAGTCGTTATTAGTTTATTTTGTAATTTTGTGAGGCTTTCTTTTTATGCCTCCTTAGTAAATAAGCCTTTTTATAACGTGCTTACAAATTTGTTGACAGCCTTTGTTTGTCGACCATTAATAAATAAATAAAAAAAAAAAAAAAAAACAAGATGGAGGCAAAAACTGTGAGAAGAATATTGATTTAATATAAGCATTTGAGGCAAGACTATGTCGTTGACGAGCCACAGAGAAAAAGCATTTTGACAACATTTCTGTGAAAAGTGCTTGAGAAAGTGTTGCAGCACAAATTAATGAAGAAGGTGGAATACATGTAATTGTGTTTAAAGTTCTTAAATTCATTAATGTTATATATGCTTGCCAGCGAATGACTGTAAGAACGCTTGGAGAGCGGGAGACAGAGACTAGAGAGAGAGACAGAGAGCGCTCCTAACGACAGTTTGTTTTAGTTGGGTTCCACACACTCAAAATAATTGGCAAATTCCTGGCAGGAATTTTCCGCAGTGCTGGATACAGGCCTTAACACGATATAAAGAAATATGAGTTTATTTTAATTTGCTCCATTTTTGTTGTTTCTTGATTGCAAGTATACAATTTCATCCTACGCCAATCTGTATCTACAAATAAAAGCTTCAATGCTTAAAACTTATTTGTGGTACTTAAATCTTATTTACAACTTCCATACTTACTACTTCTACTTCTCTCTTACTTTTTTCAGCATTTAAATAATAGCTTTCTTACAGTGCTGATTGCCTGGAGGGATATACATATTAAGTTAGAAATGCTCGTTTGTTTTTCTACAGTTCCAATGTGTTGGGTCGTTTAATTATTGTTGTTGATGTTCAAACTAAAGGGTGATTTTTTAAGAGCTATAAGAAAGTTTTTCAAAAAATAAAACACAGAATTCAGAAAATTTTTGAGTCGATAGTACGGTCCATATAATTTAATGTTTGAAGATTATTTCATGCAAATGTTGACCGTGACTGCGCCTCAAATGGTCCATCCGCTTATTCCACTTTTTGTTGTCTTACAATACGTCAATTGAAGCGGTCTTGTCTGTATAGACATGAGTTTAAACATAGCCCCACAAAAAATAGTCTAAAGGCGTTAAATCGCTCGATCTATGCCGCCAATTGACCGGTCCCGAACGTGAAATAAAATGTTCACCGAACTCGCCTCTCAATAAGTCCATTATTGGCAACTTAGCTTCAAACTTATCACTTTTTTTAAAAGTACCAGCAGTTTTCGGCCGGTTCGTGGTCATGCTATGCTTTCGCACATGTTGTTGTTATAAATCAAAAGATTTAATGTTTTGGTTCATACAAAAACAACGCCGAGCCTTGCGTTTGTATGTTCTACGCTGCCTCTCCACGTTATTGCGCGCATTCTGCTTTGGAATTTCCAAACTGTTATGCCACCGTTGGCATGGAGAGACGGTTGGGTTATATTCAGTTAGTAGGCACTGATCGCTGATGATAGAACGTGGTTCGTCTTGAATTCCGATTCCAGCTTCCAGAACCTGCTTCGAGAACCTGCCATTTGTAAGAATGCAATACCAATGTGGAAGTCGTAAGTAAATTGCTTCTGTTCAGATGAAGAATCTTGAAAAGTAAAACGCTTACCTTTAGAGAAGGAGACTTGTAGATTTGAGATCGTCAATTGATTCCAAAACATAAGTTCTATCCTATCATCTTATTTGAATGTACTTACACGATGCCACTCGTCCAGTTTTTTTTTTCCGGCAGCCCAATGCTGTTTAAGTCAGGAAGTAGGTCTTCCCAAACCTTCTCCATAGCCACTCTATCACCCTTGGTGAAACCTTGGGTGCTTTTAAATAAAGGCCAGCTTCACGGCCCATTAATAATTTTTTATTATTTTATTATCTTTTTTTATTTATTTATTAATAGTCGACATAAAAAGGCTGACAACGAATTTTTAAGCACATTATAAGAAGGCTTAATTGCGAAGGCTGCCTAACAGAGAAAGCCAAACAAAATTACAAAATAAACCAATAACGAATCCGACTAGGAGGGGGATTTTTATATGCCAGTCCGGCCAGCTATGCCCCGATTCAGCATGTTGTAGTCAGTGTCGATATTAAAACTAACAAAACTATTTAACAAATATACAGGCCTGTTCAGTTTTTCACTTACACTTCTGGTTTTCACAATTTGATAGAATTACTCGATTAGAATTCACATTGCTTGGAGCCTGTGAGATCAATAGTAAATTCGTAATTTTTCATAAAACGCCATTAAAATAAAGCGATATATTACACAGCTATATGAAAGCACCATTAATTTTTTCAGAGTTTGTATTTTGTTTGTTTTGCTAATCCAACTGATTAAGTTCAACTAGTTGTCAGAAGGAAAACAATTTGGAACTCGAACTATCATTCGAATTGCAAGTCGAATGCATATCGTTCGAATACCAGAACAGCCATGCAAAATTGTTCAATTTTAATATCATTTGAAATTGAACAAATAGGGTAAAAACCTAAACAGGCCTAAAAGAGATAATGAACAGGTAACAAAAAAATAAGAAAATAAAAAAATTTAAATAAATATATATAATAAGTGGAGAAAAGTTAAACTAAGGTATAGAATCAGAGCACGGCAAACGAGTGAAAAGGCACGTGCAAGCACCCGGGTAGGCCGGGCGCTCGTTCGCCCGGCACTCGGCTCTATGTAATTTTTAATGTCAAATTTTCGAACTTTTATTTGAAAATTATAGAAACAACATCTAGATGATGGCATCATTTTTAATCAAGAATTATACATTTAAATTGCATTGTTTCTTGCTTCTTGCTTCTGAAAACTATTTAAAAATGTTAAATCGTTTAAATTTTCCGGTAAAAGGCACGACCGTTTATAAGTAATTGTGTTGCCCGTTGTACTGAAGGCGCGCTCAGACGATGCATTAGTTGGCGGCCATCTTAGGAAACACGCGCTCCTGTAATTTAAAATTCAAATTTCATAAAGGTAATTTTCTTTAAGTTCTGACCTTTTCCTGCCAGTAATTTAATATATCGACCGAGCTTGAAAAGCAGATTTCGAATATTAGCTGTCCAATTCATCGTATTGTTTTGAAACATCCGACCATTCATCATAGGCATCTTTTCGGGAACGTTTCGTCGGCTGTTCAGCTATATCTTCCAGAATTACTATATCTTCACACATTTTTCTGACTTCAGAATAAACCTAAGCAAATCCTTTATGTATTGAATATTTCAAAAATTTGTTATGGAATTACCTCGTCCCTTTCTGCAGCAGATAGCATTTTTAAGTGCTTAAAAGGTGGCCATAGAAAAGTGGAGATTTTCTGTGTTAAAGTTGGCACAAATTTTTCTTTGATATTCCTTAGAGCTTTCATTTTAAGTTATTTTATTCCGGTTGTGTCACTTTCAAGGAATGCGCAATGTTTTGTGAGTCCGCAAAACGACAACAGAACAAAGTGAGCTGATGGCTCGTCTTCTCTTTGCAAATTGTCTGTTTCTTCCTTGAATATTCTTAAAAAGTCAATAAGTCGTAAAATTTCTTCTTGCTCTTTATCAGACAATGACATACTTTTCTTTTTTTGTTCTAGAAGAGTAGCATTGATCTATGTTAAAACAGGAATTATAAGGAAATAGCAGTTAATAATAAACAAAAGCAATAATACCTCTTCAAAATTGACGGGGAAGGATAAAAGCATTATAAGCTTGAATTTCCACCTTGTTTCATTTTCTTGCTTAAGTGACACCGTTAGTTTGCTCTGAGCGCCGCTTCTTTTAGTATATGTTGTAATGTATTTGCATTTATTAAGCAATGCATGGACACCAATAAGAGAAAGCTTACTTCGCAAGTGCCTTTTCGCTTATATGTTCTTGAAGCCAGAATACATCGATGCTTTCCAGTGAATTCGCTCTTGGTTTTGCCTTCATTTCAATGGGTTTTATGCACTCAACAAGGTCTTCAATATTGTCTTTCTCCCTAGCCAATTTCTGGTGATTATTCTTTAGAAAAACTTCCACCACCTAATAATGCCATTATTGAAACATAAAACTTATTTGAAAAATGAAATAAAAGCTGATGTTACCTGGGTAAAATTCTTTAACAATGACTCCAACATTGGTATGCTTGAATGGTAATGTCGAGATTGCTCCGTCTTAGCATAAGTTCTATTGGAAACTTCCTTACTAAAAGTTTTATCGAAACGTTTTGCTACCAAAATGATTGATTGAGTGATGTCGGCAACATTTTGACCGCAGACTCCAAATAGGTCAACATCGACTAGCTTCATACAAAAATTAGCTTTAAGGACAACATTTAAACAGTGTGCAGCACAGTAAAGAATCTCTGTACGGCCGATTGAAAGAGCTTTTGCTAAATTAGCTGCGCCATCCGTAGCGAATGTGATTTTTGTCAACATTTCATTTGAAACGACTATAGCCTCGAGGTTTTCGCGTAGGCATAACAAAATATTTTCGGCTGCTTCCTCATTGTTGGGAAAACTTTTTGTGAAAAGTATATAGTTATTTAAACTCCACGTCTTTGATATAAAGTGCACCATGAGAGTAATGTAGTGACTTTTTGAGTAGTTTTCAGTCCACAAGTCGGTCGTTCCTCTTCCAAAATGCCCATTAGTGTTTCTTTCGTTTTAGCAGCGCGGGCTGCCACACCTCTAGATATTGTCCTTGGATCTGATGTTATTTCATGAGCATCTCACTGGCCAGATTTAGCGCCTGCGTTTATAGCCACCTGTATCATTCTATTAAAATGGTGTCCAGAAAAAGTCGCAAACGGCCTCAAGTCCAGCGGACCAATCTACGCAAGCTTAATTCGTAAGCTTAATTCGCACGAAAAAATGAACTTTTGTTGTGAATTTTTTGTAACGACACAGCTCTTTATTAAAACTAAAAGCACATTGAAGTATGACATTTAAAGAATGTTGTATAAATTTTTGACGAAGAAATATTAAAAAACACGGCAATGGCAGCAAATATTCGGAAGTCTCTCTGAAAAATGTTAGTTGCGGAGCCCCTCATTACTTGGTGCTGGATCATCTGAAATCAAAAACCCAAAATTTATTCTTTAGATAACAGTTTTCCCCAGGTAATTTAATTTTTCACTTTTTTGGAAAATTTTGAAGTGAAAAGAGCTTTGTTTTTTAAAAAATTCGGCTAATTTGTTATTGTAAAATAAAAATTATTAACAAATTAAAAAAAAAAAACTCGACAGCGTTACCTCGTAAATTATGTTCAGAAATATGGTAATTGTCTAGTATAGCTGCCTACTCTTCGAAAATTCCAAAAAAATGTCCACGATGGACCGCGAATTATGAAGAATTTTCATCCAGAAAAATCGCGGGGGTCATCCATGGTTTCTTTTTAAACGAATTTTAAAGTTGTAATTTTTGCCCATACAAATACATTCTTGATCACATTTGCTTTTCGATTTCAGTTTGTTTTTTCAAATAAATATATTAAAAATATTACATTTGCTTGACTTTTAATGCGAAAGTGATGAAATCTTGACACCTATTTCATCTGCTTTGAACTCTTTTCCACGCCACCTATTGAGGTAAAACTCAAGGCGCGTTTTTTTTAACGTGGTTTCCCCATGAGGCCTACTCCACGTAAGCCCGAGAAGGGCGTTTTTTTTAATGTGGTTTCCCCATTAGGCCTACTCCACGTAAGCCACAGAAGGGCGTTTTTTTTTTAAGTGGTGTCCCCTAAGGAAGGGCCTAATACACTGTCGTCTTCCCCGTGCACTTCCTCTTCCACCTATGAATTAGTATTTTATGTTCATAATTCGCGATCCGTCGATGAATATTTTATTGTACTCAATAAAGTACATTTTTTTTTTAAAATCGCGCGATTTTAAAAAAAAAAAAATTTGGCCTGCGGCACACATTTATCGTTACTCACCTGACAAAAATGAATGTCATTTATGATGTTTTCTTTTTTGGGATTATATAACTGACCAATAGCCAGGAAGATGTTATGGATCCTTTCCTTGTGCCTTGGGAATCGTTTGTAAAATATAAACTTGGCCAAATATCCGGGATAGTGCATTTTGTTTCGCCCAAAATGAGGCAACTCGGCCTTCACGTCCCGCCACAGCCTTTCTATGTTTTGTGTGTGTGCTTGTGTAGAGGGATCTACAAAGTTTTTCGAATGGTTGACCGTTTGGTGTAGAAACCCCTCATCTTCCAGACAATTGTAAGCTTTCCAGCAATCCGAAATGACCGTGGATCCGTCAGCTACATTTTTTTAAATTATTTTTAAGAGTGTTTCCTTTCCACGGTCTTCAACCGGAATCACGAAAAATTTACCGGACTCTCGTTCCAATCCACCAAAAATCCACTGACCCTCCACAACCCGACCACAATTATATTTCCGCCTTCCGATTTTAGATTCGTCAATTTCCACGATTTTTCCGTGGCCACCAAGTTTTCCACTGCTCTCACGGATAGACCAATCTATATAAACTTCCCTTACAAAGTTTTTCCAGTCTATAATTGTTTGCCTGGCCCATCCCAATTCGTCTTCCAAAAACTGAATTTCACCTTTTAAAGTAAAAATTTTAAACAAATAGAAGAAAAACAAAGGCTGCAATCCAAGAAAGTTAGTTTTACCTTTTAAGCGAACTGTATCCCATACGACAAAATTGGCAATCTCCCGTATGGATAATTTTGAATCAGCAAAAAAGGTGTTTTTGCGGATACTTTCATTGAAATTGCACTGTTTCTTGACTTTCTTTTTATTGCCCATGGTTGAAGCAGGCAACTGTTTACGGCACCGAAAGAATAGTTTGCCGTGATCATTTGCTGCTATCTTACAGTCAGCTGAACAATTTTCACATTTTTTTTCTTGTAGTAAACATTTGTGACGCTTTAAATACTCAATAACCTCTATATTCGTCAAAGACAAAAATTTCTTCACCGTAAAATTGCAATTCATGCACTCCATTTTGTTTAGAATTATTGAATAAACAATAAAAATCCAATTAAATTTGAATTAAATTTGACACATTTCTCAAAAAATATATGTTTTATTAGGTAAAAAAAATGAAATTTTCAAAATTCGTTTAAAAAGAAACCATGGATGACATGAAAATTCTTCATAATTCGCGGTCCATCGAGGACTTTTTTTTGGAATTTTCGGAGAGTAGGCAGCTATACTAGACAATTACCAGAAATAGTGTTCAAAATTTCAAAGTGATCGGTTCAGTAGTTTTTATGTTATGAGGGGCACCGATTTTGAAAACGTGAGTTGTGGGGAAAAACGCTTAAAGTTTGTATGAACACTAAAAAACTTGGTATAAAACGTTTATAAGCAAATTTTATCGGCTTCCTTCACACTGAATCATCAATGCCAGGTCCATAAAGGATGTTAGTATCATCTATGATGCCTAAATCACCTTTTTGCTCCTGTCTACGACGAATCCTGCCTTCTTTAGTTTGTCTCTCAGCTTCCTGCTTTGCTGGGCTTATACGTATGGAGTCAGTTGATCGTGCCCAGTCATGAACACTTGTCTTGCATGAAGGTTAGTAAGGCAAAAGAACATTCATTAAAGACACTGGCTGCCACATAAGCTGTAATTTCAACGATGACAGAAGTTCCGCTCAAGTGCTTTGGTGAGATTTTCCAAATAAGTTGGTTCAAACTCTCATTGTTGTTCTGCATGAAGCCTCCGACACATCGCTCCATGAGGGCATCTTTGCTCAGATCCTCAAAGAAAGGCTTGATAGCATTTAAAACATCCTCGGGAAGAGCACTGTACGTGTGTTTGAACGAATCCAATGCATTAGCAGCTGCGGCTTTTTGCCATTCGCACCAGGAGTCCTCACCGCACGGGCATTTTTCGTGCTGTGGATTCTCGTCCCTCGAACTGTACTGAAAGAACGTTGGCCAGATAGAATTCTTCATATTTTCCATGGAATCAGAGTAACGTCTAATAGCTAAACCGTAGTATACCGTCAGTTTATCAATCATTTTGGCCGTAAGCTTCCCTTTACCAGACAGACTCTTTCTTTTGATCTTCTTTCCAGTCTTACTTTCACTATCTACAACGGTAGTTGTGACTATTGCACGTAGACGAGTTCCCATTCTTTTTTTACAATGTCCTACACATTTTTTTTCACTATTGAAAAATAATCACCATAAGGTTTAGAAATCAAGCTAAGCTTTAGAGTCACCGTCGCCGATATAGTTGCGATATCGTACACCGTTCTTTACCGAGCGTTGAAACATGGTTTTTATCGCTTCGACCTCCATATTTCCAGCTGCACCAGTATGATTTGCCCCACAGTTTCCAGCACTGACATGAGCTTCATGCCACTCTACTTATTCGGTAGTGTTTAATTTGTGTTCCCAAGTTTTACATTCATGGCAGTATGCACTTTTGACGCAAATGTCAAGAACTTTACCTGTAAAGTAACCGATTATCGAGGTGACGCCAAATAAAGACGAGAAGCCTCTTTTTTTCCATATTCCGTCGCCTGATACAGTGAGTTCGTCGGCATCTTCAGTATTTTTATACCCTGTTCCTATTGAAAATGGGAAAAGGGGGATCATGAAGTTGGGCGAATGTATGTAACAGGGAGAAGGAAAATTTTCCGACCCCATAAAGGATATATATTCTTGATCAGCATGAACAGCCGAGTCGATATAGCCATGTCCGTCTGTCCGTCTGTCTGTCCGTCCGTCTGTCCGTCTGTCTGTCTGTATGAACGCGTCGATCTCAGAGACTATAAGAGATAGAGCCACAAATTTTTGATAGATTTATGCTGTACGCAGATCAAGTTTGTTTCAGATTTGAAAAATTCCACCCCTTCCCCCTTTTATCCCCAAAAAACCTAGACCTCCTCTAGAAATCCTAGACCCAAATAGCCGTCAGATCCACAATTTTCAAGTTAGAGCCTCGGGTTTTGGTATACATCAAGCTAGGCCCAATATCTATCTATTCCGAAAAGTACAATCAGATTGGACAAAAAACACCGGAGTTATAAGCGAAACAGTTGAGCTGATAAGAGCACCCCCCCCAGTTGTTGGCCAGGACTAGAAAAAAGTGTTGCCTACATTTGGGATGAAAATTTAGTTACATTCATCTTCAAAAATTCAAAAACAAATAAATGAAAATAAATGAGCAGGGTATTTTGTGGTCGAGAAACTCGACTGCAGCGCCCTTACCCTTCTCTTTGGCTGTTGCTGCTTTTTCCTCTTTTATAGCAGATAAAAAAAATCGATTTGCTACTTCTCTTACAGTCGTGCACATTTTTTTCACGTACTTATTGTACGTCGGTGTTGATAAAAACTTACTAGACTTACTAGATGGAACAATTGTTATCTGTTTACAGCTATCGCACGACACTTTGATTTTAAATCCATGCCTTCTTTCTCGGTCGAATGAAAATATACTTTCCATCACATTTCACACACTTCACTAACGTAGCAATTGTTGAAAAGACTAATATAAAATCAATTATCCTATAATGTTTTCCAAGATCCTCCTTAACTTGATCTTCCACGGTCACTTAAATTTTTTTAGACGACGCGCTACTAGTTGAAATGCCTTCGTTTATGCGGAGGTACAACATTTTTAAGTTGATATAATCTCGAATTAGCTGATACTCTATCAGATTTTTTAATTTTGTTAGGCATTTTTGTAATAATTTAACACAAAACCTTATTACTTTCACAAACACTTCACTTTACTTTTCAGTTGGTTTGACTAGGAAGTGGAGCGCAATTTATACTTTTATTTTATACTTTTACATTCATTCATTTTATACTGCGGACACCACACGGATGAAAAGTATTCAAGCACGGGACGGTCTAAAGCAGTATAAGGGTCTTTTGTGGTGTAGGGATCATTAAACTCATTCGACCAACGTTTAATGAATCCAAGTACACCATTCGCTTTATTGAATATAGAGGAGATATGGTGATTAAAAATCAAATTGGCCGCAAACAGAATTCCAAGATCAACGACAGCCGAAATACGTTGCAACGGTTCATTACCAATCGTATAGGAAACAAGAATTGGTTTGCTTCGATGAAAAGTCATAAACATGCACTTGGAGCAATTCAGGTGCAAATGATTTACCAAGAACCAAAACTGCTAGGAGTTAAGATCATCGTGCAGTCTAATAGAATGAATCGGGTTGTTGCAAGATAAAATAAGTTTAACGTCATCGGCATACATTCATGCGTATCCGAGAATAGGATAATATTGTAGGGAGATCATTAATGAAACAAAAAAGAAAGTCGGTCAAGCCCGACTATAACATACTCTGTACCAAGAAAATTTGTCTTTTGATCATAACTCGAAAACCATTCATCCATGTATGTCCCATACATGTGAAAACTCTATCTCTTACCATCTCTGAGATCTGTGCGTTCATACGGACAGACGGACTTCTTATGTCTGCAGGCAGATCAAGTTTATTTTAAATTTTGGCCACGCCCCCTGCCGCCCTCGTAATTTAGAAAAAACGCCATATCTGCTACAGTTTTAAAGATAGGTGGGTTGTTCCTTCTTGATATATTTAGTAATAAGGATAACTTATCGATCAGCCAAGGAATGGTGAAGATTGGAGTTATGATCAAAAGACTGTTCGCTGCTGCAGCGCAGAAGCAGCGCTGCTTTCAGCTGCTACTGCAGCATCAAAATTTATGCTGAGTGTATAATTTCGTTGGTACAGAGCATGCTATAGTCGGGCTTGACCGACTTTCTTTCTTGTTATGAAGAGGAATTTAAAAAAAATTCTTTCTACAGAGATGGAAGGACAGACGAATTGATTGATAGATTGAAAAGCTTAAGCAAAGGTTTGCATAAAGAACTAGAACACTCTTTGAGCACACAACTAGGAATGTTGTCTGGCCCAGGAGAGAATGAAGATTTTAGTTATTTTAAAAATGAAGGAAGAGAATATTCGGAAATTTTGGGATCACATATTGAGTTGGAAGAGTTAATGTTATAAGGTTAGGAAGTGTTAGCTCATTGGACAGAGGAATAGGTTGTTTGGAAGAAATCAGCGAATAAATCAACAGCATCATTACTACCATTACTAGCCTTTTGGTTACCCAGAAAAAAGGAGGAAGGTAAAGAAGATCTTCCACGCTTAGAGTTCACAAAGCTATAGAATTGCTTTGGATCTTGTGCGAATTGAATTTTGCACCGATCATGATATTTGTTATAGCACTCAGAATTAAAAAGTGTAAAGTTAGATTTTGCTATTCTAAGAATAATTAAGCACTAAATGATAAAAGCCATGAGTACAATACTAATTAAGAAGTAAACTAAGTAATTGTAAATAAACTAATTAATAACTAGATTTAACAACTGCAATGTTAGATTAAAATATCGATAACCACACATGTAAATAATTATAAGAATACCCTCAATGTGCGATCGAGAACAAACTGGCAGCGCCAAAGAGTGTGGCAGTACACGAGGCCGGGGGAACGCCATTCATTCGTATAGCGTAGGTAGAGAGAATTAGAAAATAAACATATTCACAGAGATTCAAACAAAAACTAAATAGAAGTACCTATTGAAAATTTTAAAAAATCAATCGCAGAACCATTTCGGTTATACTTTCGAAAGCATCTAGACTTAATATTTTTCAAATTAGAAAGTCTAGGAGAGTACCAAGGGAGTTTAGTGAATCCGGTGGTAGCAACGCTATTACGAATGCAGATATGTAAGAGAGATTATTGTTATTTTTTACAAGTGCAAAGGCTCTCTACCTGCTGCATGCTGACTGTCGGCGGATCGCGATTTTGTTGTTTTTTTGCATATGCACATCAGTTTGAAAAAAGCAACAGATGTATATTATGAGATTGATAAGTTTACGTGTTCGTAATTAAAATGGAAGTTGCCAAATGCCAGGTACAGATTGTATTTTGGTTAGTCCAAGGTAAACACTTGGTTAATAATAGCACTAAGCACTTATATATAGAGCCTTCAAACTGGGATTTTTTTTGGTTTCACTTCTCACGTTGAGATTGCGACCCCAGCGCCCGATCGTAGACACCCGACCGCAACCCCGAGTGAGCGGCAGCTAGCAGAGAGCACCAGAGAGCAGAGGCTATTTAGTGCCCGTTCAACCCCAGAACGAGACGCTGATATTTCGCTTCTGTGTGTATCTCACGCCAATGCATACATTGTTGTCGTAAAAATGGGCAGTGTTGCCAAACTTCACTCCTATTCCTTAGCAAAAGACGCAAACGACTTGTTCTTTTAATTATATACGTAAGTAAATTACTGTGGGCTTATAAAATTTTTGTTTGTTTTTTTAATTTATTTAAAAAAAAAGCAACAAGATTACAAATAATGCATTTAATAATGCACTGTTTAAACCAATACAATAATACAATTTAGCTTTTGGCATTCAAATAATTTGGCCAATTTTGACCTAAATCAAGGGACTACAGGGTTGTCCATATTCGACGGACCCATCTGGCAACGCCATAACTTTTGACAGAGATGTCAGATCGCTTAATGACATACCGCGTTTGAAGCGTCAGTCCAAGCAGATTTTTACCAGGGAACAATACACGCCACGCGAGCGCTCTGAAATAGTTGAAATTTACATTCAACAGAACAAGTCAATTGTGAAAACAAAATTATCATGTCCGATGAAGCCCATTTCACATTGAATGGGACCGTAAATAAGCAAAATTGCCGTATTTACGCCACTGAAAATCCTCAGGAGATTCAAGAAGTGCCTCTTCATGACGAAAAAGTCACAGTTTGGTGCGGCGTTAGTGCGAAAATGGTCATTGGGCCGTTTTTCTTCCAAAATGAAAATGGCCATGCTGTTACCATCAACCAGGAGCGTTATCGCGACATGATGACCAATTTTGTGATGCCAATTATTCGTCGAAAGCGTATGACGCAGTTCTGGTTTCAACAAGACGGCGCTCCACCGCACACAAGTCGCATAACAATCGATTTTCTGAAGAAATTGTTTCCGGGCCGTTTGATGTCGAAAAGTGGTGATTTGGACTGGCCACCGCGTTCGCCCGATTTGACGCCGCTTGACTTCTTCTTGTGGGGATATTTGAAGTCAAAGGTTTCCGTTAACAAGCCAAGGACCGTAGAAGAGCTCAAGGACAACATTCGTGAAGAAATAGCCGCTATTCCGGCCGAAATGTTGGCGAAAACGATGGAAAATGCTGCAAAAAGGGCACAATACGCCATCAACGCCAGAGGCGGCCATTTGAGAGATATCATATTCAAAAATTGATGTAAACAAATCTACTTGGAACAAATTAAATGATTAAGATTGCCAACCGCCAAATTTTTATTTTTTTCTTTGATTTTTAAAAAAAAAACATGGGTCCGTCGAATTTGGGCAACCCTGTATATCGGAAAGCCCCATTTATGTGTTTTGTAAGAAGAATAAGAATTGTAAGATAACTGGCAATTTGCAAATGTGTGTGAGTAAGAGAGGTTTTAGAACGTGGGGCATAAATGGAGGGCACTTAAACATAGAAATGGAGAGGGATGTGAATGGCAATATCATCTTTAGTTCACAAGACACCAAATTCATTCACAGATTGATATTTGCCCATTTGGCTTCATAATGACTAAGAAATTAACTCTAAAAAACCCAAAACTTGTGAAAGGCCGTTACAATGTAACAGGTGCAACGGGTTACCTTGTAGGGGTTTTGCGGAAACTGCCGCGACAAAAGATATCGAAGCGTACGGGGAAATTCCGTAAGCATTGCAGCCGCGAGCTGTTGTGTCGAATCTACCTACTTAATATGTAAAAAAGGGCTCAACTAGAACAGCCAGTGAGAGCACAGGTGCACAAAAATGCTATTTTTATACTCTGTACCAAAGGTACATAGAGTATAATAAGTTTGTGCAAAAGTATGTAACGTCCAGAAGAAAGCATCTCCGACCCCATAAAGTATATATATTCTTGATCAGCATCAACAGTCGAGTCGATATAGCCATGTCCGTCTGTCCGTCCGTCCGTCTGTCTGTCTGTCTGTCCGTATGAACGCACAGATCTCAGAGATGGTAAGAGATAGAGGATTGACATGTATGGGACATATGCTTCTTATGTCTGCAGGCAAATCAAGTTTATTTTCAATTTTGGCCACGCCCCCTGCCGCCCCCGCAATTTAGAAAAAACGTCATATCTCCTACAGTTTAAAAAAAAGGTGGGTTTTCTCTTTTTAGATATATTTAGTAATAAGGCTAACCTATCGACTAGCCAAAGGAATGGTGAAAATTGGATGAACGGTTTTCGAGTTATGATCAGAAGACTGTTCGCTGCTGCAGCGCAGTATCAGCGCTGCTTTCAGCTGCTACTGCAGCATCAAAATTGAATTGAATTAAATTTAATTAATTGAATTAAATTCAAAAAGCATTGGATTATTATTTGTCGCACCTCTACTTCTTATTAAGTAAAACAGGCGTTCTAATGCATCTTGATTTAGCCGTGACAATATCAGAAAATGTACCTCCGAATCTTCTTTCCAAACATCTTTTGAAAGGCTTAAAATTGAATTTATTGTAAGAATTAATCGATCTATACAATTAACTTTGTTGGAATAACGACATTTCTCAAAGTAGTCTCTCATATCAATTATGTAGTTTTCTATGTCGCTTTTGTTTTGTAGTGCAGATTTAAAAGAATTTTTATCTTTAAAAGTATTACTATTTAAGCAATCAAACAGCTTATTAATTTTTTCAATAAAATTGGCTGTTGAAATGGCAATGTCTTCACAATCGATAAAAGTTCAATTTTGTATGAGCGTTTTTAGTGCAGTAGCAACAGTATGGCTAAATACCTGCGTTGCAAATTTAACTTTCATTTTTTCAAATGCATTGGGGTATATGTGCTTTCTTGATAACTTCGGACACATACGAGCCGAGTTGTTTGTGTCAATTTCAAACAATCTAACAATTATTTTCCAAGAGACTTTTCCATCAGGTGTCTCTATATAATTTCGCATCAAGATATTGCGAATTGATTTCATTAAATGGGGAACATCAAATATGCCATAAATTTTCTGGTTATCAACAAGAAAATAAGGTTCTTCTTTCTTCACCGCAAATTTGGCGAAAGCACCTCGGTTGTTTGGCCCTTGGTCGCAAACCACAGCTCTGATAATTAAGCCCAGGTTTTGAGCGGCTTTAATATTTTTATTTACGAGCTCTTTTAATTTAACAGCGGATAGGCCAGTGGATGTTGCAACATAGCTTAAGACAAATTTCCAATTGTCATACAGACCCCTCACCATGAAAACGCAAATCTGCCATCGTCCACAAAACTTTCCACCTTATCTCGGTGGGGATTATATTGCAGACCTTTTCGTATTATAATTTCATCAAATACTAAAACTGCATTCTTACTCTTAATTTCCAGTTTTGAAAATATTATATTGAGAGTATTAAGCAAGTGGTCATTTAGTCCCGGAATCATAGATTTAACTGGAGCCCATCTCAGCAAAGATGATTGGGACGGAAGGCTCAAAATAAGATCGTATCTCATAAAATTGTATGCTCTTGCAGAATAAAAATTAATGCTTTGGGCAATTTTTTTTTCATCTTCTTGCCATGATTGTTTATTTTTAATCAACATTTTGCAAAAAGTTTTTGAATTCTTTGTTAAACATTTTTTATTTTCAAGAATTCCCAGAATATCAATGTTTTTCTTTTTTTCTTTGCAATATTTAGGTTTTTTTAATTTTTCGCTTCTTAACAAAATTTTAAGCTGTGTGATCCTTTTGTTGCAAAATTTGTTCTTTACTTTTTCATTCTCCAACTTTTTGGCTATGTCCCAATATTTATTTCTATAAAACTGTTCATTCTGCTCTTTTTTTATGTAATTTGTGCAAAATTCGACTTCATCAGTTGGTTTATCTACATCAGCTTTATTTGCTTCATAGTCATTATAATCGTTTCTAATAAAAGTAATATTATTCATAGGGCTCTCTGCAATATATACGCATTCCATGCTAAATATATAAATAATATTGGTTTTTTCTTAAATAAATTTAAAAAATAAAAAAAAATGTTATAAGCCCACAATTATTTACTTACGTATATAATTAATAGAACAACAATTAATAAAATAAATATAATAAGAAATCATGAATAAAAAATATGTTGCTTTACTAAAAATCAATGGAAGCAATCTCGGTAGCAGGTGCATGCCATTCTGCCTGCCTGTCTGCTGGTGTATTGCCATTTGAGTTTGCGTCTTTTGCTAAGGAATAGGAGTGAAGTTTGGCAACACTGCCCATTTTTACGACAACAATGTATGCATTGGCGTGAGATACACAAAGAAGCGAAATATCAGCGCTCGACGAACGTCGTGCGTCTCGTTCTGGGGTTGAACGGGTACTAAATAGCCTCTGCTCTCTGGTGCTCTCTGCTAGCTGCCGCTCACTCGGGGTTGCGGTCGGGTGTCTACATTCGGGCGCTGGGGTCGCAATCTCAACGTGAGAAGTGAAACCAAAAAAACCCAGTTTGAAGGCTCTATATATAAGTGCTTAGTGATAATAGGTAAATCGTTTTTTAGGATCAAATGACCCTTGTAAGGCTCCTTGTCGCGTCCGGGCTCTTAATACAGGTATAAAAACTTCAACTTATAGAGGCTGATTTTTTATTACGGTCCTGTTTATTATTCGGATTTTCCAACACCTGTGCGGACAGTTTTGGATAGAAGGTAGTGCAAACACTTGCTCCATTGCGCATGCGCATATCTTTGTGAGACTGTGACGTCATTTAACAGATGAGTCTAAGGTGGAGAATTGGAATTTTTATTTTTAGTTTGATTTGATCGAATTGTTGCTGAAATTTAATTCATTTTGTTTACAGCAGTAACCATTTTAACAATTGAATTATATTTTTGACAAGCGACTCATTGCACCACCTTTTATTCATTGTATGATTATGCAAACTAATCAAACTCATGATATGCATCTGTTGGTTTGTTCAAACTGATGTGCATATGCAAAAAAACAACAAAATCACGATCCTCCGACAGTCAGCATGCAGCAGGTAGAGAGCCATTGCACTTGTACAAAATAACAATAACGCAAGCAGTATGCCGCGAGCAGCTCGCGGGCAGCTCGCGGGCAGCTCGCGTGCTGTTGCCCTTCGGCTCCGGGCAGTTTGCTCTCGGCTCCGGGCAACGGGCAGCTGCTGGCTCGCTGCCCGCGGATTCTGGCCCGTTGCCCCGAGCCGCGGGCAACAGTCGGCGAGCCGCGGCCAGCTGCCCGTTGCCCGCGGGGGCGGGCAATTCCGAACCCTGGCTATCAGTGACAAAATTAGGATCTAACAATTTGTTTAAATTGTTTTGAATAGGATTTATTTGAAAAAGAGACATTTCAAGCAGACAATCTAAAAAATCATGCTGTACTGATGGTACAAGTTAAGTCGACCCATTTCGATTTAACCATGTGATGTTTGGCAAGTTAAAATCACCTGCAACAACCAATGAGTCAATGTTCTGTAATTGAGTTATATTAAAGCTTCTTCTTCCTGGGATTGGCCTTAATTTCGGAGACCCGGGCGTAAGCACCAGGGTAGCCGATAGTGAGATGAGACTTCCTTGTCTTATCCGTTGGAGATAACGGCTTCGTTGCCTGGTCCAATGGTTAGGCACGTTTTAATGGTTGTGAACTCTGGTTCACAGCTATCAACCCCAGTAACAAACAGCTTTATTTAACTAAATAATAATTAATAATGTTTATTTTGCTTCCAAACTCTTGTGCGGTCTGTACCAAACTGATTCGTTTGGTTGAGCTTCTTCAGCTTCTCTTATCTTATTCTCTATGCTTTTGCTAATACTCTGTGTACATGTAGTTGTATGAGTGCTTACAATGTAAATAATAATATTATATATGTTATTTGTATATGTAACTATTGGGGCTCAAACATCTTGAATGCAGTTTATGTGGTGCATAAAAAATTCAATATCGGTCGAATGTGGGATATAAGAACAGATAATCAAAATAGAAAATAATGTCGGTGTGTCCGTCTGTCAGACTGACAGTATGAACTCACAGATCTCAGAGATGGTAAGAGATAAAGGTTTGACATGTATGGGACATATACTTCTTATGTCTGCAGGCAGATCAAGTTTATTTTCAATTTTGGCAATGCCCCCTCCAGCCCCCGCAATTTAGAAAACATATCTCCCATAGTTTTCAGTATTGTTCGCTTCTGCAGCGCAGTAGCAGCGCTGCTTTCAGCTGCTACTGCAGCATCAAACTAAAAGCTGATGAGAAATTAATATACATACTTCCATAGCAAACACCGCATATTCCGCAGTACCGCAATCATCGCATATCAATATCGTACCACCGCGTTCTATCGCATTCCATAAAATAAAATATTTTGATTCTTGGATTCAAAAAATCAGATGTTAGAATTGGGGCTGATCTTATAATGTGAGAACGTATTTCTTAACACTTTATTAAGATATAAGAGTATTTTGCAGAAGACTTCCAACTTGTGTGCGACAAGTGTACCAAGTTAAGTAGTATCTATGTGAGATATAGAGTTTTGGTAAGAGTATGCATAAATATACATAAATATAAACTTCATCTTCATCATATAGACTTCTACTCAGACAATGGCACCAATTTTCACTGCAGCAAGCTAATCTTGGACAAGATGAGGCGAATGGCGGTCGATCATGAGTCGCTAGCCAATTTCTTTGCAAATGAAGGTCTCAATTAGCATTTTATACCTCCTTCGGCACCTCATTTTTGGGGCTGGCTGGCGTCAGATCAGTAATATTACACCTACGGCGCACAGTGGCCGGATTCGGGAATTTGGCGTTGCAAAAATTAATTGTTGATGGTCGATTTTTTTGAGCAGATTAAGTTTATTCAATAAAGGGAACCCCAGATAGGCCGGAAAACGTTTGTTTATAGAATTTGGTCAATTGGTTTGGTTTTTACAGTAGTCCAAAGTTGAACAATTTTTCAAACTACAGAATTTTTTATATTTTTGGTTTCAACTGTCGATTTTGTGAACCTGTAAAATCCAAACGGTAAAACCAATTTGAAATTGGTTGGTTTTTTTGAAAAGATGCGTCAATTCCTTATGTAAATACATTAAACAACTTAATTATATCTAAGTTGAAAGATCAACATTCACGTCTTAGGTGAACACTTTTTTGGTTTAGTTTTAGAGCTTTGATGGACCCGGAAACATAAATTTCACCCGATTTCAGTTGTTTCGGAGCATACGTATTATGAATTAGTCTATTTATAAATGTATTGTAAAAGAATCAGCTGCCACAAACTGCCGCCTCGGACTTTACACTGATAAATGCGATTTAATCTGCAGGTAAATAATGTTTGGAAAGAAGAAGAACAAAAAAAGGATAACACATAATATAAGTAGTTACAATTGACCTTTTCCATTTTGGCGCCTTTCAAAGAGCAAGTGGGTAGATTTCGTACCTTCCCTTGAGTGACAATTTCAACAGGTACAGGTATGGTTTGTATGAATGGAGTTTTGCATTTTTATCTATTAAAATTAAAGGAAGTTAAAGGAATTTAGTTTTTATCAGATCATGACTATTTGACCTCCTGCTACCTGTGATCCTTGGCCACATACTTATATAGGGCTTACGTCAGTCAAGGCAGATTATTCAGACTTAAACAGTCAAACGAAAAAATGCACACACATAGTAAAATTTGTACCATCGAAAATGCACAGCAGCAAATTATTTGGGTTCTTCAAAACAGCGGTTTCACTAAAAGATTTCGAGTCGTTAGTAAAAACCGAACTTAATTTGACAAGTGATGGGCTATTCATTACCATGAAAATTCACAACATATTCTGCAGACTACAATCTAAATGGATCAGCAAATCGGACTGAGAACAGATTTATACTTCAAAACTTGACTTGGCTAGATGGACTTACTTGTTTCGAAGATAATGGTAATGTAGCCAACGCTTCTTCAGGGAAACTACAAGGCAGTGCAACAAAATCTATCGATGAATGCTCAACGTTCACCAGTAAAAGAAAACTTCAAGGTGTCACTGTGGAAATTAGCACAGAGCATCTATCGGAGGAACTATCCGTTAAGTACTAAAAGGACCTGCTTGGAGGGAGATGAGGGACTCGTTAAGGAAGCACAACGTGGATATTCTTCCAAGCTACGAATACATAACTGCTGCAAAAAAAAAGAGGCTGTTCCAGTCCCTGTGGAAGTCACTGAAGTATCGGCACAGGTAAAACAAAATATATCGACATCAAGAAAACCCTGACCTTTTCAACATGTTGTCGGCCTCCTCTGATCCTCGGATATCATCTTTCAGATATAGCAGGACAATAGAGGATATGACCAGAGAATATTCACCAGAAATATTAAGTCTATTAAACACTAATGATATGAAAACCTATATTTACAATCTCTTAGAAGAAAATTAACCATTCCCAATTTAGAACTAGTTTTATATGAAAATACATTTTTTTAGTAAGTAAAAATTGTTCTTTTTTAAAATTTTGTTAGTTTAAATTAGTTTAACAACTTAATTTTTATACCCTGTTCACATTGAAAATGGGAAAAGGGCGATCATGAAGTTGTGCGAATGTATGTAACAGGGAGAAGGAAAATTTTCCGACCCAATAAAGAATATATATTCTTGATCAGCATGAGCAGCCGAGTCGATATAGCCATGTCCGTCTGTCCGACTGTCCGTCTGTCCGTCTGTCAAGTTAGAGCCTCGTGGTTTAGTATACATCAAGCTAGGCCCAATATCTATCTACAATCTACAATCAGATCGGACAAAAAACACCGGAGTTATAAGCGAAACAGTTGAGCTGATAAGAGCACCCCCCAGTGTTGCCTACATTTAGGTTGAAAATTTTGTTACAAAAACAAATTAATGAAAACAAATGAACAGGGTATTTTGTGGTCGGGAAACACGACTGCAGCGCCCTTACTGTTAATAAATCGATTTTAAAAATTAAAATATTCGGCCTTTTTTCATGCAACTTTTCAGTGTATCAAACAATCAACTTTGGCAGCCGATCTTAAGTCACCCTAGTAACCTACAAAGATGAACGTAGGCTCATTTTAAAGCCACAGGAATTCTCTATCATCGTCTCCTTAAAATTTTTGAAATATCTCTTTCCGTTCAAAAGTTACGATTTTTGCAACCCCAAATTCGCGAATCCGGCCACTGTGCGGCGTGTGATTTGATCAGCAGCTCTAACCTTTGAAGAATTTTCTACAGTTTTGGCGCAGATAGAAGCAGTTTTCAGTCCTTGCTTCAGGGCATTATTGACTGGCAAGCCATTTAGTTTAGTTAAGTTTATTTAGTTTTTATCCCAGTGCATCAAGAATATTTCTTTTAAAATAAATTCTTTTAAATTTTTTGGGGGGCTCAGTTTCACACCAATATATTATATTTCGAGTTCCCTGGATTTTGTCCTCAGGGCTACACGAACATTTATACAAAAAGAAATGCGAAGTTTTACCTATTGAACATCGTAAAAAGCATATACACCAGGTCACCATTGTCAGTTTGATGGCGCCTGTTGTAAGGAAACTAGCCATGAATAAGCTTCTTAAAACTCTGCCGTTCGGATTCAGCGCTAAACTGTAGGTCCCATTTTCAAGCCAAGAGATTCAGAGAAGCTTGACTGTGGACCCATTGGTATATTGTGTCATTGTGTATTGTCAATGGTTTTTATTTTTGAGAACATCGTAAAGCCGGCCCAAAATTAATACCCACAAGGAGTCAAAGCATCTTGCTAGTTAGCTGTGGAGTTTAAAACTGAACTATCATTTGATTAATTTGTGTCCTGCAATTGTCTGTACAAGTGAGCACAGTTCCCTGTGTCCGTCTTGAAGTTAACTCAAACATGTGGTGGTATATTATGTTCATTATACCCCGTTCCCATTGAAAATGGGAAAGGGGGGATCATGAAGAAGTGCGAATGTATGTAACAGGGAGAAGGAAACATTTCCGACCCCATAAAGTAAATATATTCTTGCCGAGTTGATATGGCCATGTCCGTCTGTCTGTCCGTATGAACGCACAGATCTCAGAGATTGTAAGAGATAGAGGCTTGATATGTATGGCATGTTGACATGTATTGACATGTATGGGACATGCATGTTTCTTATGTTTTCAGGCAGATCAAGTTTGTTTTCAAATTTGGACACGCCCCACAGTGGGCCAAACAGCTCTGCTAGCGGAATTTAATTAATAACTCGAGTAAATGAATACATATTTTATTGAAAATTTAAACTTTAAAGGTTTTTAAACGCATTCATCACTTATTCTATAAATATTAACTTTCTAGGTCAACTATATATCATAGCCCCCATACATCTGAATAATGTACGAGTTCCTAATATTTGAAATTTATAAGTTATTTATTTAAACTATGAAGCAACAAAAACAATTTCATGTGCTAAAAATTTAGTAATTAATCCGAATCTGATAAATCTGAATCATTCATGGAATTTTTGAAGTTAGCGAGCAACCCTGCTACGACTTTATCTAACTTAACATCTTTATTAGATTTACATTACATTTTTGATGATTTCGACCAAGATAATATTAGCGGATCTGATGATATGAATAACCCATTCATGACGTCTTCCATCGTATTACATCTGTTATTTTTACGGGAATGGTTTTGCCGTAAATCCCAGAATTCTTTATTCCTCGCTTCAAGGGCTTCTTCGGACAATTTTTTGTTTCTATAAATTGTTCCAAAAACAAATTCTTTCAGGGCCAACAGTTTTTTTTTGCGATTTTTCGCTAGGCCATATTGCAAAGTGTGAGCGCTTGGACACCGACATTTCACCTAAAAAGTGCAACAGACTTAACAGTTGGCCGCAGTTGGTTATCATTTTGGATATTTTCTTTACTTTACATAAATGCTAAAATTAGCTTGAACAAGAGTGAACGACGTTAGATATAGTCCAAAGAAGTCAGTATACGCTACAAAGCCATATATGCTTATTTCTACCACAATTTTTTTGCTACACATGAAAAGTCGGGTGACAAACATATAATTTTTATTTAGTTCATACCTTATCTGAATGAGCAAAAAAGATATTGACTCAATAAACATTAATTTCTTTAATTTTTTTGTTTAACCAAAAAGAGTCACAAAATGCAGGCAAATCTATGCAGGCCACGTGCTAAACATATGTTCACTTTGAAAGCTCGCAGCTGATCCGGAATGCACCCAAGAACTAATTCAAAAGCTTTTATAAGCTTTGACAAGTGTTGTCAATTAAAATATAAAAAAAAGTCGGAATTTTAAAAAATTGAAATTAGACTTAAATTTCGCTAACTTGCCTATTTGGAAAAATCGTCATATCTCCCAAAGTTTTAGAGGTAGATGGTTCGATCGATACGCCAAAGGAATGAAGAAGATCGGATGAAAGGTTCTTGAGTTATGATCAAAAGACTGTTTGCTGCTACAGCGCAGTAGCAGCGCTGCTTTCAGTCCATTATCTTATTTGTATTTTTATACTCTGTACCGAAGGTACATAGAGTATTATAAGTTTGTGCAAAAGTATGTAACGTCCAGAAGGAAGCATCTCCGACCCCATAAAGTATATATATTCTTGATCAGCATCAACAGCCGAGTCGATATAGCCATGTCCGTCTGTCCGTCTGTCCGTCCGTCCGTCCATCCATATGAACGCACAGATCTCAGAGATGGTAAGAGATAGAGGTTTGACATGTATGGGACATATGCTTCTTATGTCTGCAGGCAGATCAAGTTTATTTTCAATTTTGGCCACGCCCCCTTCCGCCCCCGCAATTTAGAAAAAACGTAATATCTCCCACAGTTTTGAAGATAGATGGCTTGTTTTCTGGACATATTTAGTTATTAGGATAACTTATCGATCCGCCAAAGGAATACAAAAGATCGGATGAACGGTTTTCGAGTTATGATCAAAAAACAAATTTTCTTGGTACAGAGTATGTTATAGTCGGGCTTGACCGACTTTCTTTCTTGTTAAACTTGGCATTGGGATCTATTGGCTCGACTTAATTCACATACTTGGGATATGCATCAATCTTGCCACAATTTCTAATACAC
Organism: Lordiphosa andalusiaca; assembly: GCA_035044965.1. Lineage (NCBI taxonomy): Eukaryota > Metazoa > Arthropoda > Insecta > Diptera > Drosophilidae > Lordiphosa > Lordiphosa andalusiaca. The sequence continues at coordinate 98,762 of JAWNNM010000366.1, forward strand.
CTGTAGTATTCGACAGTTGAGTAATATTTATAATAATTATTACTGAGTTTTATTTTAAAAATCAAAGGGTCTAGACCGATAAGGGAAGGGGTGCGGCCCAATGACGGGAATTTTCAAATTTCCTTTTTAATTCAATAGGTTACTTCAAATCAGACTGAACTAGCCTATTTTTCGGTTTCTATTATGCTATGTCATTAAGAAATCGCTAAAAATCGGGTTTTCATAAGTGTTTTTTAAATGGCAATATCTCGGAGTCCAGAGTAGCTAGAGACGTGAAATAATTTCCCAGCGACAGAAAATTGAACAAGGTTATAGGAATTAAAAAAATTAGTTACTTACACTGAAAACTTTTTTGTGTATAATTAAATAAAAACTATATTGAGACGGTTTTGGTAGTTCCCGTTAAGACGCCACCTTAAAACTTTTACTGTAGCTTCCTCAGGCCTTGAAGCCAATTACCTGAAAGATTAAAAAAAAATCGAAGATACGCTTCTTAAAGAAAAATTTAAAAATAAGTTAACACTTATTTTACTTACTCATAATCTTCACTATTTTCATTTATGACAACATTTGCTTCGATGGACTCAAATATTTTCGATAAAGTTGCTGCTGGACGGATAATGAGTGATAAGTTTCTTGCAGCATGTGTGCAACAGCCAACAAAGAAAATGCTTTAACGTTCTGATACCAGCATTAAAAGGAAAACAAGTAAGGGCGCTGCAGCTGTTTCGCTTATAACTCCGGTGTTTTTTGTCCGATCTGATTGTACTTTCCAGAATAGATAGATATTGGGCCTAGCTTGATGTATACTAAACCACGAGGCTATAACTTAAAAATTGTGGATCAGACGTTTTTTTAGGTCTAGGATGGCTACAGGAGGTCTTTGTTTTTTGGTGATAAAAGGGGGACGGGGTGGAATTTTCCAAATCTGAAACAAACTTCATCTGCGTACAGCATAAGTCTACCTTCATGGTGCCTGTATCTCTTATAGTCTCTGAGATCGACGCGTTCATACAGACAGACAGACGAACATGGCTATATCGACTCGGTTGTTCATGCTGATCAAGAATATATATACTTTATGGGGTCGGAAATGTTTCCTTCTCCCTGTTACATACATTAGCACAACTTCATGATCCCCCTTTTCCCATTTTCAATGGGAACAGGGTATAAAAAGCTCAACTGGATACGGAAGAAGCAAATCGGTCTTGAAAAGTAACCATAATTAGGTGGGTAGTTGAAGCCATTCATGGAGCAATTGCCCAAATATAAAAACTTTTGCATCACAATTTGGACAATAAATACCTAATCAAAGTTGGTGATCTATGCAGAATCGCTGGGTCTTTCAACAACGTGTTTGAATGGAGGTTGAATTCAGACAAGGAATTAGGAATCAGAATACTTTCTGATTTTACAAATCGGATGAACGTTGCGAACAGTTAGTCTGAAGAAGTTGAGATATAACGTTATAGCAAAAGAAGAAGACTCTTAAGTCCATTAAATACCTCATCGCTTTTAGAATTTCCTAGAAGACTTACGGAAGACGAGCTTAAAATGTTATATTCTGTTTATTTTTAATGCTCCTTTCCTTAAATCGAGTCCCTCAATAATAAAATTCGAGGTTCGTTGGAGGCATATTAACAGCAAGTGGTATAGCGTCTATGGAGATTTCATTCTCCAGCAAGATGGTGTAAAACGCTATTGCTGTAGTTGTCCCAGCGGAAAGAGGACTGTTGGCTGTTGCACACATGCTGCAAGTGTGATATATTACTTGACTCATGCAAAATACTTATCACTCATTATCCGTCCAGCAGCAACTTTATCGAAAATATTTGAGTCTATAGAAGCAAATGTTGTCATAAATGAAAATAGTGAAGATTATGAGTAAGTAAAATAAGTGTTAACTTATTTTTAAATTTTTCTTTAAGAAGCGTATCTTCGATTTTATTTATTTTTTTTATTAGTTCAGTCTGATTTGAAGTAACCTATTGAATTAAAAAGGAAATTTGAAATTTCCCGTCATTGGGCCGCACCCCTTCCCTTATCGGTTAGACCCTTTAATCAATCTTTTTTGAGTTAAAAAAAAACATCAAAAATAATCATTAAAGTTTGATTTTCATAATAGAACTCATAATGAATACGTTCCCCGTTTTTTAATCGAATCCAAAAGCTATTTGTATATTTTTTTATTTTCAGTTTTGATTGCCCTAGCTATGATAACAAAAATAATAATTTAAAACTTAACTAAAACGTAATTGAACAGATTGGTACCAAGTATAATGAATGTATGACAAAATTCATAATTTATTTCTGTGAACAATTTGTATTTTAAGGGCTAAATTACTTCATGATGCGTGGAATCTAGCATACGCTGGCGACTTAAGTTTTGCAACTGCTTTAAACATGACCCTCTTTATGAAGTTTGAACGCAATCACATCGTGTGGAATCCCGTCTTTACGTTCATTGATCATATAGGTCGCCATATTGACATGTCTGCAGTTCACATAAAGTTCGAGGTAAGAGAGAACGAAATATGGTAAATGTTTAGTTCTGTTTTTAATAATAATAGTACAATTTTAAAGTTTGTTTATTTGATTCCAGCAAAATAAGTTTTAAATAGCAAATGATTCCGATAAATTTTATTTTAATTACGCTTCTTAGAAGATTTTTAATGTGTTTATACAAATACATTTTATTAGCTAACTAGCCGAATACGCGGCGCCGCCCGGCTTTTTATATTTTTTTTAGTGTTTTAATATTCTATTCTCGAAAGCAGATTTTGAAAATGTTTATTATTGGGAGTGTGGACATAATAAGGTTGTATGCGTAGCCTTGGTAATATACAATTGTATGCGTAGCGCTGGTACATATCGATATTGACCAACTCTGTCATCGATAATGGGCATAGTAGACCTATCGACATAGATCTCTTGTCATTCTGATCTAAAGCGTGACGCCGGAAAAAGGCGCTTTATAAAAAGAAAACTTAGAAAGAAAGAACAATCAACCTGAGTCTAAAACTTCAGAAGTGGGATTAGTTAACTTTTGTGCCATCCGCCAATATTGTGTGGCTTGATTCGCAAATAATTATGCAAAACGAAAGCCAAATTCTGGAAAAGCAAAAGTTGGTAAAACGGTTAATTGCGCATAAAATTAGATTTCCAACCAATGGAACCCTAAGGCAGCTGACTAAAAGTGCTTCGGAGTGCAATTATGCTACGTCAGATACATCCGACATAGAAAAGCAAGACGATGACAGCGACCTCTGCAACCAAACCATAATGCAGAAAACTTCGGATGCACTCCAGGCGGAGGATGAAAGTATGTATGGTGGCAGGACACGCGAATCAGGATCCATCAAACACAAATGTTACGGAACAGCAGCAGTACCTTGCAGAAAGAAGAAGAATTTTTGGACGCAGCAATTAGAGTAGCCCAGAAAAAACAAGCGCTGGCGGACATATTGAAAGGCGAATCAAAATCAGAAGGAGGCGTAAGGGATGTTGTCTATACAGGTCCTCCATATAATGATTTAGTGAGAAGTGATGCAAAATAAATGGATACATGGATGTGAAAAGATGAAAGTGGCATCTTCATGTTTCGTTGTGTGCGTCTATTGATGAATCCAGCCACGGATGCTTATATGTTCTTGCGCGTCGATCAATCGAGCAATTATAAGAAGTTTAAGGCGAATTTCCTAAAAACTTTTTTTCGTGACTACTTGATAGCCGAAGTGATCATGCTATTGCGAGACACCCGATATGTTCCCGAAAAAACCGTCATAACGGGATACATTCTTCAAATGCAGGAGATTGCTTCACGTGCTGGTATTGACGAGATGCAGACAATGCAATTTATCATTCACGGGTTCTGCGATAATACTCCTAGTATTGATATTTTGTACTCAGCGAAAACTTTGGATCAACTTTAAGAATTGTCGCGCAGATATGGTGATGTGCGCAGCAAAGCTCAATCTTCAGCAACTCAAGGAAGGGCAAAATCATCTGTCCGTGGGCGAGAAACTTCACAAGGAGACAAAATAAAAGTGCGTTGTTATAACTGCTCCGAGCGTGGACACATTGCCTCATGACATTCATAATAGTGAATTAGAACCAACAGGATATTGTGGTGTCAACGGAGCGAAATTGATTGCTTTGTGAAAATTGAATGTGGAAATTAAATTTCACAGTATTACGAAGAATACTTTATTTTATGTTATTCCTGATAGTTGTTTATCGACCGAAATACTTCTTGGTCGACTGAATTAGCATTAGTGATTATTAAGGAAATTACAAATTTGAAAGAAAAACCATGTATCACATATGAATCGAAGAAATCTATTGTTTCATTTAAATCAGGAATTGACATTGCAACTTTAAACGAAGATGACAATGAAGAGATAACAAAGTTGAACAGTGAATCAATGCATTAACTATCAGGGAGTAAATTGGTAATCGCTATGGAATTACTGGAAAATAATGAGATGTTGAACATCATTGAACCTATGAAAAAAGAATTTGACCTCTTGGAATTAAATTTGCCATTTATATTTAATATTCACTATTTTGAGACTGCGGACTACAATAACAACCCCAAGCTTAATAGCGAAAATAAGAGAATTATCTTAAAATCGATAGAATTCAACTATTTGGACTTACCTAACATTACAGCTAATGATCATAACTATGAGATGAAGATTAAGCTTAAGTCAGAAGTACCTGTATATTCGTCTCCAAGAAAACAATATTTTTAAGAAAAAAAGGAAGTAGATGGTATAGTTGATGATCTTTTAAGAAAAGGATATAAGGCCAATTCATTCGTCATATACCTCCGCAATTGTATTTGCCATAAAGAAATCATTAGAAAAGCGAATGTGTCCAGACTACAGGGGCAAGTATGGTAGTATATACGGACGACATTGCAATTGGGTCCAAAACAATTGAAGAGCACTTCGAAATACTAAGTAGAGTGCTAAAACGTCTTGCAGAATATTGACGGGAAATTAAGCCCAGCAAGTGCCATATTTGTTTACAGTCGGTGGCACAGGAATATGTCCAAATAATGTATACAACACACACATAAAGGCGACTGTCTGTTTCTACGCTGGCTCTCGATGTTTTTGGGTGCATTCTGCTTTGGGACTCCAAAAGGTTATGCCACCGCTGGCATGGAGAGACTTCTAAGAAACGATCAGTTGGTTGGCATCGATCGCTGATGACAGAGGGTGATTCCTCTTGGAACAGCTGTACTACTTACCATCCTACTTTGTAGTGTTGTGTGTCTGTTAAAAGTTTTGCGAAAGCATAACATGACCTCGAGCCGACTAAAAACTGCAGGTTTACTCAGTATAAAGGTCACAGAAAAACCAGTCACATGTACTTAAGCGTGTACAAAATTGTTAGTGATAGTGGATCTTGTTTCATCTCATTAGAGCTTAGCGAATTTTTGCTAAAAAATACCATCTCACATGTAAAGGTAGCAACTGCTTCACCCCAAGCAAATGGTCAAGTCGAACGTGTCAACAGAATCATTAAGACAACGCTTGCGAATGAGCCATTCAGATTGGCGTAAGCTGCTTATAAAAGCGGAATATGCAATAAAAAAACTCGATACATTCTGCGAGAGGAGAAATGCCTTCTATTCTGTTGTTTGGTGTTCAGCCAAGAGGTTGTAATGTTTTTTTATTTATTTATTTATTCGCCAAATGGTAACTGGCTACACTAATATTAACCTAAACTTAAAAAAATAAACAAACAATTTATTGCCTAATTGAGGAAAAATATTCCGCCAATAGCATCTTGATTGTCGATTTGTTGAAGTCGAAGTCAAAGCGCATGGTAACGGGCAAGGAGTTAAAATTTCCGAGAGCTCTACACAAAGGTTCATTAAGGGAGTAGTTGGTTCGGGAAATATGGTGGGAAAAGGGTTGAAAAGATCTAAGACTCCTACTTGGTACACTAAAACTTATCTTATTTAATAAGAAGGGACAATCAATACAACCTAAAACAAGGTCATTCAAAAACATTAGTGACGCAATAGTTCACCGATCTTCTAGGGTTGAGAGATGCAACATGGCACACCTACTAATATATGGCGGCAGAGGGTCAGAAAAATTAGGGGTAGAAGAGCAAATTTCAGAATTTTTTTCTGTACCCTTTCGAGCCTCTTGATATGAATTGCACCAGAAGGGTTCCAAATAAGAGAAGCATACTCTAACTTAGAACGCACAAATGCAAAATAAAGGCTCAACGTAGTGTAAGGGTCCTTAAATTGGCTGGAATGGCGCCTAACAAAGCCAAACATGGAATAGGCTTTAGGCAAAATATAATTAAGGTGCTCATTAAATAGAAATTTTGAATCGAATTTTACTCCTAAATCGATGGCCTCATCCCGGCTCGATAAAATTTGATTGGTGATTGAATAAGTTGTTGTAATGTTGTAGAGGCATTTGCTATATCTAACAGTAAAGCATTTGTTTAGATTAAGTGGAAGGAGGTTGTGCGCACACCATGAGCTGACCCCATCTAGGTCATTTTGCAACAAGCGACTGTCATTTGAGTTTTTAATAGATCGAAAAATTTTAAGATCATCAGCATATAGCAGAAACTCAGAGTTGTGAATATTCATACAAATGTCGTTAACAAAAATAATGAAAAGTAAAGGCCCAAGCGCACTCCCCTGTGGAAGGCCAGAAGTTGACACATATGACAAATACATATTCTGACTCTGTAAGTAATGTGGTCCAAATAGGATTGAATCCAACATAATAAAGAGGAGTGAAATCCCAGCTTGAGAAGCTTTGCAAGTAATGCATGATGACAAACTTTATCAAATGGCTTGGAAAAATCTGTGTAAATAACATCAACTTGACAGCGTTTTTCAAAGGAACTGATGCAATAATTACTAAAGACCGATAAATTAGACGTGGTCGAACGACCTACATCTTTACAAAAAAAGACAACTGTATGGCTACAATCCGTTCAAAGAGCTTCGAAATATTGCTAAGCTTAGCGATAGGTCGGTAGTTAATTACCTCACTCTTGACACCAGACTTGAACACAGGTGTGACCGTAGCAGCTTTCCACCTGCCAATAAATCGGCCGGCAGAGAGTGACATTGAGAATATTTTTATAAGCGGCTCACAAAGCTCACCAATACAATTTTTCAGGAAAAATGATGGAAGTCCATCACAATTTGGATAATTAGAGTCATCACAACTCAATACAGCTTTGTAGATGTCGTCCTCAGAAATATATAAATTTCCAATGTTCAGTAGGTGGGGAATTGCATCCAGGCATTTCGGATTATTCCACGAAGCTAAAGGTTCGTAGTTGGAGCTGAAAAATTTTGCGAACAAGTTTGAAATGCCAATGTCTGACGTTGCAATTAAATCATACAATGTCATACATGAAGGTACTGGAGATCTAGATTTTTTCGAATTAACGAAACGCCAAAATAGTCTTGGATTTAATTTCAGACCATTTTCAACATCTGCAATATACTGATTGTAAAGAAATTTATTTAGAAATTCAAACTCACGCTTATGTTGCTTATATCTCTCCCAATCAGCAGAATCATGCGTCACCATAAAACGTTTGTGAAATTTGTTACGCAAATTTGTATACTTTTTTAAACCTTTAGTGTACCAAGGCTAGACAGAACGTTAACAAAATTATCAAAGCAGACAACGTTGTCATGCGAGAAGACTAAACTCCAATCAACAGCAGAAATATCAATACGAATTGCGTTAAGAGTAATCTCATTAAAGCTAAGTACCAAAAATTCACGTTCTGAAGGAACAAAAGTATTAAAGTTAATAGTTAAAAACAAGGGCATATGATGAGAATCACAATTTGAAATAGGAATTTCACAAATATTAAGTTTACAACTAACATCGGGTCTTATATATACTAAGTCAAGTAATTTGTTTAATCTGTTAAAGATGTTATTAATTTGTATTAAGCCCATAGAGAACAGCTCATCAACCACTAAGATTTCATGAGATTGATGAACATTGCTAGGAATCATTGAGGCAGTCTCCAAATCGTGCGACCACACAATGCAACCCAGGTTAAAATCGCCAACCACACAAAGGTGTTGACCGTCCAAAAGGGCATCATAAATATGAGACACATTCCGTATATGTTCCTCATAAATTCGGTAATCACTGTTTGGCGGTATATTTGAAGCGACAATCAAAATTTCTCCAAATGATCCAGCGATTGAAGTGCAACGTTGGTCAAGAAGCGAGTCTTCATTTGCTAGGTGGATGGATTCACAGTGCAGACCGCGCCGAACAGCCACAAGGACGCCTCCACCACGTGTACATTGCGCTTTCATAAAATCTCTATCTTTTCTAAATACTTGATAGAGCATTGGATCGAAGTATTCACAAGTATAGAAATTCGAGCTGAGCCAAGTTTCAACAAGAATTACAACATCAAAGTTACGTTGAGAGGTAGCCAGAAAAACAGCTTCAACCTTTGTTCTTATACCAGAGATATTTTGGAAGTAAACAGTCAGGGAAGGGCTACTGTCACCAAATGGAGACGTGTCCACCGATGCTATCTCAGATTGGAAGCAGCGTCTCTGGCCGAGTCCCATGATTATAAATGCCAAGAATAGCTCCAAGCAGCGCTGCAACTCTTATATACAAGGAGTCGTTTAAGCGATTTGGCGATCCAGAGGTAGACATAATAGAATAAGGCTGTGATAGTTGATCAGGTTGGAGCTGCACAGATGATGCAGCCAAATCCACAGAGAAGCCAGGTAGAACCATATTCCTGATGAGGGGAAACAAATCCATTGAAGAGGGCTCGGGTCGGTTTTGCTCAGCTGGCGAATGAACGGTTGGATAAAGCGCAACTCTTAGATCTGATTGTCTAAGAGCAAGCATAAGCACAGCATCAGAATGATAAGAGAAGTGCAGCATACGATAATGAATAGAAAAGTGTGCCTCTCCTAGGCTTAAGCTCAAAAGTTGGTGCTATAGTAGTTGTTGTATTTGTGGAGATGAAAGAGAAAAGATGCAAGGCGGCGTCTCCAACGAAGAGTTGCAGCATATGGAAGGAACAGCGCAAGTAGCGCTGATTAAAGAGCGTTTTTTGACGAAGTGCTTGGAATAGGGGTAGATGTTCGTGGTGGAAGGGTCGCATTAAGATCAACAGCTGTAGTGTCCGCTGCAGGCCTCTCCCTATGGACAAAACTGCTAACTTTAATCGCTTGCGGCCTAAATTCGTTATTGAATACAGTCAAGTAGTGCTGTTCAGGAAAACCAAGTTTGAAATTGACACACTTAAGCGTAGAAACATCAACATCTCTTTTCACCAGCTTTACGCAAGCTAAAGAATTCGGTTCTACTTTAAGTTTAGATGCTACAAATTTTAGCACCGCCTCTGGTTCAGTAGCAGTGGAGAATTTGCCAACATGCAAATACTTTTTACTCTGCATAACAGTAAGCTCAGAACAAGCGGCAGGCTTGTTGTTTTTGTTTCGATTACTCTTTGGCTGCCGGGGACATTAACGTGCGTTTTGCTGGTGACCAGCGGCGGGCGAGCCGCAGTCTTCGGTTTGCTTGTAATTGCATTTATATTATTGTTTTTGTTGTTGAAAGCATTTAGAAACTGGGATTTTAAATCCTCGTATAGGTTTTCCAGAGTCTGAATTTTGCCACTTATTTCATTAATTTTTGAATGCGAGTCATTGGCCACAACACAATTGTCACATTGCCACAGTAGGTTAGGCAAATTTGTTAACAATTTAACTACATCGCCATGCAAATCAATACAGGCGATATGAAATACGCGACAGCAGAGAGAAGAACAGTGGACAGCATCAAAGCAAAGAAGTTGAGCTGCTAAAACTTCCGAATTGCACTCAGCGCAGAGTAAAGGAGACATAAGACGTCCGTTCGCAACGAAAGCTAGATGTCGACTGATGTTGATGCATTGACTGAATATCCAGATGAGAAATCTGATATAGATGCGGGGCGTGAGTTAACATCTATTAGGCAGAAAGCATTATATAGTATAATAAAATCAGAAAATATCATCTGAAACTTATCAGAAAAATCACAAAGAACATTTAAAATTTTCAGAAGGAGACTTTGTCGTCATGCGAAACGTTGATACCACAATTGGCAGAAATAATAAATTTGTCCCAAAATATAAAGGCCCATATTGCATAAAAAGGTGTTGCTAAAGATCGTTGGGACATTACTGATATTGGATATCAGATTCCGTATAACGGAATTGTTTAGGGGAGGCAATAATTTATGCTACCTTTTATGCGAATTTGTTTTAAACAAAAGCTCATGAAGTTGTGTGCTTGGTAAAGGAAAGTATGACAGAATAAAGAGTTTAGTTTAATCACAAAGAATTGTATGGTTGTTTATTTGATGTGGTTTTGATGCTGTACTTGTAAACTTGTTGTTAACAATGTTTATTTGTTGCAATTGATGCGTGATTATTCAATGTGAATGCGATGCGTACAGTGACGTTGATAAGCGATCGATAGATAACGACTGATCTAGCAAGCCGAAATAAACATAGCTAAGCCTGCAGGCAGAATTTCGTCAGCCGAACATCATCTATGCTTTGATAAAATCTGTAAGCATATAAATAGATTTAATAAAGGTGAACAAAGCAAACAAAAGGCTGCCAGACGAGCAGTTACGTTTAATTTGAAAATGAACTTAGAACTAAAAATTTAAGAAGATTGATTCTGCTCCCGACATGCTCCTTTGTTGGAAGAGACACTCTTCCAAGCGTATCGGTCTGAAATGGTAGAACGGCAATCTTGGCAGCAGCCCGCCTTACCATGCCACCAGCGGTACGGATGACTGCAACACGAGCGACGCCGTCATCTCCAGATATTGCGCTCTCCACTCTGCCAAGACGCCATTGGAGGTCGGTTGTCGTCTTTAAGAACAACGATGCTGCCAGGCTGCAAGTTTTGAACGCTCTTGCAGTAATGACAAGTAGCTCGTACTCCATTTACGCCAGAACGTCTGCTGCATCTGGCAAACGTGCTGCCAACGACTAAGGCGATCGATGCTGGGATGAGTTGTATCCGCTTCATCAATTGCAGCTGTAAACGTAGTGGGGTGGCTGGGTACTTTCTGCTGACTTTAGAATAGAATTCGGTGGTAGATTTCTTCACAAATATATTTAACTTTTCGCTTTCACTTTCTTTACACAATTGACTCTATGCCTAGAGAGGTGACTTTTCAAGTCTATGGTGAAAAGCTTAATGTTCTAAAATTCCATGGGAGACGACCAAATACCCTTACACAAACATTCCGGACGCCTTGCATTATTATTGCAAAAAAGAAAAATGTATACAAATAAAAGGGAAGAGGAAAAATAAACAAAGATTTCATTAGTTACAGGAGCCCGACAATATCCATCCAAAAACGGAGTTCTGAGCCAAAGGACCTCCTTGACTCGGTAAGAGGCCAGGCAGTATGTTGTCCGGGCAGACATTCGATCCTAGCACCAAAGCGAAAGAATGTGGATGGAACCACCGATCATCTGCTAGGATCGACAGTAAAGGGTCAATTTTTAGCACGAGCTGTGTGAAGGATGAATTGACCTTCGATCGGAGGATTGCCGTACACTCCAAATCCGCACTGATGCGTGTGACGGATAGCTTTAAAGCCTTTGCAAAAGACGCATCGATGCGGCTCAACTGACAGCATGGATCGAACAGCGCTCTTGCCTCGAATGCCTTTTCTCCATTGTACAACATCACTGTCGCTGTGGGCAGGACAGAGATGCTTTTGTGTTGTAGAAGAGTCTGCAAGGAGGTTGCAGGTGCCATGGAGCTTGATCGAGTTGGCCTAGCAGGTGATGGAGAGCGACGCTTCTCACGCATATGGAGCAGCGTGTGATGGTTTTATTTTGCAGACTCGACATTTGTCACTACTTCTGCAGGAACGGTTTGTTAAGCAATTCTGCCCGGAGACGCTTCTCAATGTTCAGCCTTAGGAAGCGCTGGCATTTTCGGAGAGGATGGACTCCGCGACAAACTCGGCATCGAAACGAATCAGTTCCTCGGGGACGTTTGTGCTCCGGTTCACGAGCACGAGGTGCCATTATACTGATATCTGTCTGATAGAAGAGGATAAATGATTAGATTTGTGGAATGTATGAGTTAATGGACGACATGAGGATTAGTTGGTTTGTTGGATATGGGCTGTAACATCTATAGGAAGTATGATAGTTTAATTGTCAGGTTGGATTTGCGCTGTGTTATCTATAGGAAGTAGGATAAGTTTTGATATAGGCCTCTTGATCACACCACGAGCAGTCATTACGTCGACCACTCTGGCCTTATCATCAGCGCCTGGATAAGTCAGTTGAATCCGACCTAGACGCCACTTGTTTTTCGGAATGTTCTTCCTCTTTACGATGACCATATCTCCAATTTGGATATTTCTGGAGGGAGATTGCCATTTATTCCGTTTAAGTAATTCCTTTAGGTACTCCTCTTTCCACCTTAAACAAAACTGTTGATTGAGCGCTTTTAGGCGTTGCCAACGATTAAGGATGGACGTTGCGGGTTGAGTAATTTCTGGCTCAGAAACTGACAGTAGTGGACCCCCGACTAGGAAGTGACCTGGGCTTAGAACCAAAAAATCCGTTGGGTCTTCGGACATAGGAGAGAGTGGCCTCGAGTTGAGGCACGCCTCAATCTTTGAAAGGAGGGTAGACAACTCTTCAAACGTATATTTGAATGTTGAAGTCGACTTGTAGAAGAGTGTCTTAATACTCTTAACGCCCGCTTCGCACACGCCACCCATATGGGGAGCGCTGGGAGGATTAAAACGCCACGACACAGATTGGTGGAAATATTTTGAAGTAATGAGTTTCTTAGTAGCCTCCAAGAAGTCTATCGAGAGAACTTTCGAGGCTCCTACAAAAGTTTTGCCATTGTCGGAATACCTCTGTTGAGGACAACCACGTCTCGCCAAAAAGCGTGCATACGCAGCCAAAAACTTCTCCGTTTTCAGATCAGATGTGGCCTCTAGATGGATTGCCTCTGAAGCACACAAAGACACACACATATCAATTTGTTATAAAACAAGCTCGTCCTCGTATAAATTTTAATGTCAAATGGTCCCGTGAAATCAACCCCGGTATGTGTAAATGTGACCGAGACCAAGTGGATCTTACAGCCGGCACGTCACCCATGAGTTGCGTCTGAAGCTTCTTCTTATGGATGAGGTAAATCTTGCACGAGCAAATTGTGGACTTAACAAGAACTCTGAGCTTAGGGATCCAGTATTTTGCCCGGATTAGGCGAATCATCAACTGGTTTCCTCCATGGAGAGTTATATGATGTGTAAATCGAACTAGTAGGCGGGCAAAACAACAAGTGTAGGGAATTATAACCGGATGACGCTCATCATAGAGTATCTGATGCTCTAGCACGACCGCATGCTCTTAGGACACCGTGCTTATCAATAAAAGGATTTAGATTCAGGATGGTGCTCGATGACGGAATTTGCTGATTGTTGACTAAACAGCTATACTCTTTTGAGAATTCTCTACGCTGAGTAGCCACGATGAGCAGCTCTTGATCATCAGACAGCTCTTTTGCACTGAGATCCCTTAGGACCTGCGTGTACCTGCGTTTGCAATTATTTATGAAGCGGAAAACATAGGCAATTTCCCGCAAGGCTTTGTGAAATCTGGAAAAGCGGTCAAGGGTATCAAGGGCAGGTTGTACTTTTACGAAATTGCATTTGATGGCTGGAGTTGGCCACTGACTTTGTAGTAGAGGAAGCCACTATGGTCCGTGCCACCACAACTTGTTTTCTACCAATTCTTGAGACGATAAGCCTCTGTTGGCCATGTCAGCTGGATTCAGCTCAGAACGGACGTGCGACCATTTCGAAGCATCGGTGGACTGAGCTATTTTTGCTACTCTATTCGCTACAAAGGTAGTCCACTTGCAGGGGGGCTTATTCAACCAAGCCAATACTATGGTAGAGTCGGTCCAATAGTATGCCTCAAAATCGGATACAGGCAGTCTTGCGAAGAGAGCTGCTAATAATTCTGCTAGGAGCACCGCTCCGCAAAGCTCTAACCGAGGCAAAGAAACGATCTTTACTGGATCTACCCAAGTTTTTGCTGTCAGCAAATGAATCGAAACCTCGTTCTTGGTTTCTACTCGAGCGTAAATAGCCGCGCCGTAAGCAGATTGCGAAGCGACACAGAAGCCGTGTTATTGTATCCGTGCTTCCGGATGATAACCGACCCATCTTGGGATTCGAATATCGACCAGCCTAGGGTAACTTTTCTAAAACTGCACCCACTTATGGATAAGTTTGGAGGGCAATGGATCATCTCAACCGAATTACAACAGCCAAATTTCTTGAATGAATATTTTTGCCTGCACAGCAATCATCAATTGTGCTGGCATCATCAATTGCAAGTAAAGCTGCACACAACAGATGATCCTTAGGAATATTATCTAACACTGCTTTTGTGTTGGATGTCCATTTTCCTAATGGAAAACCAGCGCTTTCGAGAGCCGTGCGGAGTTCTCCTATGACCGACTTCGCGTGGTGCTGTGTATGAGCACCATCTAACACATCATCAACATACATGGCTTTGGTAATAATTTCGCTAGCCAGAGAATTCTGGTCGAGTATGTCGTGAGACAGCTGTTGTAAAACGCGAATCGCCAGAAATGAAGCACAATTTACTCCAAATGTGACCGTGCTGAGCTCAAAGTCACAGAGTTCTCCTTGCTGGTCGCGAAAAAGAATTCTTTAAAAGCGCGTGTGTTGCGGATCTACAAGGATTTGTCGATACATTTTTGTTATGTCCGCATTAAACACATGGCGGAAAAAACGCCACCTCAGAATTTGTAGGGTCAGGTCGGATTAAAGAACCGGTCCTGTGTGGTGCTATCAGGCTTAAAGACAGCATGATGAGGCAAATAGTAGGAGGTGGAATTGTCTCTTGTTGGAACTTGTTTCAAATGGCCCAAAGTCAAATACTCTTGGATCACTGAGTCATGTTGATCTTTCAGAGTTGTATTTCTTTTCATACGACTTTCATTTCTGAGGAATTGAGCTAGCGCCAGAGACCTTGAATGACCCAAATTGATGTTCTTAGGATCCCTGAATGGAAGAGTGACGATATTCCTACCGTCCTCTTTCCTTCGCGTTGTTCGAACAAAATTGTTCTCACAAAAGGCGTCGGATTCTTTTAAAAACTCTACTGGCACATCCTCCACCTCCCAAAACTTGGTGAGAAGTTTCTTAAGGCTCGCATCTGGGCTTAAACCTGGCTTAAACCTGAGTAGAGAAGGCTGAAATTGGCTTGGAAGTCGAATCCGAAACTTGACCTGTGAGAATCCAGCCAAAGATTGTCTCCTGGCAGAGAAGCGTACTTATAAGCACATCTATCTGCGCGCTCTGATAAAAGAATGGATCAGCCAATTGAAGGTCTGGCAGATCTCTAAGGGTGCTTTGCTGGATGCTATATGATGGCAAGTTTCCGGCTAAGTGCGGAAGATCAAATGCTGTTACTTCGATTTGGATTATTGGTCTTGACGGAGAGCCAATATGGATGTGACAAAGCTTGTGAGGCTGCGCTGCCACAGCGCGGTTCACTCCCGAACTTGCGCTTGAATAGATTGGAAGGAAAGCTTTACCACCTTGAACAGTCGTTCAGTTATGAAAGTCGCCTCTGATCCGGAGTCGAACAGAGCACGCGGCGTGTATTTTGTACCCAAATGACATACGACGATGAGAGCTGTTCCTAGTAGTACGCCTTGCCTATTATCAGCGAAATAGTTTTGAATACTTGGTTGTTGGGAAGAAGTGGACTGTATTTTCTGATTTGGAGTATTCAAAACAGCTTGGTTCGAGGAAATGGAAGCTGAAGGTTCTGAGCGCCACGATGAATAAAGGAGTGTCAATACACACGCCACAATGGCGTCCTTTACATTTGTAGCAGTTGTTAGTACTGTTGTTAGTACAATCCTTTACGAAATGCCCCCTAGCGAAACAATTAAGGCACAATTTGAGCTGCTTAATATATGCTTCTCTTTCATTTACAGGCATTTGGAGGAAGCGAGGGCGGATGATTTTCTTTGTGGCATAATTTACATGTCTGACTCTGAACGCTGACCTTTGTCTCGAATGACCTTATGTTCTTGGATGCATTATCTTTTCGAGAAGGTCTCTGACTATTTTGAGTGCTTGTGCCTGGTTACATGTCTTCAATAGCTTCTAAGGACCGATAGCGTTCTGATAGAAAGGAATTCAGATGCAGCCATCTGCATTGTTAGTTATGGATTGTTCCCAAAGCGAAAGCGTTAACTTCGGCAACTTAGGAAAGCAAAGAAAGACTAGAATGCAATCCCAGTTTTCGATGCTGACCTTGTACAAGTCTAGTGCCGACAAGCATCCCTGGATAGTACTCTGGAGATTTTTCAATGCAGCCCCGGACTCCTGGGAGACTGTCGGAAGATTAAAGAGTACCTTTAGTTGGCTGTTGACCAGAAGTCTTTTATTTTCCAATCTCTCCGTTAGATTGGACCAGGCTGATTGGAAACCCTCATCCGTAAGTGGGGATTTCGACACTATTGCTTTGGCTTCACCGCTAGTCTTGGCTCTCAGATGGAACAGTTTTTGATATAAACTGCCGAAAAAAGGTCCCGGAAAGTGGGCCATTTCAAGTATTCACCGGAAAATACTTCTGTGTCACATGGAGGAAGGATGCAGCCTCTAGGCATAGGTAGCCTGTTCGATTTGCTCACTAAGCTGAGCTGCACATCTTTCATACACTGTATAACAGTGTTCATAGTTAGCTTGCATGACCGGCAAATCAGCAGTGGCTTCCTCTTGAGAGAGAGCCTTGGAACATAACTCGTATTCTTGTTCGACCTTATCCAATAGGGAGCGGACTTGGTCGCGGCAAACTTGGAACATATGTAGTGACACCCCAGTAGTCGAACCGGTAGGAATTCTGGATTCGAACTCACTGAGTTTGTCAGTCGCGGAAAGAAATGAATTCAGAGCCATCTTAGCTGCACTCTGTGCTTTTTGGATTGTTGACCGAGTGTTTCGAGGAGTCTGTTCACTTATTTGAATTTTTTCGACCTTTTTACTTCCGACGCTGAACTTTCACTCTTTGGTCGTGATGAAAGTGTAGTTGGAGTACTTATTTTGGGGGCTCGGGAAGCGGACGAGGGTCGATTGGAATTGCGATGGGGTGGTACTGATAAACGAGTATTGCTGCCTAGATTACTCCCTGTTGACATACTATGCACGACTGGATCTCGTTTCTAGCAGTCCCCGTCTCAAGAATATTTCGAAAAGGTACAATAATTTGTACGTAAAACAGTAAGACACTAAACAAAAACCTGGGATGAGAACCTTAAATTCTGATAGAAGGGACTTCTGCAAGCATCACCTCATACTCAGTTTCTTAACTGTACCTTAGGTTCGCGTTCTATGGACACTTTTGAACTAGCAACACAAAGCAACAACAATTTTAACTAAGTAGTAAATGGTTCAAGATAAAAATCTACAAAATTCAGCAACCATAGACAGGGTCATTGGGAACGTAATATCTAAAAATCGGGATATTAGTACAATTAAGGTACCTTCAGAAGGAGTCAAAACTAAATTTTTTCATATCTTTAAAAGCGCACGGTAGAGTTTTCTTAAAAACTAAATTTATGATGGCATGATGGGCTATTGCATGGGCCTAATCAGCCTAATCGGCCTATCAGCTCAACTGTTTCGCTTATAACTACGGTGTTTTTTTTTCAGAATAGATAGATATTGGGCCTAGCTTGATGTATACTAAACCACGAGGCTCTAACTTGAAAATTGTATCTGACGGCTATTTAAGTCTAGGATTTCTAGAGGAGGTCTAGGTTTTTTGGGGATAAAAGGGGGACGGGGTGGAATTTTCCAAATCTGAAACAAACTTGATCTGCGTACAGCATAAATCTACCTTCGTGCAAAAATTTGTGGCTCTATCTCTTATAGTCTCTGAGATCGACGCGTTCATACAGACAGACAGACGGACAGACGGACAGACGGACAGACGGACAGACGGACAGACGGACAGACGGACAGACGGACAGACGGACGGACGGACGGACGGACGGACAGACGGACAGACGGACATGGCTATATCGACTCGGCTGTTCATGCTGATCAAGAATATATATACTTTATGGGGTCGGAAAGTTTTCCTTCTCCCTGTTACATACATTCGCACCACTTCATGATCCCCCTTTTCCCATTTTCAATGGGAACAGGGTATAAAAATAGACCGAACTGCGTTTTCAGATTTTCTAACTTAGCATTATTGCGCTGACTACGAGCATTTTTGTTATAGCAATTGACTTACGGCAACATTTTCTTGCTTCCAATGAAGCAGGTTACCTATAAGATTAATAGCATAATTTTGGTGAAGCTGCTAATACCCTAAATGGTCAATGTTGTTCTAAGGCAGTTGCTTGTACAAAAATACCCGTTGCCTGCCAACCAAGGCTTAGTTAGTAAAACCGAAAACGCAGTTTGGTCTATTTTTTGATGTTCTTTTTGACTTACATGGAGAGGTTTGACGAGTACCATCTTTTAGGGACGTGCAATAGCTCATCGTGGCATCATAAATTTAGTTTTTGATATAAATCTACCGTGCGGTTTTAAAAATATTCAAGAATTTAGGTTTGACCTCTTCTGGAGGTACCATAACCAATTGTACGATTAACGCCTGCCTGTGTTTGCTGATTTTTGTAGATTTTTATCTTGAACCATTAACAACTAAGTTAAAATTGTTGTCGCTGTGTGTTGCAATTACAAAAGTACCCATAAACCGCGAACCTAGGGTACAGTTGAAATACTGGATATGAGGCGAGGCTTACTGAAGTGCCTTCTATCAGAATTTATGGGTCTCCTCCCGGGGTTTTCCAAAAGTTGGATTTTGTCGAACTGTGAAATACACCAAAAAGTATGGAGATGGTTGCAATAATAATACACAATTTGTTTTAGTTGGAAACAAGAGGAATCAGACTTGAAAAATGACAATTGTTTTGTTTTATGGGCGGCTGCAAATTACTTCCAGAAAATAGTATAATATAAATATAATTAAATGGAACGAAAAGGAATGGAACCTTTGGATAGTATGATGGTATTGTTTAATGATTGTTTTATTTTGTGTTTATTATTTATTTTATGGGTCCTCCAACTTCTTTGTTCCAAGTGATCGGATGGTTTTGTATTTTACTGATGTTGGAGTACGGTCACACAAAATTATATTCATATGCATGGAAATATTTGGCTCCAAAATGTATGTGTAAGTGTGTGTACGCTTCAGTACTAGTCATCAGTGAATCACCAAGGATTCACCGATGAATTAGTCATGGGTCTCGAGGAATCATAGGTTAATTCCCATGCAAATCATTCGTGAATTTAACATTGGCATGTCCTAGGCGGTCATGCATGTCTACTCATGTGTGAATCACTCATCACCTTCAGTTGCAGAATTCACGCATCAAATTCATGCCATATTCCCGCTTCTGCTTTGACATGTGTATTTCTTGTTGCAATTTTGTGCGACGCACACACAACCAAAGACAGTTTAGCCAACGCCGAACAAAGAAGTTTGTATACTCATCACATTTGAGCTATCATTGAGATCATTTATTATTTGCACTTTAAAAAATCTTACAATGAGTCGATTGGACGGATCGTTAATGAAAAAGCCTCAAGATAGACTTTTATTACTATTACCCCAAAAACAATCAACCATATATGGATCACAAACAAATGTATACAAATAATTCTAGTAGTCGGATATGCCATTCCATACTCTCAGTAGGAAAAAGTGACGCGCGCCGAAGGCGAAAAACAAAGCGGAGAAACGGATAAACGGCGCATCGTTTATTATTTCTGGGTCTGCGTTTACATGGAAATATCTAAACCCTTGTTTATTTCATTTCTACTGGCAGCTCGTGACGAATTACAATTCAAATAATGAAAATAAATATATTACTTGTGTAAAGGCCTGTTCCCAGGACCGCGGAGAATTTAGGACGCGAAAGTGCAATTTATTAACTTAGCATCCACATAAATTTTTTGTATGGCCATATATAAGCCAAAATGGCAAAATAAAGGAACGGCCACATTGGTGGTCAGCTGTTTTTCGTTTAGAAAAAAACTTATGAGCAAATTCCCAGTCAACATTGTCCCTAAGTTGTGGCTGCTCCAGCTGGCAGCCACCGGCACTTCCACTTTTAGCTTGCTTGCCGCGATGATACCTCAGACTGTCTCTGAGAGAATGCCAAGCGGTTTTGCAGTCATTTGCTGAGAGGCATTTATTAATTAATGCGATTAAGTCCAATACAATTAACTAACCTTCTTTTATTATTTCCGCGCCAACATTTTCCCACGCACTCCTCCCTTTTATGTAATCAAAGTGTTTTTTGTCTGTGATATCCCACAGACAAGGTCGGAGCTCAACTGCCTTTATAAGAGCAACTTTGTCCTCGCGGTTGAAACTTTCAGCACGCTGCCTTTTCCGCTCCTGCTTTTTTCCCTCCGTTGTTTCCATTTTTGACGATAAAATAATTGACTGCGCTTTATTTTGTTTCTGGCAACAGCTGTTTTACAGTCCACTCACGATCCAAAGCGCTATCGATATGTCAACTATCGATAGGCTAATTGTGTATTTATTTTTGCTTCCTCAGAACATAGAAAATAAAAGCAGCTGCGGAAACTTTTCGTGAAGTTTTACTTTGATGTAAAGTGATTTCTCGTTTTATGAATTCTTTTTAATTCAAATCAACAATTTATTTTTCTACATACACTAGTTATATTGTTTATTATGATAATGTTACATTCTAATATATATTGTTAAATAAAATGAATTTAACTGTTATGACTATACAATGTTGCGTGTTTGTGTTCTTGGTAAATTATTTGAATAAATACATTAATCGAATTAATGTCAATGTAAACTAAATTAATCGGTGACTTCTTTGCAAAAGTCATCCAAGAATCATTGGTGAATCAAATATGAAATTATAGCTATATAGGTTCATCAATGAATTTTGTTTGTTAGCACATGAGTAGTCATGCATGACCGCCTAGGACATGCCCATTCTAAATTCACGTATCATTTACATGGGAATTATATGTATGAATTTTATGGTTGGATTGTAAATTATTGAAACACTTTACCGGGCGAGCGAACGTGCAAATGTTAGTTCAAGCGATGGAGAGGATACTAGTTGGTTTTCACTTTAACATTCGCTGCACTTGTTGAAGTGTATCAACATACAAATGTACAAGTTAACCAAAGTCAGCAATCTCTGGATCGTTGACCAGAATATGACTCCAGCCACAATTGCTGAATAAGCATTGGGCCGGATGTCGTTGCATAGCCGGCAAGTATGGCACATGTTGTGCTGCCGCTATGAATTGATTACGAAACCTTCTGTTTCGTCTTTGTTTAGCTTATAAGGAACAAAGATTATATTTAGTCTTTAGTTCAGATTTTGGTGTGCAACCGATTGCTTCGCCTCGTTGCCTTAATAAACTTGCTGTAACTCAAATTAATTATTACTGAGGCTCCGCCTCATAATATAACAATAAATAAGCTGAATGTTCAGCAAACTAAAATAATTGGCGCCCAACGTAAAATCGGAAATACGAACCAGTTTGCCACAAGCAAATCGCATTGTGCAAATAAAAATCGTAAAAATATCAAAAATCAGTGCAGTGGATAATAGAGCTCACTGTGTCTCACCTACGCCAAATTTAGGTTGAACACGAGCTCATTATAAGCACTGTAAGTCCTTGTGCAGTGCAAAAGACTGTGTCTGACCTACGCTTATAATAGGTCATAAACGCAAGCCTAACATAAAATCGTTTGTTACACCGGAGCAGCTGGAGCTCTCCGGGCAGCGGTGTGTCGCCAACCTTGCGCGCAAGCGGGTTTGGACAGCGAAGAGTTATTACTTTTGGACTGCGGCGCGGGATCCAAAGGGGAAGCGAAAATTTGTGGCTGAAGCGGCAAAACAATAATAGTTAGACAGCGCTAGACCAACCCTTGTAGGAACAAACATGTAAGTGGGCACTTTTTATCAAACTCATTTCAAAAACTGAAAATCTTAAACGAAAAATTAAAGCTTTTAATCGTATGTAAATGGTTTCTTTGAGAATATTGATTGAACACCAGTAAAAAAAAAAAAAAAATTTAACTATACCGCACAGAATAATACTCAAACATTCTGTCGCATACATTCCCATGATTTTGCTTAGTTTTCATTTTGATTGCCCAGCTTTGTGTAACAAGACCCGCTGAGTTCTTCGGTGTTGTTGTCTTTGCTTTTAATTGTTTGCGCATAATTCTGTGTATTTCATGCTTAAGGCCAATGAGCTCGCCGTTCCGTCAGTATAGAACCGCTCGCTAACATTCAAGTGATTCTGACTCCGATAGTCATAGTCGAGTTTCAGCCCAAAGGCGAGCCCTTGTAGCATCCACACCATCAGACAATATGGACCCTGAACAACTCAGATCAGTAATTCAAGCGGCTGTCAGAAATGCCTTAACTGAACAAGCAGCTGTGAATCAACAAGAAAATCAGGCGCTAGTACAGAGAATCAATGAGCTTTCTAACAGAGTGGCTACAGTACAATTTGCCCCTCCAGAAGTGCAGGCGTATGCAGCTGTAGAAATTAGAAACGATGTCCGTTGTGACGAGCCTCTAGATGCCGTCAAATGTTTACCCGAGTTTGTAGGGGCACAATAATCTTATGTGTCTTGGAGACAGGCGGCGCTAGCCGCGTATCACATTTTTAAACCATATAATGACAGTTCACGCCACTACCAGGTGGTCATTATTATAAGAAGTAAAATTAGGGGTTCAGCTGACGCAGTGCTGGCTTCGTTTGGCACAGTGTTGAATCTTGACGCGATCATAAATCGCCTAGACTTCACATACAGTCACAAACGACAAATTCATGTTATAGAACAAGAATTGGGTACCTTGAGACAAGGGGGAATGTCGCTGCTCCAATATTATGATGAGGTAGAAAAGAAACTCACACTATTGACCAACAAGGTCAACATGTCTTATGAAGCAGCCACGGCAAAAGGCCTATGTGAGAAATTCCGTGATGATGCATTGCGTGTATTCATTTCAGGGCTCAAGCGTAGTCTTACAGATGTGCTCTTTGCGGCAAGGCCCAAAGATTTGCCTTCGGCTTTGGCTCTCGCACAAGAGGTCGAGTCAAATCACGAAAGGTACGCTTTCGCAGCAAATTATGCAAAAAGCCATGATGAAAAAGAGCGTAAGGGAAATGCAAAGGCACAGGGTCGCCAACAAGAAAAGTATTTCCAACAAGCAGAACCGCAAGCAAGTGGCGGAAAAAGTCCACACTCCAACAAAAAATACAAGCCTCACAACCAGTCCGACCAAAAGAGCGGTAGGCAACAAAATAGTAGTAACACACAGGTGCCCATGGAGGTTGATCCTTCCTGTTCAAGAGTCTTGCAGCCTACTCAGGCACCGGCTTACGCAAACAAAAAGCCCGCCTCATATGACTCTGATACTATCAATTTTTTAGGGGTAAATCCCAACTCCCTATCCTCAGACGAAGAGTAGCGGGGGTTGACATGAAATTCCTTATAGACACGACGCGTCCAAGAATTTCATCCGACCACGTGAGGGGCTGAGAGGCGTCCGCCCAGTAAAATCACCCTTCTCAATTCATTCTATTCACGGCACTACCAAAATTACACACAAATGTTTTGTCTCAATTTTTAATATAAAAGCAACATTTTTTATTCTGTCTGATCTTTCAACGTTCGACTTGCTAACGCAGGCAGGGGCGTCACTCTGCTTAGCCTCAGGGCAACTCGCATGGGGTAAGGAAGTTGAACAAATTTCCTTTCATACGTGTGTTGATGTCAATCATACTAACGTAGATTGCTCAGACGCACCCCCTTCAATAAAGGCTGCGTTCCTCAAAATGAATCCTTGCCTTACAATACCTCGGTGGTAGCCACCATCAGGACAACTGATGAGGAGCCAGTCTATGCCAAACTTTACCCATACCCAATGGGAACAGCTGATTTTGTGAACAGAGAAATTGAGAATCTGCTAAAAAACGACATAATTCAAAAGTCTGTCTCTCCTTATAATAATCCCGTATGGGTAGTAGATAAGAAAGGCACTGATGAGGAAGGCAATCCGAACATGCGTTTTGTTATGGACTTTTGCAAGCTCAATGCTAAGACCATATCTGATAAATACCCCATGCCAAATATTTCGATGATCATAGGGAACTTGGGTAAGGCCAAGTATTTCTCAACACTGGACCTGAAGTCCGGTTATCATCAAATCATTCTCGCAGAACGCGACCGTGAAAAAACTTCCTTTTCGGTAAACGGAGGAAAGTACGAGTTCAAAAGTCTTCCCTTTGGCCTAAAAAATGCTGCCAGAATTTTTCAAAGGACAATTGACGACATCTTGCGAGAGCAGGTCGGTAAATCTTGCTATGTCTACGCTGACGACGTGATCATTTTCTCAGAAGATGAGGAGTCGCATGTCAAACATGTGGACTGGGTTCTAAGGAGCCTATATGAGGCCAACATGAGGGTGTCCATAGAAAAATCATGTTTCTTTAAGAAGAGCGTAAGTTTTCTTGGATTTATAGTTACTGAGAACGGTACGACGACAGACCCTGAGAAGGTAAAAGCCATAAAA
The DNA here is from genome assembly GCA_035044965.1 of Lordiphosa andalusiaca. Lineage (NCBI taxonomy): Eukaryota > Metazoa > Arthropoda > Insecta > Diptera > Drosophilidae > Lordiphosa > Lordiphosa andalusiaca. The sequence continues at coordinate 123,516 of JAWNNM010000366.1, forward strand.
AACTTCCCAGAACCAAAAACGGTATTCGAGGTCAGGTCATTCCTGGGTCTCGCTAGCTATTACAGATGTTTCATTAAGGACTTCGCAGCAATAGCAAGACCTATATCAAACATTCTAAAAGGGGAAACTGGAACAGTCAGTAAACACAGGTCTAAAAACATTCCGGTGCAGTTCACGGAAGTACAACAAAGAGCATTCCACAAGTTATGCAACATCTTGGCATCTGAAAATGTCATGCTCACACACCCGGACTACAAGAAGCCATTTGATCTAACGACAGACGCTTCAGCCTATGGGACGTCCGATTACAATGATCTCAAGAACATTTAAGGACAGAGAAGTCAATTATGCCACTAACGAAAGAGAGTTATTGCCTATAATTTTGGCACTGGCCAAACTAAGGCATTATCTGTATGGGGTTAGAGATATTAACATCTTTACAGATCACCAGCCGTTAACATTCGCAGTATCTGAGTCAAATCCGAATGCAAAGATAAAACGGTGGAAAGCACGCATTGATGAATGGAATGCAAAAATATATTTGAAGCCAGGCAAAGAGAACCTGGTTGCGGACGCCTTGTCCGGACAACAGCTTAACGCTGTAGAAGGGCAGGAAAATGAGTCCTGCGCAGCAACGATTCACAGCGAAGTTTCATTAACCCACACTATTGAGACAACAGAAAAACCACTGAATTGTTTTCAAAACCAAATAGTGCTGGAAGAGGCAAGCTTCCCGTTAAAACGCAGCTTCGTTCTGTTTGGAAACAAAAGGCGGCACTCAATCAGTTTCACTTCTAGGGAATCCCTTTTGGACGAACTGAAATACATATTAGCACCTAAAGGAGTAAATGCCTTCCATTGCGACTTTCATACACTCGCGATGATACAAGACGAAGTAGTTCGACGATTCCCTGGTACAAAATTTTGGCACTGCAGGAATCGAGTGGTTGACATATTTGGGACTGGAGAAAGGAGGGAAATCCTCACTAACGAGCACAATAGGGCCCACAGGTCGGCCCAGGAAAATGTGAAACAGGTACTCTCTGAATACTATTTCCCCAAAATGACGAAATTAGCCAACGAGATTGTACAAACCTGTAAAACATGCGCTAGAGCTAAATACGATAGACACCCTACAAAGCAGGAGCTCGGTGAGACACCAATCCCGACACACATAGGGGAGATGCTACATATAAACATCAAAAAATTCTTCCTAACATGCCCAGACAAGTTCTCCAAATTCGCAGTGGTACAGCCCATTGCCGCGAGATCCATTGAGGATTTGAAAACAGCTATACTTCAACTCATGAATTTCTTCCCAAAAGCCAAGACAATTTATTGTGACAATGAACCATCATTGAACTCACACACAATTTCCGCAATGCTGACCAACAACTTTGGCGTTAGTATTTCGAACGCGCCGTCACTACACAGTGTGTCAAATGGGCAAGTAGAACGTTTTCATAGCACTTTGCTAGAACTTGCCAGGTGCCTAAAAATCGACAAAGGTATAAGTGACACAGTAGAAATCATTCTGTTAGCAGCAGTGGAATACAACAAATCAATCCACTCTGTTATCAACAGAAAACCGGTTGACGTAGTTCAGGCGGACTTGAACAAGTCGCATGAGGGAATTGAGAACAGGATCAGAGACGCTCAGATTGCGCTGAGATCTAGAGAAAACGCTTCGCGACAGAATAGAGTCTTTGAAGTGGGCGAAAAAGTCCTAGTTAAGTCCAACCGAAGGCTAGGAAACAAACTCACACCGTTGTGTGAGGAGAGAGCCGTGCAGTCGGACCTGGGGACCACGGTCCTCATTAGAGGAAGGGTGGTCCCAAGGACAACCTAAAGTGACTCCATGAAAGCGGCACCCTTGCCTTTTACATACCTTTTAGCCACTAGGCACACTCGTATAAGTTAGTAATAGTTTTTCATATTGTGGTGGGAAACCTCTTTTCAACACACAAATGTACCTAAAAAACTTCACTCTACAGGTTTGGATTCGTGCTTATCTCCTTCTTATCCCTGGCCTCAGCACACATCACCGACTACTCGCCAGCCAAATATATTCCCATCATTGACGACCAAATTCTAGTATGGGAAGAGTTTGCCTACGTTAAACATTCGGCAAACCTCTCGGAATACATGAGAGCGTGGTGGAGGAAACGGTCAATCTAATTGACATGTTTCCACAATCTCACATGAAAAAGCTCCTGAGCGTGGACACAGCACACCTCCGGCACCTACTAGAAGCATTAGGCACTTACCATAGAGTAGCCAGGAGTTTAGATTTCCTAGGGTCCATGTTGAAGGTTGTGGCGGGTACGCCCGATGCTGGTGATTTAGAGAAAACTAGATTCACAGAAATGCAGTCAATAAATTCTAATAATAGGCAGATACAGATAAACACTAGAGTTCAGGACCAGCTTAACCAACTAACAACGACTGTCAATCAAATTCTCAAGGAAGCCAAAAGCTCGCAAGTTGACACTAGCCACTTATATGAAACATTACTGGCTAGAAACCGAATGTTGATGATGGAGTTGCAAAATTTAATGCTTGCCATAATACTTGAAAAGGCTAACATTGTTAGCCCAAACACTTTAGACCATCCAGACTTGAAATCGGTTTGGTTAGAGGAACCCACCAATACTCCTGTTGCGGGTGTTCGAAGCCCTCCAGCGCCGCCCAGACACCAATGCTGTTGTTTAGTGATTTCAGTGTATATATTTATTTGTACTCGTGTACATTGGCATATGCTGCATACAAGGGTGCATAGGCGCACGCTTTAAATTCCTGTGGGATTACAATTTTCTTAATCTCAGGTTATGCTAGGTTAGGTTGACATTAACTCTTACTTTTAGTCCGCTTTCGTCTCGTGGTAAATTAGAAAAGAACTATAAAAGCACATGCCAGCTTAAGTGAGAAATTAGTGGTGGGCAAGTCTACAAATACAGTACCTTCCAATATCGATCTTGCCCTTTCCATTATCGATAGCAACTACATACTAGTATCGAACCCTAAGCACTAAGCTACCATCAAGCGGAACTAGTTCATGGAATCTGTCGTAACACTCCCCACTTGTATATTCCGAATGGGATCTACCACCTCAGCCTCGATAGATAGAACTGCAAGCTTGGTGGCTGGTCTCACGTATACTCCGGTCGTAGTCTTCACTGTGGCGCTCCTCACCTGCCCATCTGTGCTGCGTCTCACGTTGACAATGCGTCCCTTCGGCCAGCAGGATCTTGGGTTCCCGGGATCACATATGTACACAATGTCGCCTTCCTCTAAAGGCTTGCTGTTGTGGTACCATTTGCTGCGCCTCGTTATGACCGGCAGGTATTCCCGCAGCCACCTTCTCCAGAATGCATCCGCCAGTTGTTGAGCAGCCAGCCAGCTCCGTTTGAGCACTACTCCTTCAGTAGTGGGTTCGACAGCTGGTCTGCTGCCATTAGATGTGCCTAGCAGAAAGTGGTTGGGTGTGAGCGCCTCTTCGTAGTCATCGGTAACTGGAATGTATGTTAGTGGTCGTGAATTCACTATCATCTCCACCTCCATAAGAGCACCCCTTAGTAGCTCATCTGACGGCCTTTTGCTGATCAGGATGGAGTTGAGTGTTGTCTTCACCGACCGCACTAGTCGCTCCCACGCCCCGCCCATGTGTGGCGACGCAGGGGGTATGAACTTCCAGCTCATCTCGGGTCGGGTAAATGCGCCCGCCACCTGGTCCTTGTCGATCGTCTCCAGTGCCTTTCGTAGCTCGCTGTTGGCCCCTTGGAAATTAGTGCCGTTGTCACTCCAGAGTTCCACAGGGCACCCTCTTCTGGCTATGAAATTGCGCACTGCGAGAATACAAGAATCAGTGGTTAATGAGTAAGCTACCTCTAAATGAATGGCCCTCGTAGTCAGACATGTAAATAGTACTCCGTAGCGCTTCTCAGAACTTCTTCTGACCGCAACCATAAGCGGTCCAAAATAGTCCACTCCAGTATATGTGAATGCGTGTTGAAATGCTGCCAACCTCTGTCTTGGAAGCTCCGCCATCCGTGGCGGATTGGGTACCACTCGCTGATTTCGACATATTTGGCAGGTTCGACGCACCTTAGCGACAACTGCTCTCAGCTTTGGTATCCAAAATTTCTGCCGCAACTCGTTAATCACCGTCTCGTGATTGGCATGCTGAAGTTTCGTATGTGTTTCTTGTACTATTAGTAGCGTGATGTGGCTGTTCCTTGGCAACACCACTCGATCGTATCCGCTACTCAACCTAGTACGTTCATGGAGCCTCAGGACTCCTGGCCATCAATATATGTCCCAAGTTTACTCAGAGAGCTCGTTCTCTCGATTGGGCGTTTTTTAATGAGACCGCCATCTCATTCTGGTAATCTTCCGCCTGTGCGTATGCCCACAGCAACATTCAGCGGCTTGTAGATCGACGCCCATAATACTCTCGCCATACTTCGCAGCATTCGACCCCAGGTCGAAAAGCGGCTTACCTCAATTAGTCGTTCGTCTGTTATGGCACCGATTTCAGCGCACACTCCAATAAACTGTGTGCGTAGCTCCTCATTGGCCATACCCTGGTCCCTGTTAGACTCAGTTGGCCATTCTGTAGAGTCCAGCCTTAGAAATGCGGGGCCCGATAACCATCGACTTTCATTGCTAACACTCACTCCAGGCCCTGTGCCGGGCCCTGCCACTTAGTGGCCTCGTCCACAACATTTTCGGAAGTCGGGATCCATCGCCATTCGTCTATGAGTGTGAGCTCCAATATTTCACTCACCCGAAAGGCCACAAACTGTTTGTAGCGCCTCTGATCCTAGCGTATCCAACACAGCACCGTGCGTGAATCTGACCAGAAAACTCGTCTTGTGAATTGGATTGTGTGGGACATCCCCATAGATTGTGCCAATCTTGCTCCCAGAGTAGCTGCCAGTAGTTCCAGCCTCGGAATGGATATCTGCTTCAAAGGGGCTACCTTGGTCTTGCTGCCCAGCAAGTGACAGAACACATGTGTACCTTGGCTGTACCGTATGTAACACACCGCCGCAATTCCATTTTCGCTAGCGTCTACGAACATGTGCAGCTCTGCCTGGTACTCCTTAGGTGGAATTGGCGTATGACATCTCGGTATCCGCATCTTCTCAACATCGGATATATGCTGTAGCCAACGTTTCCACTTAATCCACTCCAGATCTCTTATTGGCTCGTCCCATTGACATCCAGAACGCCAGATTTCCTGAAATGTGATTTTGGCGTACATCACGTAAAATGTTATGAGCCCCAGTGGGTCATAAAGGGCCCCGGGGCATGGACATCAATAGACTCAAGAATTCTCGCTTTGTTGGACGCTTGCTGCCTTGAAGCAATTCACCATCTCTGTGTCGTTTGGATACCCGGAACCTGAGCTTGTCTTCATTCGTATCCCACCACATTCCAAGCACCTTTTCCGTTCGGTTTTCAGCGTCGTTCAGCTCGACCATCGGTGAAGTGTTTTCTCCTAGTGCCTTCAGCACTGTCGTGGAATTCGAAACCCAGATGCGAATATGGAAGCCTCCCCTCTGATGTATGTAGCGTACGGTCTGCGCCAGCTCTATAGCCTCTTCCTCCGTGTCAACACTATCCAGTATATCGTCTACGTAGTGATTCTTCAAAATGCAGCTTACGGCTCTTGGATACTGCTCTTCAAATTCCATCGCATTTTTGTTCTTGATAAATTGCGCGCTGCTTGGTGAACAGGTGGCCCCGAAGGTCATTACTTCCATCACATACGTCTCCAGAGTTTGTGTAGCAGGATCTATGAATACGAATCTTTGAAATCTTTGATCTTCGGCATGGATTCTCACCTGATGAAACATTTGGGCGATATCGCCACCAATCGCTACTGACTTCTCTCTGAACCTGCGTAATATAGGAACCAATTGTGCTAGTTGATCCGGTCCCTTTAGTAGCATTGTGTTTAGGGATACACCATCTGTTTTAGCAGCCGCATCCCATACTAAACGCAGCTTTCCTGGCTTGTTGATGTTGACAACAGGAAATATTGGTAGGTACCAATATGACTTCTCTGATGCTTCCTTTTGCGTTATCGATCGCGCGTAGCCCTTTCTTACGTACTCATCGATTTTACCTCTTATCTCAACGGCCATCTCCGGTTGCCGCTGAAGTTTCGCGTTAAGGCAGCGCGCTCGCTTGAGGGCTGAAGGCAGGCTGTCTGGAAGGGCCGTATCTCTATACCTCCATATTAGTCCGGTCTCGAACCGCTCCTTATAACGTCTTGTGTTGGCTTCCAACTGTTGCATGGCCAACTTGTCATCCTCCGATTGGGCCTTGCTCTCAACCCAATACCCTAGATCTTCTTCCGACCAAACGTGCTGCCTGAGAAGCCGCAATATCTCTCTGTTATTGTCTTCCTCACAGCTACACATGTTGTGTGATGGTGCCTTCTGACCACTACCTGGCGCTGATGATCCTCCTTTGATGGTCCATCCCAGACGAGTCTTCTCGGCAACTGGGTCTTCAGAGCTGCCTTCTCGCGTTCGGAGTGCACATACATAGCGTCTGTGGTTTACCTCTCACTCCAAGGTCCTTCAGCAAGGGTTCATCAATCAAGGTTATGGAAGAGCCATCGTCGATAAACGCTTACGTGTTAACCTCCTTGCCGTTCGCATACAGTGTCACTGGCAGTACGCGAAACAGTACTGCAACTGTATCCTGGAGATAAGCGTTACAATTGGCACTGACTATGCTCCCACTCCCATGGAGTAGTTGATGGTGTCTCTTTTGGCATCCCGTCTCACCGCACGGACTTGTGATGGGACAATCCCGCACCTTGTGGGTTGAAAAACATCTGAAGCATAGCTTAAGGCTTCTGACCATGGTCCAGCGCTGCGACAGTTGCATTCCCTTAAATGCTTCACATCCCTCCAGTGAGGGGCAAGACCTCTGGCATACCTTACATCCTTTGCCTTCCGTATGTGCGTTAATCACGCCCTTTTTCCTCACCTTTGCTTGAGAGCTGGGAAGCATGACACTATTTGCACCTTCTGCCATCTTTGATAACCAGAATCCAAAATCTGCTATCGTACAGTTGGGCACAGTAAGCTTGTGCATGCCCCAAAACGTTTGAAGTAAGCATGGTAACTTCGCCACCAACTCCTGAGTCAGCTCCGGATTATTTAAATGCTGCTCCATTTTAGCTGCCTTCATCGTTGCGCACACATTTTGTACCTCAATTAAAAAGTCAACCAAGTTGTCCAGTCTATTCTCTTTCAAATGGGGAAACTCCTTTATTTGTGTCAGCAGCACATCGATGATAATTTCCGGCCTGCCGAACCTCATCTCTAAAGTTGATAGTATTTGTGGTACGCAGTCTGCATGCAGCATGAGACTCCTCACCGCGTTCTTAGCTGGACCCTCCAGCGCGTGTCTAAGTCGCATCAAATTCTCGGCATCTGAAAATCCGCACAGCTCGGTTGACTGCTCGTACATTGCTATAAACAGAGGCCAATCCTCTGGCCTGCCGGAAAACTTCGGTAGTTCAGCAACATTCGTCTTCCGCGCAGCCATTTTCTCCGGCGATATCATAGCTTGGGGTCTTACAGAGTTCCTTATATAATTCCGCTCCCCACTGGTACTAGTCACCCACGGGCAGTACGTATGCCTCTGTTGATTGCACGCCTGTGGAACAGAGTGAGTACTTTGCGCATCTGGCGCCCTTTCCTGGACATGTGTAGGTGTCTGATGGTTACTAGCCTGGTACTCCCCAGGAGCAGCGTGTGTGCTAGACGCCCTTGGCGTTTTGTCCACCAGTGAACCTACACGTGGCTCTTTAACCACTATGTGCCCTTCAGACATCTTCGCTAGAAGCTCTTTCCGCCTTTCTAGCAACAGCTGTCGCCTTTGTAATATGTAGTCTTCTTCTTCTAGCAACCTCAGCTCCTCTTGCAGGTGATGCGCATCCTCTATAGAGGTCGATGCTCCACATAAGCCCACCTCGCTCTGACCGCCACCTGCGTTGGCCTCGTTGCCCTTTTTCGAAGCTACTACATCCGTCAGTTCTAATCCTCTCGCCACTGGACTTTGCCTGTTGATGCGCAGCACTGTAGTTTGTGCGCCTCTATATGACGCATCCTCCGCTTCAGTGTCGCATTCTCTACAAAGCCAACCCACTCCGGCCTCCTTTACGGTAGCGCATCTTACGTGACATTTGTTTGTGCAACCGCTGCCGTTGCAGCCGACCATATCGTCGTCATCCTCATCCTGACATGAGGAGCAGTTGTACAAGTCCCGCCTGGCGCTACAAGGTGCTGCAGGTGTATACATAGTGACGATTTACCACAGGCAATTTCTCCAATCCGATCCTAGGAAGTATCCGCCAAATCAGGAACTTCCGTAGTTAAAGAAATCCTCAAGAAATTCCCGCCGAATCCGGAAATTTCGTTCTACAATCGAGTTTAAGAGATCCTCGCCATAAATTCTCTCCAATAAGAATCAGCAGTAGTTCTCCACCTTGTAAGGGAACTTAATGTAATTCTCCAATAAAAGAATTTAAAGAAATGTTGCGGGTGTTCGAAGCCCTCCAGCGCCGCCCAGACACCAATGCTGTTGTTTAGTGATTTCAGTGTATATATTTATTTGTACTCGTGTACATTGGCATATGCTGCATACAAGGGTGCATAGGCGCACGCTTTAAATTCCTGTGGGATTACAATTTTCTTAATCTCAGGTTATGCTAGGTTAGGTTGACATTAACTCTTACTTTTAGTCCGCTTTCGTCTCGTGGTAAATTAGAAAAGAACTATAAAAGCACATGCCAGCTTAAGTGAGAAATTAGTGGTGGGCAAGTCTACAAATCCAGTACATTCCAATATCGATCTTGCCCTTTCCATTATCGATAGCAACTACATACTAGTATCGAACCCTAAGCACTAAGCTACCATCAAGCGGAACTAGTTCATGGAATCTGTCGTAACAACTCCAATAGGGGATCTTATGTCCGTTGCGTCCGTAAAAGTGTTCCAATCCACTAACGTTTTACATTTTATCATTAAGTTCCCAAAGGTCAAACTCGCTTGCAAAAAGATCACAATTTATCCCGTCATCCACAAGAACTTCATACTTAGGATATCTGACAATGTAATAGCTGAATGTGACGGAGAAACCCACACCCTTCAGGGTTGCACAGCTTCACCAGGAGCCACATTTTGTCGCCTGGCGCCTGAAAGTTCATGCGCTAAAGAGCTTCATGCAGGAGGCACAGCACATTGCAAAATCTAGCCGAGTGACCTTGAAGCAATCACTCACGTGGATGACGGAATCATCATCCTCAATGATAGATCGGCAAGAGTTCAAGCGGACAACGGCACCAAGATCTGGGTGCAAGGAACACATCTCATCACCTTCAATGACCGGGTCGCAATCAATGGGACTCTGTTCTTCAACCACAACAACGCCCAGAACAGAGTGCCTGGAATTGCCAACTCCCCCCTGTTGAACATCATCGCCAGCCAGGATGTTCTCAGCCTCCCTTACCTTCACCATCTAAATTAACGTAATGTGGAGGAAATCGAAAGGTTTAAGGAGGATGCCAAAACTGATCGTGCGTATCATATAACACTCATAGTGCTGGTTATAGGCTGTGCGCTCATTGGCAGTGGCCCCACCTTTCGACGAATCATAAAAGCAAAGACATCAGCAAAGCAGATCAGAGAGGTGGTCGCCGAGATTGGTTCGGCCGAGGGCGGCCTTAGACTTGAAAGGGGAGTAGTTAACCAAAGTCAGCAATCTCTGGATCGTTGACCAGAATATGACTTCAGCCACAATTGCTGAATACGCATTGGGCCGGATGTCGTTGCATAGCCGGCAAGTATGGCACATGTTGTGCTGCCGCTATGAATTGATTACGAAACCTTCTGTTCCGTCTTTGTTTAGCTTATAAGGAACAAAGATTGTATTTAGTCTTTAGTTCAGATTTTGGTGTGCAACCGAGTACTTCGCCTCGTTGCCTTAATAAACTTGCTGTAACACAAATTAATTATTACTGAGGCTCCGCCTCATAATATAACAATAAATAAGCTGAATGTTCAGCAAATCATCGGTTTCACAATCGTACGACATGTTGGTACCGATCATGCGAAGATAATTTGAAGGGACTTTATATTCATAGCAGCATTTGCCCAGTCTTCATTTTTTATAATGCTGGTGCATTTTGTGTGATGAAGCTTTATTCGCCCGCCCGTTGCACTATCAAAATAGCTGCTGCATAGGTTGCCCAAATGGTCTACTTGTGCCATAGCTGTGTGCTCTGCAATAAACAGACACAATGCTGCTTCCTGCTCCACAGTTTTTGTAGGCAAGCTACCAAAATCAATTTGATTTTTTTACTGGAAGCCGCCTATCGCACCTGTGTGTTTTTTAGTGCTTCCATGAGCACGCAGATCGCTCAGCTTTGCAGTTATTGTTGTCTTTCAGTAGCTGCAATAGACCCTTTTGTCGTCCGTGTCATCCCTGCGAAGCCACGCCTTAAATTCTTCGCTCTTTATCCAAGCATCACGGCACTTTTGTTTGTATTCTTTTGGCATTCTTATATATTTTTTGTCCCCGAAAAAATCCCACTTAAGCAGCGCACTATTTATTGTGATTGTGATGACAGTTTGCATAAAGTAGTGGTGGTGATATTGGCAAATATCGATATAAACGTATGATAGAGCTGCCACTCTTACACACATTTGGAATATTTCCACCAAAGCTTGTTTACTTTTTTCACAGATTTATCGAAAATGGTATATTTTGATACCAAACTTTTTTTGTTTTTGCAAGTTGCATCCGTGCTGCTACATGTTTTCATGAAATTGGTGCCAGCATTAAAAAAAGCGAAAAATATTCCAAATTAATTTTTAAAAAGCCAGAATTCCCGCGTCCCGCTATTCACATATTTTTCCCGCAATTGGGCTTCGAAAAAAGCTGGATTTGACGGGAAAAAAGCTAAATTGGCAGCAATGAGAGTAATCTGCACTTTTTCTATGCACTTGCACTGCACTTATGTGTGTATGTACAGGGTGCGCCATCTAAAGTGTCGGTAGGGCCGATAGGGCCAACCGATTTCTTTTGTTGGATATGTTTTTGAAACATCAATCTAGTACAATTTTGACCATGGAACACTTCACACCAAAACAACGTGCCGAAATAGTGACGCTGCTCATCGAAAATAATCGTTCATTTTGTCTGCCCGCAAATGCGCGAAAAAGGTCTTGACGGTTACTGGTTCCAACAAGACGGTGCTCCGTGCCACACTGCAAATCAAACAATCGACTTATTGCAGCGGAAATTCCCTGGACGCCTGGTATCAAAAAGAAGCGATATTGACTGGCCACCCAGATCTCCACATTTGACCGCCCCAGACTTCTTTTTGTGGGGCTATTTACAAAGCAAGGTTTACGCCAGCGATCCACAGACCATTGAAGAGCTTAAGGCCAACATTAGTGCCGAAATCGCCACTTTATCGACTGAGACACTCGAAAAAGTGATGGAAAATGCCGCAAAAAGGGCACATTTTGTTGTGGCCAATAAAGGCGGCCACTTGATTGATGTTGTGTTCAAAAAGTAGTCGAAATAAACTGTACAGGACCAAATTAAAAGAACAAGATCAACATATAGCAATCGGTTGTTTGTTTTTATATTTATTCAGTGTTGCCATACCGACACTTTAGATGGCGCACCCTGTATGTATATGTCTTTATTATTTTTATGGACGGAAAAACAAGCACCTCCGCCAATTTATTCACACTTAAGCATGAAACAGTTGGATATGTACTTAGCTTGTGTTTTTGATGAAGATCCAAATAAAAACCGAAACCCATCGATAGATACTATCGATATATCTAGTGTTGCCATGGGTCAAATTGGCAGTGTTGTGAAGTTCAATACCAGGGATAGAGAGGAGCCGTTTAGAGGGCGGGCGTTTGACGGCTAAGAGACCATTGAACCCGGAACGTTCAAAATATTGTGGGACATTACTGTCAAATCAAACTAGGTCAAGGCTATGGCAGACATTTGCTTCTGAGAATTGCTGGCGCCCAGTCGTAATGCGGAAAAATTATTTGTCTACAATAAAAATTTTTTTTTTACAAAATAATGCCGCGCGCACTGTGAAACTTGAAGTGTTGAAACCAAAGAAGATTCCAACCAATCAGAAGCCCTTTGGTAGGCAGGATTGGCCATATTTGCCGGGTGAGTCCGTTCCGGGGTGGTTAGGAGGATAGGATTTTGTTATGATTTTTTTTTTATCTCTCTGCATTAGACAACCTCAACAAGAGTCTATTGAGATTAAGACCAGGCCATATTAGTGGGCCTGGTCAATTTTTTTCGAATATCCTGGCAACACCGCCGGTTGCGCTTCCACACCATAAGTTTTTTTTTGGTTAGCAAGCAAGCCTTTTGATTGCCTGGCGAAGTAGCGTCAGACTCCAATTTTTGCGGCCATATATTTGGTTTAACATCACTGGCGACACTTCCTTTTGGTTGCCCAGTCCATACTCAGCCATCCAAGAGAGGCCGGCACTCATCGAGGCGACAACTTTAGATTTTTTTATATGAATTTTAATATTAGTTTTGTTGTTAGTCCATTCCTATTTATTTAATTATTTATCCTCAACATAAAAATGTATTTTGTTTTTATTCATAATTATTTTATTGGTTTTTTTCTTGTCCAGGATTTACATATATTTTTAATCTATTTATTTTATAATATTTATTTCCTTTAATATTGTTTAAACTCCTTTTTTTATATTGTGGCTTTTGTTGTTTCCCTGCATGTAGGTGTTGTTTCAGATAATTTTTTTTTTTAATTACTTCTCATTTGATTTGTCCTTCTGTCAAAGTCCGACACTTTAGATGGCGCACCCTGTACATATTCACATAAGTGCAGATCACTCTCCCCAGCTGTGTACATATAAATGCATAGCAGTTGTCCACATATATATGTATGTACATTTGTATGTTGATACACTTCAACAAGTGCAGTGAATGTTAAAGTGAAAACCAACTAGTATCCTCTCCATCGCTTGAACTAACATTTGCACGTTCGCTCGCCCGGTGAAGTGTTTCAATAATTCACAATCCAACCATAAAATTCATACATTTAATTCCCATGCAAATGAAACGTGAATTTAGAATGGGCATGTCCTAGGCGGTCATGCTTGACTACTCATGTGCTAACAAACAAAATTCACCGATGAACCTATATACCTATAATTTCATATTTGATTCACCAATGATTCTTGGATGACTTTTGCAAAGAAGTCACCGATTAATTTAGTTTACATTGACATTAATTCGATTAATGTATTTATTCAAATAATTTACCAAGAACACAAACACGCAACATTGTATAGTCATAACAATTAAATTCATTTTATTTAACAATATATATTAGAATGTAACATTATCATAATAAACAATATAACTAGTGTATGTAGAAAAATAAATTGTTGATTTGAATTAAAAAGAATTCATAAAACGAGAAATCACTTTACATCACAGTAAAAGTTCACGAAAAGTTTCCGCAGCTGCTTTTATTTTCTATGTTCTGAGGAAGCAAAAATAAATACACAATTAGCCTATCGATAGTTGACATATCGATAGCGCTTTGGATCGTGAGTGGACTGTAAAACAGCTGTTGCCAGAAACAAAATAAAGCGCAGTCAATTATTTTATCGTCAAAAATGGAAACAACGGAGGGAAAAAAGCAGGAGCGGAAAAGGCAGCGTGCTGAAAGTTTCAACCAAGATTATAATGGATAAGTGCAAGTATATGTAACAGTGAAACCGAACATCTCCAAGCCTGTAAAGAATACATATTCAAATATATCAACAGCAAATTCGATTGAACCGTGTCCGCCAGACCACTTAAGTGCACGGACCTGATAGTCCGCATTATTCATTGATACTCAAAGCTTGGGAATGAATAGATGGACGATAGACTATTTATAAGCAGCACAGTATAAACAAACCACCCACTCAGATCGCAAAATCAGTTCATGTGAAGTCACTCTTAAAAGGTAGCTTGTTAGTCTTTTAGTGTACGGCAAAAACTTGCATTCACCGAGAAGTAACCAACGCTGAAGCAAAGAGAATTAAAAAATTACCAAGAGATGAATTCGCTCTCTCAAATTAAGTCCGAAAAACCATGCGGCTATCGAGGCCTAGGCAGTTTTCGGAGACGAAAGCATTGGCTTTTCGGACTCGAACGCATTGGGCATTGTCTTTGCTTCTGTTCCTCTGCTCTTTTCGTCTTGTCTTTTTTTTACTGTGCCACTTGCGCATGTTGCCTGTGGCTGCATGTGTACATCAGCGGTTGATTTGTGTATTGATAATTTACTTATGCGCATGTCACTGAAATTATGAAAATCGGCAACGCCGCATTTTTGCAATGCATTGTAAAGCGCTCTGCTGCTTGGTTTGCTTCACCAGCGATTCAGCCATCGACACGACAAGTCCTATTGTGCGAATATGCTGCGACAAATCAAATCTGACTTGGTCCAGCGTGATGAAGAGCCGGTAGAATCGGGTTGTCCATGTTGTGAAATGTTCTGCAGGAACGAACACTACTGGCGCAAAAAATTCATGGAGCTATCTAGAAAGCATGAAAGCTTGCAGCAAAAATGCATGCAAATGAAAGAGGAAATTGGGTGTCTTCAAGAAAAAATAAAGGAAAGCCAGGAAAAGCATGAAGAGCTTACAGCACAGTGCATTGTAATTCCCGACATGGCTAATGAAGATTCGCAAGCTATTGCGCTGATTCTGCTTAGCGACAAGCGCAGGAAGAACAATGCTGTGGAGAAAAATTTGATCATGAACATCAACTACCGTTCTGCCAAATGCTACCGATACATGCGTTCTGGTCTTCAGCTCCCATTGCCACATCCGAGAACGCTTTTTCATTGGAGCTCTATTCGACGAATTGCGCCCAGCATTGACCAAATGGTGTGCGATAACATCCATAAGCACGTCATGGTCATGTTGGAGAGCGAGAAGAACTGCGCCATCGTCTTTGGTGAAATTCTCGGTCGGACGGAATTAGAGTATAATTCCAGCACCGACCAGATTGATGGCTTCGTCGACTACGGTCGTGGTATTAGAGAGCGGGATTTGCCAACAAATTTTCTCTTCCTCCAAGTAAAGGGAATGGGGCAGCCGTGAAAGTATATTTTTTCTTGTTACTGCGGGCACCATACGACGCAAGCGAAGCTCAAAGAAATTCTTCTAGAGAATTTGGCCGTATTGGAGAGGCTGGGGCTCAAGGTCCGTGAACTGATCTGCGATCAGGGCAGCTCCAATCGGTCGGTCTTCAGCTCACCGACATGCAGTATATAAGAAATGGGAAGAAAATTTGTCTTCTTTACGACTACGTCCACATGGTGAAAAGTTTCAGAAACTGCTTGACAAATTGTAAAGTTCACACTCCCATGGGCTTCGCCAGTTGGGCGGTTTTTGCCGAATTGCGCAGGATTGACCGAACGAGCGCAACGACCAGGATGCTGCCCAAGCTGACCGAAGCCCACGTAGACCCGAACAACTTTCAAAAGATGAGCGTGAAACACGCAGCACAAATCTTTTCAAAATCATGGTCTGTTGGGAGGGAAAACAATTTTCGGATGGTGTCATGAAGGATGCTTTAGCGACTGCTGATTTCTTATCACGGATGGACAAGGGATTCGACTTACTCAACAGCAGGTCCTCGCAGGCGAACTGTAAGACTCCTTACAGCCGCGCAAATTATGTAAAGTCGGGACTGACGGAATTTCTCTCATACCTTGAGTCAGAATTTTTCCTTAAGCCGAATCGCTGCCATCAAGGAATGATCGACACGTTGAGAAATATCGTGGACTTGTGCGAGGACTTGTTGGATGAGGGAGTCGAATTCGTTTTCAAGTCCTGAGTCAGGACAGCCTGGAAAACTTCTTTGGTGCAGTTAGAGCTCGATTGGGAAACAACACCAACCCTTCGGCTCGAGAGTTACAGTTCCAGACTGCTCGCCTTCTGTCGATGAATATCATCACCAAATCCGAGGAGGGAAAAAACTGCGAAGAGGACGATTTGGTTCAGCTAGATTGGATTGCGAAGCCCGACGAGCAGCCCTTGGTGGAGGTTGAGGAGGCGCTGCAGCTGAGGAGGCGCTGCAACTGCGTCCACAGAAGAAATGGATGATGCACTAATGCCAGAAAAGACCACCATTAGTGAGCTTGCCTCACGAAGATATTTCGATGGATATCTCATAAGCAAGAAGAAGTTTGATTGCTCAGCTTGTGATGAGATTTTGTCAAAAATAGACGTGGCGCAGAGGCAAGCGAGTGAGAGCCTCATTTTCGCAAAAAACTTTACGGAATGGTTGGCTTTAAAAAACCCAACGGATGCGTTCTTCGGTGTGTGCAATGTGCACTACCAGGTGTTCCGCAAGGAATTTGCCGAAAACCCTTATCGCGCCAACATCTGCACTTTTATTTTTGAAAAGTGCATAAGGGAGACGTAGAAGATGCTTTCGCTGTGGTTTGATACAGCCAACCCGTGCTTCAATCATCGCCAGGATCTGTTGAAAACAATGCTGGTCATTTTGTTGCGAAAATGGGCAAGGTCGCACCACGAGAACCTTGTATCTGGGCGAAAGCAATCGAGACGGGCTGACAAACATCATCAGTCAGCAAAGAAAATCAAAATCCTCTCCAACTCCTGATTTTCTTTTTTCATTTATTATTTGCTTTCTTTATTTTATTTTTTCTTTTCTTGTTGAATTTTTGACTTTTTTAGTTGATTTATTATTTATTTTCTATTTTGTAATTTTTTTTTGTTATTTTTATTTATATTTCTTTTTTTATAACATTGTTTCCTTTTATTTTCCGGATGTTTGTAACGCAAGTATATCTATTCTTGATCAGCATGACGAGAAAACCTACGTCTGTTTTAAATCTACTTCATCAGTTTTAAAGCTATCTTGCCAGCTATTAATATTATCAGCTTAAACATTTTTTTTTTAGACCCTACTTTGGAGGCCGAGAACTTCTTAACCTCCACATAAATTCCCTCTTTTTTTATTTTGTATTTTTCTCAACAAATCGCCCTACCAAATACAACAAACAGAATTAAAAAATCTCTACGTGTTTTCTTTCCACGATTTTTAAAAAATTTCAAATTCGGCCGTTTAAGCCAGAAGACCCCCTTAAGTAACCAAAACAAGCAATTTGACAACCTTGCATTTTGCCAGGCAGCCATTACTACTATTGAATTTCGTTCTCTTCATTAATTTGCAAATCAGCTGTTTGTTTTTGCAGACTCCGAAAACTAACAACGCCTCGATAGCCGAATGGTTTTTTTTCTGTTAAGTTAACAGTGAGAGCGAATTCCTCTCTTGGTATTTAATTCTCTTTGGCTGAAGAGTAGAAATTAAGCAGAAAAATAAACTATTTCGTATAAATAAATATTTTCATTTTGCCTATTGTAAGGAAGTGCCTCGGCCGAAGTACATGTCTCAGTCCCGCCAAGGTTTCCCACAGCAAAATATATTTTGTTGCTGGGACACTGAGACAGAGAAGTGATTATCCCTCTCCCTTTTCCCGATCACAGCCGGCACAGCGGGGCCAATGCGCCACCCCTTTACCTCGCTAACTCCGAAGACACCTCCCTTTACCAACCACCCAAATCCGCCAAGTCTTTTGCCAGTGTGTCGCCGCGGAAAAACCCAAGGGCGACGCACTGGAAAAGGGCCAAACAACAATCACGCCGCACACGCAGAGTTCCTTCTCGAAAACGTGTGAAGTGTGGTTGTTGGTCACTTGGTGGAGGTGGATCGTTGGCTCGGAGAAGCCCGTCGACTGGTAGCCTTTCCGCCCAAAATTATTGGATTTTAACCAATTTCTTTCAACAAGTAACACATTTTATTAAATCTTCACCTATTTCCCTAACTGCACTTTCATAAGCCCTTTACTCCTTTCGTTTAACGAGGCCCGAGTCAGCTCACCCGCTTTTTCCTTCCCTCGTCGCTCGTTCTCGGTTTTCCTTTCCACTCTTACTTTTCTATAGTCGCCTTTTATTTTCTAACTTCACGTCCGTTCACTTTCGATCGCCGAAAACAATAAAATTCCGTTTCGCAAATTCTTGCCTACCTTGACCCAGCTTTGGCTCTGCCGGCGTCGATCCTCAGCCTCTAGCGGCGTCGCTGTTCTTGGGTGTGAAGCGGGGCCCTTCTTGCATCCCTCTCGCTCTGGGTGGCCTGCACCTGCGCTCGCCGTTTTATTCTTCACTCTGTTCGCGGCTGCGTCGTTGTTCTTGGGCGCGCGTCAGTCGCGTGGCAGGCGCGAGCCAAATTTTCTCCCTCTCTCTCTCCCTCCTTAAGACCTGCGCCGGGTGGTCGGCCGTTCGCGTCGGCCCTCTGTTCGCGGCTGCCATTGGTCCAGCGATCGCCAGTGGCAGCGTCTTGACTGCGGCCGTGCTCGACAACTGCTCTGCCGTTCTTTTTTGTATGTTTGGGCCGCTTGGTAAAATTTTGCTTAAACATACGAAAAATACGAGAAATCAAGTTAACCTAAGAAAACGGGAAAATGTAGCATAAACCTACGAAAAATACGGGAAATCAGCTTAACCTAAGAAAACGGGAAAATGTAGCTTAAACCTAGGAAAAATAGTAACCGGCTAGCTCTAACCCTCTGCTGACCTAACTTAAGATAATCAAATGTGAGGGCTATACACGTATTGCCTGCCTTCTGCCTTCTCCCGCTTCGTTCTACTCGGCCTCGTTTGGTTCGGGTACGGTGCTGCTTGCGCCACTGTCTTCCAGTGCGGAATCCACCGATACGGCTTCCGACTCCGCGGAATATATGGACCAGGCATGGTTGGCGTCTTCAATCGAGCGCTCCAATGGTCCCCGTTGCCTGTTCGTGAAGAATCTCCCATCGCCTGGTACAAAGGAGTCGTCGGAATCTGTCGTACTGGGTGCGTGCGTCTGCTGAGCTTCTCCGAAGCATGCCTGCAGATAACCCGGGGGGAACGAGTGTCCGGGCACTTCTCGTAGCCAATTCTCTACCGCCCACATTTGGGTGCCTACGCCTTCGGCCTGTGACTCGTTCTCTGCGGCCAAGCGGACCGTGGTCAGCCCGGTCCTTTCGGCGGAAGGGGCTTCTGGGTGTTGAGTCTCGAAAGCCTGCTCCACTGGTCCTACTGAATCCGTCGGCGGCTGGAACATCGCACCCTCGCTCCCGCCGCTGTTCGTCCACGACACAGTTGGTTCCTGACAGAGGTCGAGGGCACCCGTGAGCGAGGCGTGCTCCGATTCCTCTCGGTAAACCGGAGAATACCCCTGAGGTGATAATATGGGTAGAGTTAGAGGGGAGCCATGCAGCCGAAAACTCCTGACCGAGTATTTGTCACTGGATGCGCCGCTGGATCCTGAGGCCATGGCGCTAAAAGCTTAACTTATTAGGAAAATGCCATTAGTCTATTCCCTACCGTTCCCTATCTAGCCCTAAAAGTACGGTGAACAATAGTAAGTTATCTTATACTGTGTCTGTGACCAAGCCGAGAGGTTCCCCTTTCGAGGGTGGGGACGTTGGAATGGCGCTCCAAACTCAAGTGGCCCCCACTGATTTCTCTCGCGCTAGTCCCTCCGAGTCCTCGGTCTGAGCAGGATCGTTCACCTCCCCGTCTGTCTTATCTTCCTGGTAGTATTCCTTTAGATCGGCCTGGTTCGCTGTGCGCCGCAGGCGTGTTCCTTGGAGCTGGATGCGCGCTATATTCGTAGTACCGGCCTTGCTCCTGGGCGGCCATTTCCATGTTTTCCCTGGCCACCTTGAAGATTCCCTGCAGTCGCGTTGCTTTGTCGAATGTTTCTGCGGGATAAGTGCCTGAACCCGGGGTTACTTCGTCATAGAGTGCTCCAGGGAGCCTGGGTTGTCTTCCCTGAACCAGGTATGTAGGGCTGAAACCGGTACTATCAGACACACTCGTATTAATTGCCAGTGAAATTTCGGGTAACAGCTGGTCCCACGATCGATGGTCCTCAGTGATAGACTGGGCGATCATGGTTTTGATGGTGCGATTCGCGCGCTCCGTGGCGTTTTGTTGCGGGGTGTATGGGGCGGTGTACTGCACGGTGACTCCGGCTTTTTTGCAAAGTGACTTAAAGCTACGACTGGTAAAGTGGCTACCGTTGTCGCAAATAATAACCCGGGGTACTCCGAATCGGCCAAGGAACCTTTCCCGGAACGCGCGCTCCAAGGAGGTCGCCGTGACCTTACGCATCGGGATCAGCTCCACCCACTTAGAGAATTGGTCGAAAATCACCAGCAACATTGTGTTTCTTGCCTGGACCGGGGCAATGGGCCTACAAAGTCGGCACATATGGTCGCAAAGGGCTCCTCTGCGAATCGGGTCAGCATCTTCCCCGCCGGTTTAAGCTGACTCACCTTAAATTTCTGGCATACTTCAATAATACCGCTGGGCGACCCTTGTTGTTGTTTTCCGGATCCCGAGATGCCCTGCCGCGGGCTGGTCGTGGTACTCCTCCAGCACTCGTTATCGATGTTCCTGCGGTACACACAGCTTCCAGGCGATGGCATCCTCTTTGTCAGGGCGGCTTCCTAGATGTCGGTACAGCTTGCCGTTTTCCTTCGTGAAGTCTGGATATTTCTCGGGTTGGGCTTCTATCTGTTGAGCCTTGGACTTGATCCATTTGCACTTTAACGCTTCCTCGCTGATCTGTTGACATCTCTCCAGGGGCTGTGGGAACAATGCGTCTGCTACCACGTTCTGATTCCCTCTGCGATAATGAATGTCAAACTGAAACTGTTGAAATTCCAACGCCCACCGAGCAATTCTGCCTGTAGGGTTTTCAATAGAATTGAGCCATTTGAGAGCTAGATGGTCCGTGATGACGTCAAATAAATATCCGTCCAGGTAGCATCTAAATTTTCGGATAGCCCACACTATTGCGAGGCACTCCTTTTCCGTTGCGGAATAGTTTTCTTCAGCCTTCAGTAGTCGTCTGCTCGCATATGCCACCACACGCTCCTGATCTTCTGCGTCAGGACGGCTCCCAGGCCATAGTCGCTGGAGTCCGTTTTTAACTGAAACTGGTGCCTCTAAAACTGGTGCCTCCGTGAGCTTTACCTTCAAATCCTCCAACGTCTGTTTTTGTGGGTCACTCCATATCCACTTTTTACCCTTCTTAAGTAGAAAGGACATTGGCTGTACCACTGCCGCAAAGTTTGGTACGAAGCGGCGGTACCAGGAGGCTATCCCGAGGCACCGGCGCAATTCCTGTGCGGCTGGAGTTCCCGTATGGCTTGAATCTTCCCTGGGTCAGTGTGAATCCCTGCCTCGCTAATGAAGTGACCTAGATACGCTAATCTTTTACGGAAAAACTTACATTTGTTCACGTTGAGGCGGAGGTTGGCCTGCCGGAGACGTTTGAACACCTCCGTCTGATTTCTCACGTGTTCCTCCAGTGTGGCTCCGACGACTATGGTGTCATCCAGATAAACGAAGGCGTGGGGTTCCATCTCCGGACCGATCACTTTGTCAAGGGCCCTCTGAAACGTGGCGGGTGCGGAATGAAGGCCGAAAGGAAAGACTTTCCAGTGGAAAAGTCCACGCCCTGGCACCGTAAATGCAGTATACTAGCGGCTGTCCCGGACAACCGGGATTTGCCAGTACCCGTTCTTAAGGTCCAAGGTAGAAATATGGTTAGCGTGGCGCAGGCGTTCCAATATGTGGTTTATCCGTGGAAGTGGATACGCGTCCGGCACCGAATGGGCCTTCAGCGACCGATAATCGACACACATGCGTTTTTCTCCTGTCTTTTTGCCCACTATACTTCGAAAGGGCTCTATCCGGTCGTCTCACAGTAGCTCGTCCACCTGGTCATTTATTATTTTCTGCATCGCGGGGTTTTTTGGGAAATACCTCTGCTTTAGAGGTTTGTCGCCCTTCATTATTATCGAGTGTTCAGCGATGTTTGATACCCTGGAAAGTCCTTCGAATAGCGACAGCTCTTCTTCCAGGAATTGGGCCACCCACGGCTCCAGGGCCCACTCCGGTGGGGTTGGTCGGGTGTCTTCTCTGGGCTGATCAATCGGTGTTTGTTAGGTAGAAATAGTTGCCAAACTCGCCTGAGCACCCGCGCGCAAATTTTCCTGGAAGCGTACTGGGCCATGTTTCATCCAATTGTCCTCCGTGGGGGAATCTGTAATTCGTGGTGGTTTTCTGAAGGGATTATTTTCCCTTGCTACTGCTGCATCTGCCATGGGTTCCAATCCGGGACGATATTTTAACGGCTCAATTTGTGGGTCCTGGTGATCGTCTTCGGGGGTGTCGAGATCGGGCTGGGTACTAAAATCCGATCTTGGAAACTTGGCTCCCCGGTTTTCGTAACCTGGACTGTGTTGAGACCGTTTTGAGAAGCCCGACGGGTTTCTAGGTGCTAACGTAGGCTGTTGTTCAGGGGTCTCGCCTGTGCGGGGCGACGGTGTCAATGTGTTTTGGTCAGGCGATGGGCCGGGCGTTAGAGCCAGGTCAGACTCGGTTCGCTTAGTTTTATCTGTCGGTTCGAGTGACTCTATCGTTCGTGTTGACTCTGTGGGGACTTTTGACTCTGTCGATGCTGGTGACTCTGTCGGTTTCGGTGACTCTGTCGGTTGCGGTGACTCTGTCGATTTCGATGACTCTGTCGACGCTGGTGACTCTGTCGATACAAGTGTCTTTGTCTTAGCGATTGTCTCTGTCCGCTGGTTTGCTTTCGTCAGGGTTTCCCCACCCGTCTTCGTTATTGACCCCATTAGAAATCTTTGATTGGCTGTTGTTTCTGTTCTAACTAATGGGTCTGTTGCCTGAGGTTCGGTTTTATTAGAAAGCTTAAGGCACGCCCTTCCACACTGTACCATCGCCCTTATGCCGCAAAGAAAATCTATGCCTAGGATGACCTCGTCTAAAACGGTCGGCAGAACTAGTAGTGGCATACATCTGTTATCGGTCCAGGCGGATCCGAAGTAGTAAGGCTTGATCGACTTCCTTCACGGACCCCTCGGCCAGAGATATCCTCGTTCGTACCTCCCTTCGGTTTTCTGGGGTCCCCAACTCTTTTGCGATTCGCTCACTAATAAAACTTCGGGACGCTCCGGTATCTAACGTGGCTGAGATTGGCTTACCTTCGATGGTCACCACTGCCACAATGCGACCACCTTCCAGCCGTAATGGGTGAACTAGTTGTGGGGTGTCGATTCGGTGGTCTTCGCTTGATTCCCCCTAGGGCGAAGACTCAACTCGTTTCCCGAATTGGCAGTACGACAACAATCAGTGGTTCGGGTCCCTCGTCTTCAGCACGCCCAGCAGAACAAGGCTGGCTGGTTGGAACACCCTTTTCCGAAATGACCATCTTGCCCGCATCTTCGGCAAGCGCGTCTCACATCCACCGCTCCATTCGAGTCCTCCATCACCATGCGGTTGCTAGCTTCGGCTGTAAGCGGAACTAACGTCGTGTCTGTGGGTGTAGATACCCGTTGGGCAGGCGTCACGGGGCTAGCGGGCATGGCAGGAGGGGTCCTTGGGCCGTTTTCCGCTCGAGAGTACCGCTGTCCGGAAGGCAACCAGGCCACGTTGCGAGAAACGTCTCGATCCCTAGCCGTCTCGGAAGCCGTTGCCAGCTGGGTCAGCGTCGCCAGGGTGGAAAACTCGTGTCTCCGGATGAATAGTTGATACTCTGGCAACAGGTTGTCGTAGATCCCGGCCAGTTCTCGTTCCGGGGTGTATTTGGCCCGCTGCATCATAAGCCGTAAATCCACGATAAAATCCTTGAACGGCTCACTAGGGTATTGGTGTCGTTCGCGAATCGCATTCTCGAGTCGTTGAAAGTATCGCGCGGGCAGGAAAAACTCTAAATACTCTCTTTTAAAATCCTCCCATGTCACATCCTGCATCCGGAACGCGCGAAACCAACCCTCGGCCCGGCCGGAGAGTAAACCGGAAATAACACGCGGCATTCGGCTAACGTTCACCCGATAAGAAGCAGCTTGCTCCTCTTATCGTTTTATCAAACTAAGTGGGTCTCCGCGTCCATCAAACATAATGCCCCAATTTCGAAGTTTTTCGGTCAAGGTTGCCGAAGAAAATTCTTCGCGTTCCCCGCATGACACGGCAGACGCTCCCGGATTATTATGGTTTTAGGGTATGTCGAGCGACAAGGTTTGGGCCACCGGTGGCAAATCTAGTTTCCGATCGCGAGCTTCTGGTGCTGGAGAACTGGATCTAGATATACCCTGCTTCCCAGTTGGGGCCTCTGGATAGGTAGCCTCCAGTTCTTCAAGACGTCTCTTGATAATTTCCGAATGTTCGCCGCGCGTTATAATTGCCGAAATTCTACCCCGCATATCTTCGACGGTGCCGGTGGCACCCAGCCCGAACTCGAAAGCGATCGCTTGCAACTCCTCCTTTCTTCTGTATGAGATCCATTTGACTCCCATATTGCGCGGATGAGGTTATATTGGATGCCGAAAATTAAATTAATATTGTACTCCGATTGGTATTTAAACTCGGTACGACCAAAGCGGTAACTACGATGCGAGCTAGGTTTTGTGTATGTCTATTAGCTTTTGGGACGCTTTGATCAATCGCGGTTATAATCGAGAAAGGAATTTTCTCGTTTGAGTCTAGAACGTTTTAAAGACGATTTGAATTCCGTTTCTCCTCGATGGCTGCTGCTGCAAAACTGACTCCCGAATGATGATGCCGTTCCCTATATATGCCAATGTTAGTGACTGCGCAGACGCTGGTGTACTCGTGGCAGAGACGTGGCGCCGCTGCCCCTTCCCCTGTACGCTCGGGCGTCGGAAAAGTCCGAATCCAAGAATGAGAGTCGGGTATGGTTTCCTTCCGCTCCCCAAGAATTAACAAACGGTCAGAAAAAGGATTAGTGGTAAACTAGCTTAAGACCCGTCTCCCTCCAGAATATTGGACCTTACTCTGAGTGCGACAGAGACCGCGGCGTTTCTTTGTCAGAAATGTTGGGTTTTTTTTTTCTTTTTAAGATTTTAGTCCCCTTGGCAGTGACGTGTTTTCTCCGGAATTTACTTGATATTTCCTTGCTGGGCAAAATTCTCGGCTACTCGGGGCTTCCTTCCCTCGTCGTCGGCAAATTCCGATCCCCCCTGAGTGGATTCTCTTCCTCCTTTTTTTCATTTCTGCTTGAATCCACATTTTGTTTAATGCGTGCACCATGCGCGCCATGCGCGGACGGTTAAAATTCTTGACTCGGACTCCTTAAAATGTTCCATTATGCATGTGTGTTGTTTCTTTTTCTCCCCCCCCAGAAAATTAATAGTCAAAAAAAAACTCGCCGGTACCGGGGCCAAAGAAAAGTTGAGGAAAATTATCAATTTCGTGGTACGAGCAACGCTCAGGTGTATAGATCTTTTTACTAAATGTTCGGAGAAAACAGAAAAGCACCTGGCCACTTTGGTCAAATCTTAGAGCGGAAAAAATATCCTAAATTATCTGCTTCTGTGATTCTTCCTGGCGTGGGCACACTTAACTTTCAGAAAGCGATATCTACGAGCCGCTGTTTGGGTGTCTTAATGGTTCTTTAAGCCATTCACAGGGAGGTTTCTCCGAAAATATATATATAAAATGTCTCGCTCGTTCTCGGTTTTTCGTTCCACTCTTACTTTTCTATAGTCGCCTTTTATTTTCTAACTTCACGTCCGTTCACTTTTGATCGCCGAAAACAATTAAATTCCGTTTCGCAAATTCTCGCCTGCCTTGACCCAGCTTTGGCTCTGCCGGCGTCGATCCTCAGCCTCTAGCGGCGTCGCTGTTCTTGGGTGTGAAGCGGGGCCCTTCTTGCATCCCTCTCGCTCTGGGTGGCCTGCACCTGCGCTCGCCGTTTTTTTCGGCCCTCTGCTCGCGGCTGCGTCTTTGTTCTTGGGCGCGAGCCAAATTTCCTCCCCCTATCTGCTACCCTACCTTAAGACTTGAGCCGGGTGGTGCGGCCTTTACGCGGCCTGCACATTGTGTCCAGCGATCGCCGGTGGCAGCGTCTGTGACTGCGGCCGTGCGCGTCAACTGCTCATGCCGTTCTTTTTTGTATGTTTGGGCCGCTTGGTGTGTCTCTACATCTCTCTGCCGTTGTCTGTACAGTTGCACTCGCCTCGAGCCTCCCCTCCTTGACCGTGGTCTCTGCCTACGCCGGTCGGTAGCCAGTGTTGTCAGTGCCTGACAGTGCTGAGTGTTTTCCTAGCTTGTTTTCTGGCTGGTTTTCGAGGTTGCTGGTCTATGGCTACCTAAACTAACTAAACTAGCAAAATTATATCTAAAAGGAACGTAAAAACTCAACTTAAACTTAAGAAAATGGACTGTCATGTAGCTTAACACCATAAGAGGAATCAACTTAACCCTAAGAAAACAGGCAAGAAACCCTTGCAATAATGCAGTTATAAACAAAAAAACCATAAATGCCATTTCTTACCAGAATGGCTGTCATCGCTCTACTTACTGAGGGGTTAAATGTGTTGTTTCGACCTTGTTTCCTACCTCTATTCAAGGTTACTGAACTAAAGCCACTTCGTCTAGCCCTTTTTTAGGGTTATAAGGAGCTCCGCTCTTGCTTTTATTCAAGTTTACGAAGTGCATGATTTTTTTCAGGGCCCTCTGGTAGAGAAGTGCTCTTCCGATTTCTGTCAACAGCCTTGAGCTGGGCAATCTTTTATATGCTTCTCATGTCTGCAACGACGCAGGAGCGATATACTTTCGACTTTCCAGGGCAACTGAGCTAGAGACCCTCTCACGCTCCAGTATATTTCAAATATGGATCTGTATGCTAACACGAACACCAAACGTGTTGCTACACTATTTAATAGAAAAGTTCTTAGGTAACAATAGTTACAGCCGAAACCAGATAATCGCAGAGTTTGTGGCACAGATAATTCTACCGGACCAGTACTCTGTTCACCATCTGACGATCAATCATATAGGTAACCTTAAAGAATCAGGAATTATTCACTATTTGGAGGGAAATCTTATCTTCTATCAAAGAATCGATTGACCCTACCTACAGTTAGTCTCTCTCTTCCCTTGAATATCCCACCCGCTCTCTCTATTTTTTGTTGTATAGGTTTGTAGGTCGTTTTCGTCGTTTTTGTTAAAAACCCACAAACATTTATTGTAACGCAGGTTTTTACCCCGATTGTGGGTTTTCCTGTTGCGTCAGATTTAATTTTACATGTACTATTTTATCCTTTTAAACATATACAAGCACTGTACAGTATTTTTCATTCCCATAGTTTAGTTAGTCTTGGATTTGGCCACCAAAACGGATTTGGCCAACTTGACAATAAGAGGTCTAAATAAATTTGACATGTACTTTGCAGTGGATTTAATAAATATACTGATGCAGACAAGCATTGTAAGCATTTTTTAAATTACTGTTATTTTTTTTAAGGCATACGTAACCACTTTGCTGGCTCCTTTATACGAAGATTTGGGACCTGATATAGACTCTGAAGACCCATGGAAAACTGATTTACGAGCCCTAGCAAAAACATTTTTGTGCCGAGCAGGCTACCGCTCATGTATAGAAGAAGCACAAAAGGCATTCAAATTTTGGCTAAACAGTTCTGATCCAGATCACGAGAATCCGTTTGTATATTATTGCTATTTATATTACTGATGATAACAATACTCTTTTTTCAGGGTGCCCAATCAGTATATTTGTCCCGTTTTTAAATGGGGCTCCATGGAGGAATGGGAATTTGGCTTACAACGTGTAATACAGTTTCCAAACTCACGAGTAAAGAGTGACAGAACATATTTGCTAAAAAACCTTGCAGGATGTCCATTACAACCCGAAAAAATAAATCGACTTCTTCAATTGACGGTTCTCAATCAAAATAAAAACTTTTCCGAGAACGACATCTTATTAATTTATAGCATGTTAACCGGTGGATCCAGCGGGTACACTACGCTATTCAACTTTCTTTCTGAGAACTGGACAGCCATTCGGCAAAAGTAAGTATAACAAGAAGGAAAGTCGGTCAAACCCGATTGTAACATTCTCTGTACCTGCAGAAGTGTATGATATGTATAAGATTTATTTGCTCTTGCTATAGCAGCACTGCTCAGCGAACTGTTTTTTGCGCTTAACTTTACTACCGTTCAATTCATCCTTACCAATCATTTGCCGGATCGATTTAGGCTCGACTTCTTAATGTCAACTTGACCGGCGGGGTAGCCGAATTTGATTGTCTCATGCTGTGTTTGGAGTAACCACAAAGAAACTTATCCGCAGATCAAACTCCGGTCAATTTTTAACCACTAGTTCATTTCCGAATTAGCTATCGATATTTTTATCGATAGACAGACACTTTATTTATTTCATGATTGCAGCAACAAAATGTTTATGAATAAACGAATTATTAGCCGACATGCAAAAGAACCGGTATTGGAAGAGGTAAGATGATTTAGAATGCTTATAGCTATTTTAAGTCAAAATTTTGAACCTTTTCACGAAATAGTTTTGAATGACAGCCGTTCAAAGCTTACTTTTTGTAATGGATGAAAAAAAGTAAAAAAAATTATAGTTAAAGCTAGGAAAGCACCAGCTGCCAGAAATTGATTTCTTATTTTCGTCTTTCGAATAGATTGCAATAATAAAATACTAACAAAATAAAATACTTGAGTTAAGATTGTCCTGGGGTACCCCTCGCAATTCACCGGCAACATGGCTTTTTACTTTTTGGAGGTATGCGCTTTTGCGCGGCTCTGCCTTATATTTCATTAAATTCAATTTAAAAGTTTATTCTCATTTAACAATCAGCGAGTTTTATAAGATTTATTTGTTCAACCCCATAGCATGCTATATTTATTGTTCAGAGAAGCCATCAGGGCCATCAGGGCCATTATTTATTGTACATATCATCGACATCGACATTGTAAAGAGCTTGTGCCAGCGAATATCGTAAATTTTTTAAAATTGCGCGCCAAAGCGCTGACTTGTGTTGTTTAACTTCATTGAGTGGGTGGCGAAAGTTTTTGAGAGAAACTATTAAACAGGCCTAAAGTTCACCTTAGCAAATGGCGAGTGTCATGGCAGCCTCTGTAAAAGTTTTCCTAATTGTGGCATAGGAAAGGAAAGGTCTCTTTCTTTGTCGGCTGCTAAACCTATCTGACTTATTTTTTTTAACCGTCTTTGAAAATTGCGAATTGCAATAATAGAAAAGAAAACTCAAGCGCGAGTGAAATTTAAAGATTCAAAGTGAGGTGAAGGCGCATCAGCATTATTAATGCAATTAAATTGAATTTTTGTTGTTATCAAGAGCCTGCCCAAAGACAGGGTAAGTGGGTTTGTTTTGAGGGAAAAATACATTGAGCCGTTCCTTACAAGCCTGGCGTGGTTGCTTCCAGGTTTGGCTCTTAATCTGGAGTGAATTTCTCGGCCAGACGGATCTCAAATGCTTTGACCAGACGGCTTCAGCTTGGATCCTAATCTCTGCAGCCGGCAACCACTCAATAAAATCCACTCCAATTCTTATTTTGCTTTGGCTTTTGAGTGATTTGGAAGCGCATCTCTCCAAAAGGTTTGGCGGAGAGAGCTCAAAGGGCGAAGTCCAAGCTAGGCGAACTAAGCTCTCCGGTGCGAATTTTAAGGCGTGTGCAGCAACATCGTTGTCGGGCGGGCAGCTGCAATTTGCGTTTTGATATCCAAGTGGATGAGCAAATTAGGATCGGTAGCCCAGCATCCTCCTGGACGCGAAAGAAGAGTCAAAAAGTGTCACCAGCCGGTGAAGTGCCAAACAAAGTGGGTTAGGGTTGATCGACCTGGTGATTCCCGGATAGACGAAAGAAGATTCGCTTTCATCCCTTACAAGCGAATGGGGATAATAATGCTTCGTTAAGAGGCTTAAAAATTAGGGGAAGAAATCTATTTTATTTGATTTTTTTTGATTATGCAATCATGGCCACCATGGCAGTGAAAAATTGAGAAAGTCTCCAAGAATTACGGGAGAGGTTAATTCGAAAAGAAGGTGGCAAAAGTGAGTGAGGAGATTTTTTTTTGAGTATTTTCTTGTGTGCTGGCTTTTCAATTCCAAAGCCAAGTCTCATTTTGTTCATTCCCAAACAGCATCACCAACAAGAGAGCGTTTTCTTCGATGGACTGCAACAAATAAGAGTGAGTGAAAACATCTATCAACTATATACTCGAAAAAAGAATTGAAAAAACACCCATCCCATTGTAAAGTCTTCTTCGCTAAATTTTTTTTGTGGTTTGAGTTACTCAAAAGTCACTCAAGTTTGTCTGAGAGAATTTTGTCTCACTTAAGTGTAAAATGCCATGGTAAATGCAAAGCCAAAGAAAGATTTTTAAACAATAGTTAAGTGCTTGAGCCAAATGAATTCCCGATTTTATTTATTATTGCCTTGATTTGCCCCAAAGTTAAATATAATATTATAGTTTTTGCATGGGTTTACTTTAAGCTAGAATAATTTTTAAAGCGAATGTTTATTTGTTTACAATTTATTGCGACTTTAACTGGATTTTATTGAATTTATTTTTGTCAAATCAATTTTTTTTAGAATGCTTTGCCTTACAAATGGAAATTTTAGGTTTTAATAAAATTTTTATAAGAACTAAATTAACCCGTCTTGATTTCCGCTAACCATGCCACCCCGTGAGCAAACAACTTAGAGGGGCTGTCCAGAAGATAAATACAATGATTTGGCATAGGACAGCCATGGAAGGGAGGGCGAAATGGGCCTCGAGAAGATCTGAGGATCCCAATCGTCAGTGTCTTGGTGTAATATGTTGGTGTGTGTGCGCAAAACCTAAACCCTTCTCTGTCGTTGTGTATGTGTCTCTAGTCCGGTTGTTGGAACATACAGTTTTTCTTGTCCTCAATTCGCACGTTTACATAAAAGGAAGAAAACGTTAATAGGCCTCAAGGTCAGGCAAGAGAAACAAAGGAATACCACCCATAGCCGACGAGCCGCAGCCGGGGATCAAAAGCGTGCGCTCTTGCTTGCCTACTCGACATCTAGCCTGAATCAATTATATTGGTGACCCGTTACAACATCAATTGAACCGTCAAGAATAAATTTTATATGAGAACGTTATTTAAAGTAGATCCTGCCCGACTTTGGTACCTTCCTGGTGCCTTCTTCTTCTCTTGATTTAATAGCCAATTCTTAAGACATTGTGCTCTCAGTTCAGTCCACATTTTTTCAGTCTGTTGTTGTCACTCGCAGTGAAAGGTTGTCACACGCTGCTCTGTTCGATTGCCGACAGAAAATTTTAGGGGTAAGATTTTGTGTGCACAGCTTACTCTGCTGTCGCTGAGGCATTTATTTATTTTATGCTTGGTGTAAATGTTCCGTGCACAAATAAATCAACCGAACAGGAACTATTGTTCAAATTAAATATGTATTACTTATTATGTATTTAGTTGAAATTAACATTTACAAAGGTGTGGATATAAAATAACTATAACTGTTTTAATGCGGTTTCAAATTTCGTATTTCCTCGATCACTCTATTCCGACTACTGACGCTTCTTCGCCTCGGTGTGGCCGTTTCTCTATTCATAAAAATAGACAAATTTTCAAATCACTTAAGGTTAACATTTCAAATGTCTACTCGCTGTTACTATTCAAAATACCAAAATAATTTACTGACGTTATAATTCAAATAACTGAAATTCTTTACAGACGTTATAATTCAAATAACTGAAATTCTTTACAGTCGTTATAATTAAAATAACTGAAATTCTTTACATTCCCCCACCAGGTGAATTCCCAAGGGATTCACATAAATTTAATATAATTAGTTTCGACGCTGGGCGTCGTAGTATAGTGGTGCTTGTCTTAATATCTACGCTTCGTATCTGCTTATCCTTGGCGGTGTACAGTTTGACGACTCTGCCTCGAATCCACTTATCACGAGAAGTCGATTCATCCATAACTAGAACCAAATCGTCCAGCTGAATAGGTTTTATTTATTCGTGCCACTTGCTGCGACACATAAGTTGTGGAAGATACTCCGTTATCCATCGTTTCCATAGACGATCCTTTAACGCCTGCGCAATTCGCCATTGTTTACGCAAGCATATTGTACTCTCAGGCGGATGTGGAGTTTGAGTCGAATTGACACATCCGCGAGCAAGAAGTGATTCGGTGTCAAGGGTTCATCGTCTTCATGTGCAAGTGGCAGTTCAGTTAGGGTTCGTGAATTCAAGATATTTTCAGCTTCAATTAACGCCGATCGTAAGGTCTCCACACGAGGAGCAATGTCGCGCAAGGTCTTTCCCAGCAAACAATTGACCATTAGTATAAGGCGTTCCCAGCATCCGCCAGCACTAGGGTTTAATGGACAGTTAAATATCCATTCAATTCTCTGACGTGAAGTTTCATTTACCAGGGCATCTATATTCAGCAAACTTTCATGGGCAGCGAGCTTCTTTTGAGCCCCTATGAAGTTAGTTCCATTATCACTTCGTAGTACAGATGGCACTCCTCGACGATTAACAAAATTGCGCAAGCAAACTATAAAGGCATCAGTAGACAGATTTTCGGCAATTTCCAAGTGTGTTGCTCTTTCCAAATGTGTTGTTCTTATTGTTAAACACGTAAATATTACTGCCCAGCGTTTTTCTTGACGGCGACCAACAGATACATTCAAAGGACCAAATAAATCGACTCCACAATAGGTGAGAATGGTTTGACGTAGGGTATTAGTCTGTCAGCTGGCAGTTGCCCCATCTTAGGAATTACAGGTTTGCTTCGATCGATAATACATTGTGGGCAACTTCGTTGTACACGGTTTAATAAAGGCTTGGCGTCAGTAATAAAAATTCTTTGTCGGCACTCGTTTAATATGACATTCACATTTTAATGATGAAATTTTGTATGGAATATATTATATAATATAATATAATATATTGCAAAATCAAAGTTGACAACGGATGGGTTTTGGACAGAAGGATCGGTCGTCCTGCGTTAAATGGCAAAAAGTCTGCTTCATCGATTCGTCCAGAAAGATGTAGCAATCCATCCACCTCCATATATGGAGACAATTTGTATACATTACTTGATTTTGCGATTGGTTCGCCATTCTTCAATTTGGAAATTTCTTCTGCAAATGTTTCTTGCTGCACACCTTAAAACAAAACCGCTTCCGCTTCTGTTATCTCTGAAGATGATATTGGGCCATGCATCTTGTTTTTATCATTTCTCATAAGCTGCAAAAAGGCCTCTTTTGCACGAATTTACCCAGGCAACCACTCTTGTAAGCTTTAAAAGAGATGAAAATCCTGTTATATCGATAAACAGCTTGCTCACCTGACACTTAAGGATGACTTTTGTAACAATCTCTTCCTTAAGTAGTTCGTCAGGGTTTTCTTGAGGTACTTGTGGCCACTCTTCTTTAGGCAACTTTAAGAAGGATGGTCCGCACAGCCAAGGACTTTCGTGAGTGATCTTCAAATTAATCGCTTGACGCGTTGCGTTATCTGCTGTGTTTTCTGCTGACGGTATACTTTGCCATTGCTTTGGGTTTGTGCTGGCTAAAATCTCTGCTATTCTGTGAGCGACGTATGGTTTAAATTTCCATTTTTTGGAATGAATCCATTGTAAAACTGTTTTCGAATCCTTCCAAAATATTGTCTCATGAATATGCAACTTCTGATGCCTTTTGATCAAATTATTTATGCGAACTCCGAGAACTGCGGCTTGTAGTTCAAGACGCGGGATTGACAGTAGCTTTTTAGGCGCGAGGCGCGCCTTTCCCATTACAAAGGCTGTGTCGACTTTTTCCTTGATGGCTATACGAAGATATGTAACAGCAGCGAAGGCCGATTGGCTGGCATCGACAAAAACATGTAACTGTACATAATCACTATGACTTAAGCTTGCTGAATAATAACGAGGTATTCGAAAATTATGCATCCCTTGAAGTGCAGTCCACCAGCTAATCCATTCTTTGTGCAACTCCAGTGGTAGGGTATCGTCCCATTCCATTTGATAACTCCATGTCTTCTGTATCATAATTCTGGCAAAGATGTGAAAATCCGTAATCAGTCCAAAAGGGTCAAATATGGCCATGACGAGTAATTCTCTTTTTGTTGGCACGCGGTTTCCTTGAATGACATCAGTCGATATACGATGGAACTTAGTCTTAAATTCAAAACTGTCTTCTTTTGTATTCCAGTACATCCCTAGGATTTTTTCAGTAGAGCTTTGACTTTCCATGTTCAATAAATTTTCACAACTTAATGTTCCATTCATTTTTTTCTCTATCTGTGTTGAGTTTGAAACAAAATTGCGGAGCTCAAAGCCGCCTTGTCCATGTATGTGTACAATATCCTTACAGACTTTAATAGCATGTTCCTCGGTGTCAAAACATTTGACCAAATCGTCTACGTAGTGATGTTTGACAATAGCATCCACGGCCTCTGGCAATTCTTCTCTGAAGATTTCTGCATTCCGATTCTTGATATATTCCGCGCAATATGGTGAGGACACTGCTCCAAAAATAAGCGAGGTCATGGCCATATGTTGCAACGGTTGAGTGGCATCTCCATCTCTCCAAATAAAACGTTGCGCCGACTGGTCTGCAGGCTGGATGTTAATTTGAGAAAACATTTCTCTGATGTCGGCTGCAACTCCAAATACTCCCTTTCTGAACTGCAACAATAATTCAATAAGAGGGTTAGTTGATTCAGGACCTTTTAATAACGAAGAATTTAGCGATACTCCTTCAACAGCTGCGGCTGCATCAAACACAATTCGAAGCTTGTCAGGCTTATGGGCTGTTTGTATGGCGAAATGGGGTAGATACCAAATTCTATGGGAAGTATCACGTATTTCATCTCGTGAGAGGATTCTGGCATATCCTTTTTCTAAATACCTTTTCATTTCCCTTTTATACTTTTCAGCAAAGTCGTGGTTAGAGTTCATCTTTTTCTCAATGCTTATCAAGCGCCTCATGGCCATATCGAAACTATTAGGCAATTGTACACTTTCTTTCCACAGCAATCCTATTTGATTCATATTTGTCGATCTGAATGGTTGTTTCTAACAATATCTGTTTAGCTCGTAAGTCATCATCAGATTCTAATATCGGAAGATCGTGTGTACCAAATTCATCTGATGAAAAGTACTCTTTAACAAGTTCATGTAGGTCGTCTGTTTTCTCGAGTTTGATATGCATTATTGTCGACGTTTCAGACTTATTATTTGTTGGACCATACGCCAACCATCCAAGCTTATTTCGAATCGCTATTGGCTGGGACCCACCATTTTCAACAACAAATTTAGACAACCCCAAGTAAGCGTTGTTAGGACCAATTAATAAGACAGGCTTAGCATTTTCATATTCTGGAATCGGCAAACGGCTGAGCCCTTTATATTGGCTCTTCGAAAATGACTGTAAAGGCAAATTTAACTTTCCAACTGTAAAGACATCTTTTAGTCTGTAACGGACTGAATCTGTATTATCGGAAATCTCAAAATTCACCCTTTTAGATTTCTCTGTGACTACTTTGTTATTGTACCACTGTAGGTTCAGTTGCTGTTCACGACCTGTCAGACCAAGCATATTAATAGTTTGCTCTTCTATTAAAGTTATGGCTCTCCCTTCATCGAACATGGCAAATGTGTCAACTTTACCGTTGGGAACATACAATACGATTGGCAAAACTTTAAGCAATTGGCTATAAGGGTCCATATTAGCAATGCACGTAAGCATGGCTTTCTTATGTATTTGCATGTGATGCAAAGATTTGTGATGTATACGAATACAACCATCGACATTGCATTTACTATTAGCTTGACAATTTTGAACGTTGTGCCCTTTGGTTAGACACGCAAAACATAGGCGGTTGGCTTTGGCTGTGTCCCAACGGGTGTTAACATCCATATTTCCACATTAAGCTAACGGATGTCCATTGTGACATAATGGACACTCCTCGTCAACACGATTTGCAATTAACATCGTCTCGGGACCCTGTTTAAAATTTGGCTTATTGTTGCTCTCAACCGAGGGCAAACGGCCGATAACTCTGGCAATACCGCTGAGCCATGTCGAGAACTCAGCTATTGATGAATGTGAATGTGACAATCCATCTGAATATCAGTCGGTAACCTACTGATGAGCTCTTCAAGAAGAGTTGGGTTTTTTAAATGCTGACTACAATTGGCAGATGAAAGATAGGCTACTACACAACGTACCTTTGTGGACAAGTTGATCACTTGGTCAAGTTTGTTATGGGCGATCTTTGGAAATTCCCTTATCTTGGCAAGCTGTGAACGAATTAATATTTCCGGACGACCAAATCGAAGTTTCAGTTCATCGATGGTACATCATCTGGGTAGATAAGCATGGCTTCCACTGCTTCCTTCGCCTCTCCACTAAGACATTTTTGCAGACGAATTAGGTTCTGACGGTTGGTATAATTGAACTCTTCTGTGGTATCTTTAAAATTTGATATAAATAACGGCCACTCCTCAGGTGCTTCCGAAAATGATGGCAGGTCATAAATTTTTCCAGGAACTTAAAAATGTCGGGCTTTTGGTTCCAAATTTGGACTGTTATTATTTACATTACTAGTTGACTCGCCAGTGACCGCATCCTTGCCGAGAATGCCTTGGATGTTCATCTTGGCCGTCTTGGCGATCAACTGCAACTATATTGCAAATGTTGACAATGTCTTTTTGATTCTACTTAACAGCAGCTGTTAGTTCTTGCAAACGCAATAAAATAGCTTGCACTGTATCCATCTTTTTGTTGTCTTCACACTCCTGCGCATTCAAGGAATTTATAAACTCAATTTCATCCAAGCTCATCTCTTCAGAATTTCTTATCAAATTATATTTCTTAGCCATTTCTTCTTTTAATTAGTTCACTCAAAATGTAGCGCTCAGCCATGGTAACCCGATGGGAGTGGTTTATTTGCCCTGGCGGCTAGCTATGCTCCTGCTCACAGCTGTCTTTGGTCAGCCAAGAGAACACACATTACTTTTCACAATTGTTCATTTGCCATATATTTTTTGGAGAATTATATGCACCACAAACTTAAAGTTTCTATACACTTTGTGCTTTTGGAAACCGAATTCGAAGTGACACCCGAACCATTGACGATCGTTCGGTTTTGCAAAACATGTTCTTTTTGCCGTATGTTGGAAGGCACAAAATCGGCATAGCATGCAAGCGTCCCTTCTAATGGCACGCAAACTTAAGTTGGAAGGGAGAGCCGAGCGAATTATACCAACCGTCAGAACCGAGTAATCTTGAACTTGAGTAATCTTAAAATAGAGTTTAAAAAAATTGATGATGTTTATACCCTTGCAAAGCGTATTATAATTTTGCCCAGAAGTTTGCAACGCATTGAAATATTCATTTCCGACCCCATAAACTATATATATTCTTGATCAGGGTGACGAACTGAGTCGATTGAGCTTTGTCCGTCCGTCTGTCTGTCTGTTCTCTCAGTTTGTTGGAAAAAAATAATTTTTAAAAATATTTAAGCGAGCAAGGGTATAACAACTTCGGCACAGACGTCTAAAAATGTTTAAATAAAAAAACATTTATAAGCCCACAATTATTTACTAACAAAATGAATATAATTAATAGAACAACAATTAACAAAATAAATATAAAAAGAACCCCAGTTTGAAGCCTCTATATAAAAGTGCTTAGTGGTAGTATGGTTCTTAGGCATGGCATAATTGCCGTCAGCCTTAATCGTTAAATTTTACATTATTTATATGTTAATCCTAGTGAGCTACAGGAAGACTTACCCTGGCTCTAAAAACTATTAGATTATGGCGTAAATTATTTCTAAAAAGCTTCCGCCAAGATTCTTGCTCTGTAGTTAAACGCATCCAGTAAATATTTTCCCAGCCGATCCCATGATTGCCCGATCAGCACTGCCTTTAGTTCTTCCAACGAGAGCATTGACTTTCCCAGCCGGTCGATTCTCAGCTCCTTCAAAATTGGACAGATGGCTATGAAGTGTGCAACATTCTCTCTTGCACCCATATTGCAGAGACTGCATAGCTCATCACTCTCGCGTACACCTGTACAATATGGCCTGTAGATCGGGGACAGCATCTCAGTTCTGGCTCTGAAAATATAAGAAATCGTTAAGGTATCGAGTTGATCCTTGAAATACGTATCGTCTCCAAGCTTATAGTGAAGAGTCTTGTATGTGTTCCGAGTGTTGCTTGCACGTGCTCGTTGAACATTCGTCTCATGTTTTTTGATGCGAATAGCACCCAGCAGTTTTGACTGCCCATCCTTCCAAGTGGAGCGTTTGGAAATGACTAAATCCACTCTGTGTTCCGTTGCAAGTTCCTCCCATTTTTGAAAAAATTGCGAATTCCTTCAATGCTGTTGCTACTATTTTAGGGTACCTCCCATCTGGTAACGACATAACTTTATTCCAATAGTTCCGGAAGTCCTGTCTCCAATTAAATGGCATAAGTTGGCGTGTTATTTGAGAGGAAGATTATTTTTTTGACAAAAAACCTTAGCAATATTTCAGCGTCTTCGTGTGACTCCCATCCCCATATTTCCGCTGCATAGCACATAATGGATCTGGATGTCGCTTGGAACATTTTGTAATTAGTACTTGCGCTAACATTTTTCTTTCCCATAAGCGTCCACGTGCTATTTGACGCTCTTTTGGCCTTTCCCAGTTTCAGTTCTATGTGCCTTTTAAACGACATATTTGGGGTTAATGTAACTCCTAAATACTTGTAAATTTTTACCGATTCGAGTTTACTGTTACCAAGAGTCCAGCTTTCATTTATTGCCATCCTTGCCCTTCCATTCCGGACTACCTTCACTTTAGATTTTTCTGTATTAATCTCCAGTCCCCGTTTCTGACAGTATTCGTCAACTCCGGCTATCATCTCCTATAGCGACGACTGTGATTCGGCCAGCAGAACCATGTCATCTGCATACATGAGTATTTTGAAACGAGCGCCTCCGAAACGAGCGCCTCCAGTAAGCTGATCACCTATATCGTTAATGAACAAGGAGAATAACAGCGGGCTAATGATGCAGCCCTGCTTAACTCCACGATTTGTTTCAAACCATGCCGAAAGGTTGTTTCCATCCCAAACTGCAGTCTTATTCTCCTCGTACAAACTCTTCAATACTTTTATTGTTTTGGACGAGATGCCCATAATTGCCAATTTATAGAACAATAGATTTCTGTCTATTGTATCGAAGGCTGCCTTAAAGTCGATGAAAAATAGGTAGTTTTTTATTTGCCTTCGGGAATTCCCTGCATATTGAAGTTAAGACGAATATACTATCACATTGGTTTTCGCTAAGTACTTTTTGTTCTTCAATGAACGAGTTTAGGAGAATGCGTAAAAAGAAGAGCTGGGTTTGGGCGTATGCAACTCGAAAATCCGATAAGGCGTATTGTGATTAATGCAGCGAGGATGATGACAGTGAATTTGCGTGCCCTGGTGGGACAACAGGATTCATAGGGAGACACCTGAAAACAGCTCACAATATTACACCTTCAAAATCAGCTGCGGCAGGAGATAAACAAAGGTGAGTGAATGGGAGATGAAATAACGCCGCACTAAGTATCAGAGCCCTGCAATGGCAACCGACAAACCGGGCCGACTCCTTCACCTCCGCTCATGCTTTTCGGCGGCCGCGGCTGACTCGCAGGCAAGGGTGAGAGGAGGTGAAGGAGTCGGCTCGGTTTGTCGGATGCCGTTACAGGGTTCTGTGCTATGTGTTGATGGATGACGTACGTCCTTGCGAAATGATTGCAGTAATCGCATTTAGCCGACCACCTTAGCTGTCAATGAAATTTATTGAATATATTGAATAAATATATTGAAAAAATGTAAACAATACGGTCGTCAGAGGGCCCGTCAGTAAGCGAAAGGGTGGGGGAGGGAATCACTTGACGCCCTTGTTACTATGCTGAAACCCCTTCAAGTACTCACAACGGTACTGTGTGGCGAGACCGAATGTCCGACTTCAATGGTAAGGCCTTTTCTTTTGAAAATTATGGAGAAGCACCTGAATTCGTCTGAAGACGATGATGACATGAGCTGCACATTTAAAAATACCGTCCGCGATGAGCTGAGCAAAAGATTTAATCTCGCATGGCAACCTGGGAAAAGTAAGGTGTCTGCGCGGCAAGTTGCATCTATGCTTGACCCACGTTATGTGGACTTGGAATCTGAACCTTTGGCTGCAAGGGAAGAGATCAGAGCCCGAGTTCTTGAAATTGTGAGGGCCCAGGCACCTTCTACTTTCAGTCACGACGAGCCACAGTCGAGTCAAGCTGATATTAAGAACAGCGCACTGGCGTTCCTTTACCAGGAAAACGTCACGCCGGAACATAATGTCACCTCTCAATGTGACAGCTATCTTGCTGAGCCCGTGTTAAGGTTTGATTTGGATCCATTACAATGGTGGCGCGCACGGCAACACAAATATCCGGCTTTAGCCGGTTTAGCTTGCAAATATTTGGCAATTCCAGCCACATCCGTGAGTTCGGAGAGATGTTTCTCAACTGCTGGTAATATAGTCACCCCCAAACGCAGCTGCCTTAATCCTGCAAATGTTGATTTGTTGGTTTTTCTGTACCAGAACAGATCCCTTTTGTAAAAAATTGTATCAGTTGTCACTTACATCGGGACTGATCCAACTCCCTAAATAAATTAATATATACACCCGATCAATTAAATAAATGAAGAAAGAGTGATCAATGTTAGTGTATGATTTATTTTCTTATCGTTTCAGATCTATGATTTGTTTTCTGATCGTGTAACAATGTTGTATTTTGTTTGTACCACGTCCTTTCATCTCTTTTGCAGGTTGATGATTAGAGCAATAAAAATTTTTCGCTCCAAATGTTATAAATTTCTTCTTCATCCTTACCTCCTAGCATCTGAGCCATTCTAATCTATTTAGAAACGTATCAGTAAATTTCCTTTGCCTGCTGTACTCACTGCCTACCTGAGTAGTGGGAGGAGGGGAAGAGAGGTCCTTACTTCATCCGTTCCTCTCCTTGTGTTCATGAAGTTCGTGGCGAATGGGGGCAGATCACAGTGCACACAAGCAAAATGGGCCTAGTGTATTCGTACTACACGTGAAACGTCAATCCCTAGTAAGAAGCTTGTTGCCCTGCATTGGGGTGTAGCATATCTACCCTACCATTATCATAAATCAAAGGGTAAAACAATCCGTTCATACATTGTGACGCTTTGTCATAATAAATACAAATGCCCAAAGTACATTAAAAGACCGCTTAGAATAACATAAGCATTCCAGCGCTCATGCACTACGATCCATCGCTTATACACAAGCCGATCGCGGCGTGTGGGAATGCTGAGCATGCACTTTGCAGCTCAAGTGGTCAAACCATACATAACATATGAATGCCTTCTTCATTCATATGTATATACCAACTTGCTTATATATATATATAAGCACATAGATAAAGGCATTGCATGTTTCGGGCTAGCTGAACCCAACATGAACATATAAGATTCATTCTCAATAAAGTAACACAACGGAGCAGACGCTCCAATCTAAAACGGTCTTTGTCTATTATATTACATGGCGACCGCGACAAAAGTAACAGCTGCAGTCTAGTTGTGCGAAGTGCATAATGGCATAATGCCAAGTTAAAAAGACAAAATAACAAGTTCAAGAGACAAAATATGCAACATTCGACAGTAAACTGTCTGAGAATATAAAAAAAAAATAAAACGACATAAAGTGCAAATGAAAACAAACACAAAACTAAATGAACAGCTAAAAAAATTAATAATTACCCAGACAACAAAAGCAGCAGCAACAACGAAAAAAAAGGTACACACAACAGCACACAAAATTGATGGCATGATTTGAATATTGAACAAAGGGATTTGCCGACGTTGCAAGAGGCCTTGCAGGGAAATCCAGCCGATGGACCACGCCCACTCACAATAGCTTAGTACCGGGCTCGACAGAAAAAAAGGCGATACGAAAACACAAAAGGAGTGGACGAAGCGTGAAACTCCTGCAGCAACGGCGACTGGTCAAGGAAACGCTCCAGTTGGCCAAAAATGAATCAGACCGACAACGCTACACAGAGCGTCTTCAACACCTAGATGAGCAGCTTCGCATTGGTGCGAAACAACGCAAACGGGCTGCATAATTGCGAATGCCCCAATTTGCCTTAACATTAAGTTCTAATCGCAAGCCTATGTGGGAAACCGCTGCTTGAAAAAATACTAAACACTGATAGGCTTTATACTAACAAATGTGGTTGGAGAATTAAAAAAAAAAACAAAAAAGCAATGAATTGTAAAATAAAATGTGAGCCA
Source organism: Lordiphosa andalusiaca (assembly GCA_035044965.1). Classification (NCBI taxonomy): domain Eukaryota; kingdom Metazoa; phylum Arthropoda; class Insecta; order Diptera; family Drosophilidae; genus Lordiphosa; species Lordiphosa andalusiaca. Next base: position 165,892 of record JAWNNM010000366.1, read on the forward strand.
ACCACATTCTATAACAACTAATATTTTCATGTCTCTGGTCGGTCAAGCCCGACTATAGCATACTCTGTACCAACGAAATTATTAGCTCAGCATACATTTTGATGCTGCAGTAGTAGCTGAAAGCAGCGCTGCTTCTGCGCTGCTGCAGCGAACAGTCTTTTGATCATAACTCGAAAACCGTTCATCCAATCTTCACCATTCCTTTGGCTGATCGATAAGTTATCCTTATTACTAAATATATCTAGAACAAGCTGGAATATATCTGGAATTATCTGGATTATCTGGAACAACCCACCTATCTTTAAAACTGTAGGAGATATGACGTTTTTCTAAATTGCGGGGGCGGCAGGGGGCGTGGCCAAAATTGAAAATAAACTTGATCTGCCTGCAGACATAAGGAGCATATGTCCTATACATGTCAAACCTCTATCTCTTACCATCTCTGAGATCTGTGCGTTCATACTGACAGACAGACGGACGGTCGGACGGACGGACAGACGGACATGGCTATATCGACTCGGCTGTTGATGCTGATCAAGAATATATATACTTTATGGGATCGGAGATGCTTTCTTCTGGATGTTACATACTTTTGCACAAACTAATTATACTCTATGTACCTTTGGTACAGGGTATAAAAATATCTTTTCATAAAAATTATCACCTTAAATTTTATTTTTGATTTCCAAGGAAGAAAATATTTTTCTTTCTTTACGTAGTCCCAAATTGAAAAATTATGAAAACTAATAATTTTTAATAGAAAACCCTACTTTTTCGTTCATAACGTTAGAGAAAAAATTTCATTTTATATTTATAAAAACAATTAAATTACAATGTAATTATTACATAATGGGATGGTTTAGTAATTCTAGTGAGGCAAAAGACAATACTGCCAACGTTGTAAACAACGTCAAGATAATTGATCACACAGACGATATAAACTCATTGTGAATCCTGTTATTAATTATCACGATAGTGTTAGTTTTACAATTTTTGCTTACAATCTTTGTTAAGCATAATAAAATTCTTAAGAAAAGATACATGAGTAGGGCAAATAACTTAGTTAGGATCTAAAAATGAATAAGGAGAAAATAAATCACGTTTACGAAAGCTTTCCAAATTTTCGCATTAATGCGACTAGAGTTTTACATTCCCATAGCGAATACTTATCAGTATATCAGTTTGAGACTGATTATATAGAAGCTTTCGGCGGAATCTGTAGCTCACTTATACATTGCGATAAAGCAGAAATGGCAATGGTACTTTCAACACTACCATATGTCAGGGTGAAATTAACAGAAAAAGAAGACCCATATTTAGGTATAACAACTACATGGTTAGTATGCTTACAAAAATAAGAAAAATCCAGTAAAAGAATGGAATGGAACGAAATTTGATAAATCTCACAAATGCATCAATAGAGATGCAGTTATAAAAGCGTAAACACTAAAAAACCAAATAGAAATATTAGTAAGGAAATACAATAATATAGTTACCTTAGTAAATAGGTATGAAAATAAATTCACATCTGAGCAGAATAGTAAATGTTTAAATGTCAGATAAAAGTACCAGAAAGTCTAAAACAATTGGCGGAGCTTAATCCCGACCAATTAAAAGAATTAGACGAATCAATTCAACCAAGCGACTCTGAATCTGATAGTGACATTTACCGGAAATAACAATCTCTGAAATGGCACAAACAGTGGTAGAATTTATCAAGCTAGCCACATCTCTGAAACAACCAGTAAATGCAAAGGTTTATTCCATCAATTACTGTCTTATAATCATTCAACTGAAAATAAACTCACATTCCTAATAGATACTGGTGCAGATATCTCACTTTTAAAAATAAATTCAGATAATTTCAAAATTCAAGAGGAAAAAATTATAAACTCCAAGGCATAGGCCAAGGTGTAATAAAATCTCAAGGAACAACTTCAATAGAACTTCAATCAACAAAATATATAATATTATATTATTCCACACGAATTTCATTTGGTAGATTTAGATTTTTCAATACCGTGTGATGGAATAATAGGAATTTATTTAATTAAAAAATTCAATTGTCAATTAGATTTCAAACCAAGTGAAGACTGGTTTATAATTAGACCTCAAAATTTAAATTATCCTATTTATGTTCCGATAACATATAGTGCTGGAAACAATACAGTTCTTCAGCCAGCCAGATCCCAAGTAATTCGAAAAATAGACATTAATACAGTAAATTATATATATTACTAGCTTATACCCGCGGCTTCGCTCGCATTCGGTTGCTGCAGTTTTTTTTTACATTTTTAAGATAAGAGTCCTCATTTCCACACCACCGCAGAGGTAGAGGAGTTGGTACGTTTTTTTTAAAGTGGTATCTCTAATAGATGCATGCCATCATAGGCATTTCCTCAAGCTCCTAATCCACACATTTTAAAATTGGTTCTCTTCGACTTGTGCTCTCTGTGCTTGGCTCCTTGCGTTCGCTCTTAGCTTTGTGTTCTTCTCTGGTTTGTATACTCTGTACTCTTTTATCCATATTTTTGTTTGTGTAGCCTTAATGAGCAGCTAATCGTACGAAAATTGACAAATAACCCCACCAATTTACACCCAAAAAAAGTTAAAACTATATTTATGGAAACCCATATGGAACTTTTTATACTCTGTACCAAAGGTACATAGAGTATTATAAGTTTGTGCAAAAGTATGTAACATCCAGAAGGAAGCATCTCCGACCCCATAAAGGATATATATTCTTGATCAGCATCAACAGCCGAGTCGATATAGCCATGTCCGTCTGTCCGTCTGTCCGTCCGTCTGTCTGTCCGTATGAACGCACAGATCTCAGAGATGGTAAGAGATAGAGGTTTGACATGTATGGGACATATGCTTCTTATGTCTGCAGGCAGATCAAGTTTATTTTCAATTTTGGCCACGCCCCTTCCGCCCCCGCAATTTAGAAAAATCACGTCATATCTCCCACAGTTTTGAAGATAGATGGCTTGTTCCTTCTGCACATATTTAGTTATGAGGATAACTTATCGATCCGCCAAAGGAATGAAGAAGATCGGATGACACGGTTTTCGAGTTATGATCAAAATGACAAATTTTCTTGGTACAGAGTATGTTATAGTCGGGCTTGACCGACTTTCTTTCTTGTTTTGAAAATGAGTTTGGAGCTTATCATTGAGAATTAAAATTCAAACCATACAACCCTGACCACCCAATTTCCATATGCAGTTATTGTTGAATTTTCATGTAGATCTTCGAAAATGAGTTTGAACCCGATCAAATGAAAAACAAAAAAAAAGCATACAACAGTTTTCCGCCCATTTTCCGACATTGGGAGTAGATTTTCCAAAAGTGCAAAGACACGTTGCTTATACTTTTTTTATGAGTAACTTCGAAAATGAGTTTGGAGCTAATCGCTCGGATCTAAATTTCAACTTATTCTACCTTT
>JAWNNM010000371.1:0-76347 GCA_035044965.1 Lordiphosa andalusiaca
CTGCGCTGCTGCAGCCAACAGTCTTTTGATCATAACTCGAAAACCGTTCATCCAATCTTCACCATTCCTTTGGCTGATCGATAAGTTATCCTTATTACTAAATATATCTTGAAGGCACAACCCATCTATCTTTAAAATTGCAAGAGATATGACGGACATGGCTATATCGACTCGGCTGTTGATGCTGATCTAGAATATATATACTTTATGGGGTCGGAGATGCTTTCTTTTGGATGTTACATACTTTTGCACAAACTTATTATACTCTATGTACCTTTGGTATAGAGTATAAAAATACGAAACAATATCAAACTACCCAAGACCAACTAGCCCCGAAGAAACCAAGCGTTTTGTAGCATTCTGCAACTATTAAAGGAGATTAATCGAAAATGTTTCACGCTATGCAGTACATCTTACTAGACTGTGCAGGAAAAAATGTTGCATTCAAGTGGTCTGACGAATGCGATAAATCTTTCCAATATTTGAAGCAAGGTCTAATAAGTCCAATTATGTTGCAGTATCCAGACTTCAAAAAACCATTCTTTATAACAACTGATGCTAGTAACCTTGCGTGTGGAGCGGTACTGAGTCAGGAAGTCGACAACATCCTTAAACCAATATCGTGTGCTTCCAAAACATTTACAAAAGGCGAATGAAACAAACCAATCATTGAAAAAGAGCTGCTAGCAATACATTGGGTAATAAAGCTCTTCCGACCGTATGTCTATGGCACAAACTTTATTGTTCAAAGTGATCACAGACCTCTCAGCTACTTGTTTGCAATGAAAGATCCATCGTCTCGATTAACAAGAATACGACTTGATTTAGAGGAATATGATTTTGAAATATTATTTTTACCAGGGAAACTTAACAAAGTGGCTGACGCATTATCTAGAATCAATTCTACAGACATTAAAAACAAATCAGCACAAGTAAACAAAAAAACAACTAGAGCACAAAAATTTTTAGAGGACAAGAAAAATGAAAAAGACCAACAAATACACAACGAACACTTACAAACACAGACTAATGCCAATATCAAATGCGATTTCGTAATGCCAAAAATATACGAAAGCATTAACGATATTACAAATTGTGCAATCCTTAAATGGACAATTTACAAAATGTTAATAAAAACAGGAAAAAATATCATCGGTTCTGTTAGCGGAGACCTTAATTAAGTTCGGAATTAAAGTTAGGAAATGAAATGAAATTAAATGAATTGTAATGAAGCAGTAGCGTGTAATGTAGCCCTAAGGTAGAATTGTGGGAGGAGAAACCAGAGAGAACGACGCCGCAATTGGCGCGCTCGAAAGGGGGATCGGGCTTAAGGTCGCTGGCTTCTTCTCTCGTCAGTCAGTGGTCATTGGAGTTAATTCGAAAGCGCACGCATTCACAGAATAAAAGTTGAACTTAATTTAATTAAATTGTTAATAACGAAACTAAGGTACCAACAACTGTCCACAAACACAAAACACATTAAAAAACCAAGATTTATAAAACTATTGTAAATCATTTTTCATGGCGCCCGAGCAGGGACTTAAGTTGTTGGTTTCTGTTCATTAAAAAAAAAAACATTTTTGTTGCATTTAATTGGTGGCTCAGTGCAGTGAGCAATAGTTAAAACTTTGTGCCGGAATAAAAAAGACAAACAAACAAATATCCGTCTTAAACGCGAGCGGGTCGGTGAATAAAACACACATATTAAAAACAATTGCTGCTGTGGATTTGCTTCCCAACTTGTTTTGCTATTGAATCTGCGCCTTTTACTAAAATTTGCTGAAGCGAAAATCGTCGTGGGAATTCTAGAGGATGGCCAAAGAAGTTCCACAGTCAAGGAAAGTCAGCGCTGGCAGTTCTGCCCACCAGGTATTTAGTGCAAACGTTGAAAGCCAGATTTAAGATTACTTGTGGTTAACCTTTGGCCCACCTTTCAACCTTTGGCACATACCAAAACGGTAGATAGTTGAGCATTTTTTAAATTTAACACATACATATGCATGCTTATTGCTAATACACATATAGTACATACATCAACAAGTGAACCGCCTCTGATTTGAACAAAATTAAAGTAAAATTTCCACCATATATCCATCCATAAAAGTCGTGCCTTTAATTAATCATATACATTCGTAATTGGTGTTGCAATTGGCTAATTTATATCCAAATTGCAATTGTTCATCGAAATTGTCAAATCAACACCACTCTCATTGTCATCCATCAGCTGTGCATCAGCCTATATACATTTCATATATTTAGTTATATTCCCTTCTTACTTACGTTTACTTCATCTACCTCCAAATTCGAAAATCCCGTTGCTATATTTCGAACTCGCCCTCAATTTCTGCCGCCAAATCTAAGTCGCATGCATACATACACACGCAAATGCCGCTAATGTTGAGTGGCCGGTATAAGCACAGCTGCACACACCCATACACTTATGGGCGCATCATTGTCGGGCGTCTTCTTTGTCGCTTTTCGTTTACTGCAACTGAATAGCTTTACTCTGGTCATTTGAGTGTGCTCCCCTACACTGTTGGATCGGGTATATTTATTTTTAGTCTCGTTTGCTGCCTGATTATTTTTCGCTTCGCACTTAGCTCAATTGATAAGTTAATTCAAAATGAGCAAAGATTCACTCGAAGATCTCCGTAGGAAGCGTGATGTATGTTTTAATTCAATCAGTCGTATGCATCGTTTTATTTCGGATGGGTCAATGTCGTTACTTCCCTCAGAGTTAGAGTGTCGCTTGGAGATTCTCAGCACACATATTGAAAATGCGACTACTTATCAGAATAAAATTGAAGCGAAGGATCATGAAGATGTATTTCGGGGAGAATTGGAAGAAATGTGTTTTATAACAAGGGGCATGCTTAAAGCGGCTTTGGAAAAGACACGAAGACATAGTATGGATCATTCCCAAATCCAATCCAATCCTGTGCAACAGCCGCCTCGTTGTCGATTGCCCACCGTCTCTCTTCCAACATTCAGCGGAAAACATTCCGAATTTAAAAATTTTATGAGTTTGTTCGAAACCTTTGTTCACAATGACAATTCTATACACGACATTGAAAAATCACCTTCAATCACCTTATTTCATGTCTGTCTGGTGACGCTGTAGGCACAGTCTGAGCGTTCCAAGTTACGGAAGCCAATTATGCCAAGGTATTAGCAAGCCTAAAGCGGGTGTATGATAATGATTGTCTTATATTTTTAGACAACATATCAACATTATTTAATTTGCCTAAAATGGGACAACCATCAGGCACAGCCTTGAGAACATTAATTGATACAGTTTCTGCCACATATGATTCGCTTCTGTCTTTTGGTGACGACCAGAAAATCACAAATGCCATATTGATTCATTTGGTTATGGGAAAGGTCGATTCAATTACAAAAAGAAAATGGGAAGAGCAGTTAGACTATATGAAACTCCCTCTGTGGAGCGAATGTGAAACTGCGCTAAATCGAAGTTACCAACATATCGTTGCAGAAGAATCAAGCAAACCAAAGACTTCTGAAGCTCAATCCAATCAAGTTCAAAAGAAAACTCCAAATAGAAATAATTATTCGTTTGTAGCAGCTAGCAATGAACATAATTCAAATCTCTCCTTGTTTTGCAACTCCTCCGATCAATATATTGAAAAGTGTCCGTCCTTCGCAGCTATTTCCGTTCAGCAGAGATTCGATTTTGCTAAAAAGGCTCCGCTGTGCATAAATTGTTTGCGCCGCGGCCATACTGTAGCTCGTTGCAACGCTCGAAAGTGTAGCGTGTGCAAACGTTCGCACCACATGTTGCTGCATATATATTCAGCTAGTTCGAACCTTGCTTTACCACCTCAGCCATCCATTGCCCAAGAAGAGTCTTCCACTTCGCATGCTATGCATGCGGCAGCTTCGGACAAGGCTATTCTTGCCACAGCAGTGGTAAATGTTAAGACAAAAAATGGCGATTTTGTTTTAGCAAGAGCTTTGCTGGATTCGGGTTCTCAAGTCAATTTTGTGACTGAGGATCTCGCACAAAAATTACAGCTCAAAAGGGAGGCTGTGTGTATGAGCTTACGGGGCATTGGTGAATCCAATGCTCAAGCTAAGAAAAGAATACAAACTTTGGTAAAGTCGCGTATTAACGGTAGCGAGTTTTCATCTGATTTTTGGATTATGCGTACTATTTCTGGTTATCAACCTGATTCTACGGTGAACACCAGCGGGTGGAGGATACCCAAAAATCTACAGATGGCAGATCCGCTCTTCAATAAACCACAAAAAATTGATATGTTGATTGGTGCAGAAACCTTCTTCGAACTATTGTCAGTAGGTCAGATAAAACAGGGCCCTGAATCACCTACACTTCAGAAAACAGTTCTCGGCTGGATCGTGTCCGGAAAATATACTTCAAAATCGTCAATGATATTAGAATAAGTCTCCAATTTAAATTGTCAGGAAGAATGTTTGCAATCTATTTATAAGACCATGTCAAAATTTTGGTCGATTGAAGATTTGCCAAAAACATTGAAAGTTTGTACTCCTGAACAGCAAAATTGTGAAGATCATTTTATGGGAAATACAAAAATATTGTCATCAGGTCGGTTTGAGGTTCGCCTCCCATTCAAATCTGATCCTAAAAAGCTTGGCTCATCATACGAAGTAGCGAAACGTCGTTTCTTGTCGCTAGAAAGAAAATTGTCAAAAGATGAACACTTAAGACAAATGTATCTGGAATTTATGAATGAATATGCATCAATGGGTCACATGTCGCCAACCGACAATAAAATTCCAGATACACCACACTATTTCATTCCGCATCAGTGTGTTCTTCGACCTGAAAGCTCATCTACTCAATTACGGGTTGTTTTTGATGCGTCTAGTCGTACATCCACTCAGATTGCGTTGAATGACACTTTGATGGTTGGCCCAACCATTCAAGAGGAGCTTTATTCTACACTGCTTCGTTTTCGTTTACACAAATATGCCCTAGTGGCTGATATAAAGAAAATGTACCGTCAGGTGATGGTCAACAAAGCAGATAGAAACTTTCAGCTCATAGTGTGGAGAAGAGATCCGTCTGAGTCCCTGCAGATCTTCAGATTAATCACCGTTACTTATGGTACAGCACCTGCTCCGTTTTTGGCAGTACGATGTTTAATAAGGCTGAGCGAAATGGTAGAATCATCGCATCCAGCAGCCGTTGAAGTCATTCGCAAACATTTTTATGTCGATGACATGCTAACCGGTGCAAGTTGCATTAGCGAACTTCAACACATTTGAGAAGAAGTTGCAAAAGTGCTATTAATGGCCGGGTTCGAATTAGCAAAATGGTTTTCAAACTGTACAGAGCTATCTGCGTCCGAAGACACAGCGATACCTCTTGCTAAGGTTGACTCAGACGCAGCTAAAACTCTCGGGGTTATGTGGTTGCCAAGGGAAGATGTATTTCAGTTAAGGCTGGATGCCTCAGGTCTTGATCTCAGAGCGACTAAAAGAAACATTTTATCAGTGACTGCTCGTCTGTTCGATCCCCTTGGTCTTTTGGGTCCTCTCCTCATAAAGGCAAAGATACTCCTTCAAGAGTTATGGCTGCGGAAATTAGACTGGGACGAATCCATTCCAATGCAGCTTGAAACAGTATGGGACACCTTCAACGTGGGCTTGCAATATGTGCAAAATATCAAGGTTCCAAGATTCGTCCATACCGATCAACAGTCACCGGTAGAAATTCATGGATTTGCCGACGCCTCAAGGCGTCAAGGTAATGCAGAAGGTTTAAAAGTCTCCTTATTGACCGTCAAATCAAAAGTAGCGCCCCTCAAGACGCAAACATTGCCGCGCCTTGAGTTGTGTGCAGCTCACCTTCTCGCAGATTTATATTATCGTATTAGAAAAGTATTGAACCTACCCATTGAAAAGTTCGTTCTTTGGACAGATTCAGAAATTACTCTGCACTGGATAAAGTCACACCCTTCGTCGCTATCTGTTTTCGTTTCGCATCGGGTAGCTGAGATCCAACAGTGGTCAGAGGAAGCGTCTTGGAGACATGTCCCAACGAATATGAATCCAGCAGACATTATTTCTCGTGGGTGTACCGGCGAAGAGTTATCAAGCTCCATGTGGTTCATTGGACCACAATTTTTAATGGAACCAGAAAATTGCTGGCCCATAAATCGTCACTTTGAGCTTCCTGACCATTTAGCTACCTTAGAAGTCCGGAAAAGCGCTCTTGCTTTAGTGGCGGAGCCAGAAACCAATACTTTGTTAGAAGTGGTAGATCGATGTTCATCGCATGTGCGTTTGCTCAGAGTATTTGTTTGGGTGTTCCGATTCATCAGAAGGGCCAAACGATTTAATGTGCCTTCTGATACGATAATTCAGCCAAGTGAGTTGAACTTTGCATTCAACAAGATTGTCGAACTTATACAGATTCAAGAATTCTGTGAGGAAATTTCAAAGTTAAGAAATAAGTCAATTCTCAGCCCTAATCTTCAGCGCTTGAGTCCCTTTTTGGAAGAATATAAAGAAGACTGGTGTTCGTTTTCGTTATTGAGAGTGGGGCAGGTTGTTGAATGCTCCTATCCCGTATGAAGCCAAATTTCCGTTGTTGCTTTCGAAAAGCTCGCAGTTTATAAAGGCATACGTGTCGCATTTGCACTCGACGAATTGTCATGCTGGCCCTCGAGCTCTAGTAGGATTCGTAACCTTTGGCCCACCTTTCAACCTTTGGCACATACCAAAACGGTAGATAGTTGAGCATTTTTTAAATTTAACACATACATATGCATGCTTATTGCTAATACACATATAGTACATACATCAACAAGTGAACCGCCTCTGATTTGAACAAAATTAAAGTAAAAGTTCCACCATATATCCATCCATAAAAGTCGTGCCTTTAATTAATCATATACATTCGTAATTGGTGTTGCAATTGGCTAATTTATATCCAAATTGCAATTGTTCATCGAAATTGTCAAATCAACACCACTCTCATTGTCATCCATCAGCTGTGCATCAGCCTATATACATTTCATATATTTAGTTATATTCCCTTCTTACTTACGTTTACTTCATCTACCTCCAAATTCGAAAATCCCGTTGCTATATTTCGAACTCGCCCTCAATTTCTGCCGCCAAATCTAAGTCGCATGCATACATACACACGCAAATGCCGCTAATGTTGAGTGGCCGGTATAAGCACAGCTGCACACACCCATACACTTATGGGCGCATCATTGTCGGGCGTCTTCTTTGTCGCTTTTCGTTTACTGCAACTGAATAGCTTTACTCTGGTCATTTGAGTGTGCTCCCCTACACTGTTGGATCGGGTATATTTATTTTTAGTCTCGTTTGCTGCCTGATTATTTTTCGCTTCGCACTTAGCTCAATTGATAAGTTAATTCAAAATGAGCAAAGATTCACTCGAAGATCTCCGTAGGAAGCGTGATGTATGTTTTAATTCAATCAGTCGTATGCATCGTTTTATTTCGGATGGGTCAATGTCGTTACTTCCCTCAGAGTTAGAGTGTCGCTTGGAGATTCTCAGCACACATATTGAAAATGCGACTACTTATCAGAATAAAATTGAAGCGAAGGATCATGAAGATGTATTTCGGGGAGAATTGGAAGAAATGTGTTTTATAACAAGGGGCATGCTTAAAGCGGCTTTGGAAAAGACACGAAGACATAGTATGGATCATTCCCAAATCCAATCCAATCCTGTGCAACAGCCGCCTCGTTGTCGATTGCCCACCGTCTCTCTTCCAACATTCAGCGGAAAACATTCCGAATTTAAAAATTTTATGAGTTTGTTCGAAACCTTTGTTCACAATGACAATTCTATACACGACATTGAAAAATCACCTTCAATCACCTTATTTCATGTCTGTCTGGTGACGCTGTAGGCACAGTCTGAGCGTTCCAAGTTACGGAAGCCAATTATGCCAAGGTATTAGCAAGCCTAAAGCGGGTGTATGATAATGATTGTCTTATATTTTTAGACAACATATCAACATTATTTAATTTGCCTAAAATGGGACAACCATCAGGCACAGCCTTGAGAACATTAATTGATACAGTTTCTGCCACATATGATTCGCTTCTGTCTTTTGGTGACGACCAGAAAATCACAAATGCCATATTGATTCATTTGGTTATGGGAAAGGTCGATTCAATTACAAAAAGAAAATGGGAAGAGCAGTTAGACTATATGAAACTCCCTCTGTGGAGCGAATGTGAAACTGCGCTAAATCGAAGTTACCAACATATCGTTGCAGAAGAATCAAGCAAACCAAAGACTTCTGAAGCTCAATCCAATCAAGTTCAAAAGAAAACTCCAAATAGAAATAATTATTCGTTTGTAGCAGCTAGCAATGAACATAATTCAAATCTCTCCTTGTTTTGCAACTCCTCCGATCAATATATTGAAAAGTGTCCGTCCTTCGCAGCTATTTCCGTTCAGCAGAGATTCGATTTTGCTAAAAAGGCTCCGCTGTGCATAAATTGTTTGCGCCGCGGCCATACTGTAGCTCGTTGCAACGCTCGAAAGTGTAGCGTGTGCAAACGTTCGCACCACATGTTGCTGCATATATATTCAGCTAGTTCGAACCTTGCTTTACCACCTCAGCCATCCATTGCCCAAGAAGAGTCTTCCACTTCGCATGCTATGCATGCGGCAGCTTCGGACAAGGCTATTCTTGCCACAGCAGTGGTAAATGTTAAGACAAAAAATGGCGATTTTGTTTTAGCAAGAGCTTTGCTGGATTCGGGTTCTCAAGTCAATTTTGTGACTGAGGATCTCGCACAAAAATTACAGCTCAAAAGGGAGGCTGTGTGTATGAGCTTACGGGGCATTGGTGAATCCAATGCTCAAGCTAAGAAAAGAATACAAACTTTGGTAAAGTCGCGTATTAACGGTAGCGAGTTTTCATCTGATTTTTGGATTATGCGTACTATTTCTGGTTATCAACCTGATTCTACGGTGAACACCAGCGGGTGGAGGATACCCAAAAATCTACAGATGGCAGATCCGCTCTTCAATAAACCACAAAAAATTGATATGTTGATTGGTGCAGAAACCTTCTTCGAACTATTGTCAGTAGGTCAGATAAAACAGGGCCCTGAATCACCTACACTTCAGAAAACAGTTCTCGGCTGGATCGTGTCCGGAAAATATACTTCAAAATCGTCAATGATATTAGAATAAGTCTCCAATTTAAATTGTCAGGAAGAATGTTTGCAATCTATTTATAAGACCATGTCAAAATTTTGGTCGATTGAAGATTTGCCAAAAACATTGAAAGTTTGTACTCCTGAACAGCAAAATTGTGAAGATCATTTTATGGGAAATACAAAAATATTGTCATCAGGTCGGTTTGAGGTTCGCCTCCCATTCAAATCTGATCCTAAAAAGCTTGGCTCATCATACGAAGTAGCGAAACGTCGTTTCTTGTCGCTAGAAAGAAAATTGTCAAAAGATGAACACTTAAGACAAATGTATCTGGAATTTATGAATGAATATGCATCAATGGGTCACATGTCGCCAACCGACAATAAAATTCCAGATACACCACACTATTTCATTCCGCATCAGTGTGTTCTTCGACCTGAAAGCTCATCTACTCAATTACGGGTTGTTTTTGATGCGTCTAGTCGTACATCCACTCAGATTGCGTTGAATGACACTTTGATGGTTGGCCCAACCATTCAAGAGGAGCTTTATTCTACACTGCTTCGTTTTCGTTTACACAAATATGCCCTAGTGGCTGATATAAAGAAAATGTACCGTCAGGTGATGGTCAACAAAGCAGATAGAAACTTTCAGCTCATAGTGTGGAGAAGAGATCCGTCTGAGTCCCTGCAGATCTTCAGATTAATCACCGTTACTTATGGTACAGCACCTGCTCCGTTTTTGGCAGTACGATGTTTAATAAGGCTGAGCGAAATGGTAGAATCATCGCATCCAGCAGCCGTTGAAGTCATTCGCAAACATTTTTATGTCGATGACATGCTAACCGGTGCAAGTTGCATTAGCGAACTTCAACACATTTGAGAAGAAGTTGCAAAAGTGCTATTAATGGCCGGGTTCGAATTAGCAAAATGGTTTTCAAACTGTACAGAGCTATCTGCGTCCGAAGACACAGCGATACCTCTTGCTAAGGTTGACTCAGACGCAGCTAAAACTCTCGGGGTTATGTGGTTGCCAAGGGAAGATGTATTTCAGTTAAGGCTGGATGCCTCAGGTCTTGATCTCAGAGCGACTAAAAGAAACATTTTATCAGTGACTGCTCGTCTGTTCGATCCCCTTGGTCTTTTGGGTCCTCTCCTCATAAAGGCAAAGATACTCCTTCAAGAGTTATGGCTGCGGAAATTAGACTGGGACGAATCCATTCCAATGCAGCTTGAAACAGTATGGGACACCTTCAACGTGGGCTTGCAATATGTGCAAAATATCAAGGTTCCAAGATTCGTCCATACCGATCAACAGTCACCGGTAGAAATTCATGGATTTGCCGACGCCTCAAGGCGTCAAGGTAATGCAGAAGGTTTAAAAGTCTCCTTATTGACCGTCAAATCAAAAGTAGCGCCCCTCAAGACGCAAACATTGCCGCGCCTTGAGTTGTGTGCAGCTCACCTTCTCGCAGATTTATATTATCGTATTAGAAAAGTATTGAACCTACCCATTGAAAAGTTCGTTCTTTGGACAGATTCAGAAATTACTCTGCACTGGATAAAGTCACACCCTTCGTCGCTATCTGTTTTCGTTTCGCATCGGGTAGCTGAGATCCAACAGTGGTCAGAGGAAGCGTCTTGGAGACATGTCCCAACGAATATGAATCCAGCAGACATTATTTCTCGTGGGTGTACCGGCGAAGAGTTATCAAGCTCCATGTGGTTCATTGGACCACAATTTTTAATGGAACCAGAAAATTGCTGGCCCATAAATCGTCACTTTGAGCTTCCTGACCATTTAGCTACCTTAGAAGTCCGGAAAAGCGCTCTTGCTTTAGTGGCGGAGCCAGAAACCAATACTTTGTTAGAAGTGGTAGATCGATGTTCATCGCATGTGCGTTTGCTCAGAGTATTTGTTTGGGTGTTCCGATTCATCAGAAGGGCCAAACGATTTAATGTGCCTTCTGATACGATAATTCAGCCAAGTGAGTTGAACTTTGCATTCAACAAGATTGTCGAACTTATACAGATTCAAGAATTCTGTGAGGAAATTTCAAAGTTAAGAAATAAGTCAATTCTCAGCCCTAATCTTCAGCGCTTGAGTCCCTTTTTGGAAGAATATAAAGAAGACTGGTGTTCGTTTTCGTTATTGAGAGTGGGGCAGGTTGTTGAATGCTCCTATCCCGTATGAAGCCAAATTTCCGTTGTTGCTTTCGAAAAGCTCGCAGTTTATAAAGGCATACGTGTCGCATTTGCACTCGACGAATTGTCATGCTGGCCCTCGAGCTCTAGTAGGATTCGTAACCTTTGGCCCACCTTTCAACCTTTGGCACATACCAAAACGGTAGATAGTTGAGCATTTTTTAAATTTAACACATACATATGCATGCTTATTGCTAATACACATATAGTACATACATCAACAAGTGAACCGCCTCTGATTTGAACAAAATTAAAGTAAAAGTTCCACCATATATCCATCCATAAAAGTCGTGCCTTTAATTAATCATATACATTCGTAATTGGTGTTGCAATTGGCTAATTTATATCCAAATTGCAATTGTTCATCGAAATTGTCAAATCAACACCACTCTCATTGTCATCCATCAGCTGTGCATCAGCCTATATACATTTCATATATTTAGTTATATTCCCTTCTTACTTACGTTTACTTCATCTACCTCCAAATTCGAAAATCCCGTTGCTATATTTCGAACTCGCCCTCAATTTCTGCCGCCAAATCTAAGTCGCATGCATACATACACACGCAAATGCCGCTAATGTTGAGTGGCCGGTATAAGCACAGCTGCACACACCCATACACTTATGGGCGCATCATTGTCGGGCGTCTTCTTTGTCGCTTTTCGTTTACTGCAACTGAATAGCTTTACTCTGGTCATTTGAGTGTGCTCCCCTACACTGTTGGATCGGGTATATTTATTTTTAGTCTCGTTTGCTGCCTGATTATTTTTCGCTTCGCACTTAGCTCAATTGATAAGTTAATTCAAAATGAGCAAAGATTCACTCGAAGATCTCCGTAGGAAGCGTGATGTATGTTTTAATTCAATCAGTCGTATGCATCGTTTTATTTCGGATGGGTCAATGTCGTTACTTCCCTCAGAGTTAGAGTGTCGCTTGGAGATTCTCAGCACACATATTGAAAATGCGACTACTTATCAGAATAAAATTGAAGCGAAGGATCATGAAGATGTATTTCGGGGAGAATTGGAAGAAATGTGTTTTATAACAAGGGGCATGCTTAAAGCGGCTTTGGAAAAGACACGAAGACATAGTATGGATCATTCCCAAATCCAATCCAATCCTGTGCAACAGCCGCCTCGTTGTCGATTGCCCACCGTCTCTCTTCCAACATTCAGCGGAAAACATTCCGAATTTAAAAATTTTATGAGTTTGTTCGAAACCTTTGTTCACAATGACAATTCTATACACGACATTGAAAAATCACCTTCAATCACCTTATTTCATGTCTGTCTGGTGACGCTGTAGGCACAGTCTGAGCGTTCCAAGTTACGGAAGCCAATTATGCCAAGGTATTAGCAAGCCTAAAGCGGGTGTATGATAATGATTGTCTTATATTTTTAGACAACATATCAACATTATTTAATTTGCCTAAAATGGGACAACCATCAGGCACAGCCTTGAGAACATTAATTGATACAGTTTCTGCCACATATGATTCGCTTCTGTCTTTTGGTGACGACCAGAAAATCACAAATGCCATATTGATTCATTTGGTTATGGGAAAGGTCGATTCAGTTACAAAAAGAAAATGGGAAGAGCAGTTAGACTATATGAAACTCCCTCTGTGGAGCGAATGTGAAACTGCGCTAAATCGAAGTTACCAACATATCGTTGCAGAAGAATCAAGCAAACCAAAGACTTCTGAAGCTCAATCCAATCAAGTTCAAAAGAAAACTCCAAATAGAAATAATTATTCGTTTGTAGCAGCTAGCAATGAACATAATTCAAATCTCTCCTTGTTTTGCAACTCCTCCGATCAATATATTGAAAAGTGTCCGTCCTTCGCAGCTATTTCCGTTCAGCAGAGATTCGATTTTGCTAAAAAGGCTCCGCTGTGCATAAATTGTTTGCGCCGCGGCCATACTGTAGCTCGTTGCAACGCTCGAAAGTGTAGCGTGTGCAAACGTTCGCACCACATGTTGCTGCATATATATTCAGCTAGTTCGAACCTTGCTTTACCACCTCAGCCATCCATTGCCCAAGAAGAGTCTTCCACTTCGCATGCTATGCATGCGGCAGCTTCGGACAAGGCTATTCTTGCCACAGCAGTGGTAAATGTTAAGACAAAAAATGGCGATTTTGTTTTAGCAAGAGCTTTGCTGGATTCGGGTTCTCAAGTCAATTTTGTGACTGAGGATCTCGCACAAAAATTACAGCTCAAAAGGGAGGCTGTGTGTATGAGCTTACGGGGCATTGGTGAATCCAATGCTCAAGCTAAGAAAAGAATACAAACTTTGGTAAAGTCGCGTATTAACGGTAGCGAGTTTTCATCTGATTTTTGGATTATGCGTACTATTTCTGGTTATCAACCTGATTCTACGGTGAACACCAGCGGGTGGAGGATACCCAAAAATCTACAGATGGCAGATCCGCTCTTCAATAAACCACAAAAAATTGATATGTTGATTGGTGCAGAAACCTTCTTCGAACTATTGTCAGTAGGTCAGATAAAACAGGGCCCTGAATCACCTACACTTCAGAAAACAGTTCTCGGCTGGATCGTGTCCGGAAAATATACTTCAAAATCGTCAATGATATTAGAATAAGTCTCCAATTTAAATTGTCAGGAAGAATGTTTGCAATCTATTGATAAGACCATGTCAAAATTTTGGTCGATTGAAGATTTGCCAAAAACATTGAAAGTTTGTACTCCTGAACAGCAAAATTGTGAAGATCATTTTATGGGAAATACAAAAATATTGTCATCAGGTCGGTTTGAGGTTCGCCTCCCATTCAAATCTGATCCTAAAAAGCTTGGCTCATCATACGAAGTAGCGAAACGTCGTTTCTTGTCGCTAGAAAGAAAATTGTCAAAAGATGAACACTTAAGACAAATGTATCTGGAATTTATGAATGAATATGCATCAATGGGTCACATGTCGCCAACCGACAATAAAATTCCAGATACACCACACTATTTCATTCCGCATCAGTGTGTTCTTCGACCTGAAAGCTCATCTACTCAATTACGGGTTGTTTTTGATGCGTCTAGTCGTACATCCACTCAGATTGCGTTGAATGACACTTTGATGGTTGGCCCAACCATTCAAGAGGAGCTTTATTCTACACTGCTTCGTTTTCGTTTACACAAATATGCCCTAGTGGCTGATATAAAGAAAATGTACCGTCAGGTGATGGTCAACAAAGCAGATAGAAACTTTCAGCTCATAGTGTGGAGAAGAGATCCGTCTGAGTCCCTGCAGATCTTCAGATTAATCACCGTTACTTATGGTACAGCACCTGCTCCGTTTTTGGCAGTACGATGTTTAATAAGGCTGAGCGAAATGGTAGAATCATCGCATCCAGCAGCCGTTGAAGTCATTCGCAAACATTTTTATGTCGATGACATGCTAACCGGTGCAAGTTGCATTAGCGAACTTCAACACATTTGAGAAGAAGTTGCAAAAGTGCTATTAATGGCCGGGTTCGAATTAGCAAAATGGTTTTCAAACTGTACAGAGCTATCTGCGTCCGAAGACACAGCGATACCTCTTGCTAAGGTTGACTCAGACGCAGCTAAAACTCTCGGGGTTATGTGGTTGCCAAGGGAAGATGTATTTCAGTTAAGGCTGGATGCCTCAGGTCTTGATCTCAGAGCGACTAAAAGAAACATTTTATCAGTGACTGCTCGTCTGTTCGATCCCCTTGGTCTTTTGGGTCCTCTCCTCATAAAGGCAAAGATACTCCTTCAAGAGTTATGGCTGCGGAAATTAGACTGGGACGAATCCATTCCAATGCAGCTTGAAACAGTATGGGACACCTTCAACGTGGGCTTGCAATATGTGCAAAATATCAAGGTTCCAAGATTCGTCCATACCGATCAACAGTCACCGGTAGAAATTCATGGATTTGCCGACGCCTCAAGGCGTCAAGGTAATGCAGAAGGTTTAAAAGTCTCCTTATTGACCGTCAAATCAAAAGTAGCGCCCCTCAAGACGCAAACATTGCCGCGCCTTGAGTTGTGTGCAGCTCACCTTCTCGCAGATTTATATTATCGTATTAGAAAAGTATTGAACCTACCCATTGAAAAGTTCGTTCTTTGGACAGATTCAGAAATTACTCTGCACTGGATAAAGTCACACCCTTCGTCGCTATCTGTTTTCGTTTCGCATCGGGTAGCTGAGATCCAACAGTGGTCAGAGGAAGCGTCTTGGAGACATGTCCCAACGAATATGAATCCAGCAGACATTATTTCTCGTGGGTGTACCGGCGAAGAGTTATCAAGCTCCATGTGGTTCATTGGACCACAATTTTTAATGGAACCAGAAAATTGCTGGCCCATAAATCGTCACTTTGAGCTTCCTGACCATTTAGCTACCTTAGAAGTCCGGAAAAGCGCTCTTGCTTTAGTGGCGGAGCCAGAAACCAATACTTTGTTAGAAGTGGTAGATCGATGTTCATCGCATGTGCGTTTGCTCAGAGTATTTGTTTGGGTGTTCCGATTCATCAGAAGGGCCAAACGATTTAATGTGCCTTCTGATTCGATAATTCAGCCAAGTGAGTTGAACTTTGCATTCAACAAGATTGTCGAACTTATACAGATTCAAGAATTCTGTGAGGAAATTTCAAAGTTAAGAAATAAGTCAATTCTCAGCCCTAATCTTCAGCGCTTGAGTCCCTTTTTGGAAGAATATAAAGAAGACTGGTGTTCGTTTTCGTTATTGAGAGTGGGGCAGGTTGTTGAATGCTCCTATCCCGTATGAAGCCAAATTTCCGTTGTTGCTTTCGAAAAGCTCGCAGTTTATAAAGGCATACGTGTCGCATTTGCACTCGACGAATTGTCATGCTGGCCCTCGAGCTCTAGTAGGATTCGTAAGAGAGCTTATATGGGTTGTGAATGCGAAAGCATTATGTTCTCGAACAGTGCGTTCGTACATCTCTTGCTTCAGATGCAAACCCATATTGCTGAAGCAGATAATGGGCAATCTTCCAGCAGACTACGAGCTCTCCGCCCATTTACAATTTGTGGCGTCGACTTTTGTGGCCCGATTAGCACAACGTTTCGCATCCGTGGTAAGCCACCGTACAAATCGTACGTGGCTCTATTTGTTTGTTTTGGGTCAAAAGCGGTTCACTTGGAATTAGTATCTAACTTAACCACTGATGTATTTCTTTTGGCTTTTCAAAGGTTCGTCGGACGTCGAGGAATTCCCCAGCGCGTGTACTGCGACAACGCGACGAATTTCGTCGGAGCAGATCGCCAAATGGAAGACTTCCGAGCGCAGTGGGACAAGGAGGCCGACGACGTACGCACATTCGCATCAAAAAAAGGATGCGAGTTTCCGAACATACCTCCCAGAGCTCCTCACTTCGGCGGGTTATGGGAAGCAGGTGTCAAGTCTGCAAAGAGCCTGTTCCTACGGACGGTGGGCAACGCTCTCCTGACCGCCGAAGAACTCAACACGCTACTGGTCAACGTGGAGGCCGTCCTCAATTCGAGGCCAATCGGAGCGCAGAGTCCCGATCCCAACGACGGGGAAGCGCTCACACCAGCACATCTGCTGATAGGCGGGCCTATGCTGGCTCCACCAGCACCACCACTTCCGGACCAGGTCAGCAAAACTTGCTTGAGGCGATGGCGTAGTGTCTCGTCTCTCAAGCACAGGTTTTTGGCAGCGATGGTCCCGGGAGTACATCTCCAGCCTGCAGGTACGGGCTAAATGGTTCAAGGAGGAACCCAATGTCGCCGTGGGAACACTCGTCGTGGTCGCCGAGGACAACGTGCCGCCGCAGCAGTGGGTCGTGGGCAGAGTGATAGCCACCCACGCCGGCACGGAAGGGAAGGTCAGAGTGGTCGATCTTAAGACCAATAATGGGACCTTCAAACGGTCTATTCATCGCCTGGCTCCGCTGCCAATTTGTTGAAGGACGATGTCCCTTCAAAGGGGCCGGTGTTAGAGGAGACCTTAGTTAAGTTAGGAATTAAAGTTAGGAAATGAAATGAAATTAAATTAAATGAATTGTAATGAAGCAGTAGCGTGTAATGTAGCCCTAAGGTAGAATAGAGGGAGGAGAAACCAGAGAGAACGACGCCGCAATGGGCGCGCTCGAAAAGGAGATCGGGCTTAAGGTCGCTGGCTTCTTCTCTCGTCAGTCAGTGGTCATTGGAGTTAATTCGAAAGCACACGCATTCACAGAATAAAAGTTGAACTTAATTTAATTAAATTGTTAATAACGAAACTAAGGTACCAACAACTGTCCACAAACACAAAACACATTAAAAAACCAAGATTTATAAAACTATTGTAAATCATTTTTCAGGTTTCATTAAAACAAAAGAATTGGTCACTAGAGAGAATAATTATTTAGAACCACTTTTCTCAAGGCTTGAAACAATAGCCAGTGATTTAAAAATTAGAAAACTCATAATATCTGTTGGCGAAGATATTTTTAGATATATAAATATTAACAAATTTAAAGAAATACGCAATCAAGTTCTTAGGAACTTGAAAATAGCACTAACGTCACAAATCACCATTATCAAAAAGACGAAAGAAAAACAAAAAATTTTGAAAAAATAACATGAGGATTCCCTCTTAGGAGGACATCAGGTGTAAACAGATAAAACCATAAACTACGCAGATATTATTGGCAAAACTTGAAAAAACGATGTTAAAAACTGCCTCGACTGCAGTAAAATTAAAACATTCTATCATTCAAAAGAATCGATGATCATAACAGAAAAACCCCAACAAGCATTTGATATTGTACAAATAGATTCCATAGTGCCATTTCCGAAATCATTAGAAGCAATATCCATAATTTGTGAGCTAAGTAAATATCTTGTTACAATAGCAGTAAAGGACAAAAGCGCCAAAACAATACCCAAAGCAATATTTAAAAATTTCAAATTAATTTTTGGGCCCATGAAAACTATCTTGACTGACATTGGAACAGAATATAAAAATAAAATAATTTACGAAATTTGTAAACTATTACATATTACAAACAAAACTTCAACACATCACCATCATCAGACGTTAGGTTCAATAGAAAGAAGTCACAGAACACTAAACGAATATATACGATCTTAAATATCAATAACGAAAGACGACTGGGACGTATGGATGCAATATTTTACATATTGCTATAACACCAAGCCATTAACTACTCATAACTATAGCCCATTTGAATTGAATTTCGGAAAAAGATCACCTCAATTAGACATAACGAACACAACTAAAATAGATCCACTATATAACTTAGAAGCTTATGATAAAGAATTTAAATATAGGCTGCAAACAGCCAGACAATACGCTGCAATTAAGATAAAACAAAAACAAACAAGTAAAGGCGCTGCAGTCGAGATTCCCGACCGCAAAATACCCTGTTCATTTGTATTCATTTATTTGATTTTCAATTTTTGAAGATGAAAATTGTCATCCTAAATGTAGGCAACACTTTTTTCTAGTCCTGACCAACAACTGGAGGGGTCTCTTATCAGCTCAACTGTTTCGCTTATAACTCCGGTGTTTTTTGTCCGATCTGATTGTACTTTTCAGAATAGATAGATATAGGGCCTAGCTTGATGTATACTTAACCACATGTAAGTTGCATTTGGTTTGCCCTTACAATTTCTTTTAATGCTTCATCACCAGCTTCAAGTCTCAGCATTAAAAAATCATGCAAAATTCCTGAAAAAAGGTGAACGTTACTAAATATTCATGTTTCCAGCCTTAAAATCGACTATAACTACCTTAACCACAAAAATTTATTATAGCAAGAACAGATTTTAAGAACAGTCTATTTTCAGCAATAATTATTTCATGACCACTTTTCATTTGGACGTCAACTGGCTTCAGTGTCAAAAACGAATTGGCTGATTGTGTGGCCTCCATATGCCATGCACTTTCTTGTAGTTTACAAGCGGTTTTAGCACAAACGAAGATGCTACTCCACGTAGTCTTACCGGCTTAAACAAAACACAATATATACAAAATGCTCCTTGCAATTTGCGTGAATAAGCCATCAAAAGCTTATATAATTCAAGCGAATTGTAATTGAATTTGAGCTTGAGGTTTTTAGGGTGGCGTCGGCAGCAAAGTCATAGTCAGGTAGATGCCGAGCAGTTAGAGAGAAGCGCGAACTAAATATGTCAAGAGGGAACAAGCCATCTATCTTTAAAACTGTGGGAGATGATTTGCCTGCAGACATAAGAAGCATATATTCCATTAATGTGAAACCTCAATCTCTTACCATCACTGAGATCTGTGCGTTCATACAGACAGACAGACGGACAGACGGACATGACGAACATGACTCGGCTGTTGATGCTGATCAAGAACATATATACTTTATAGGGTCGGAAATGCTTCGCTCTAGCTGTTAAATACTTTTGCACAAACTTATAATACTCTATGTATCTACGGTATCACAATCAGAAATTGAGGATTTTAATCAAGTCTCTGAAAATGCAACTATGCCAAATTCAAAAGATGCACTATTCAAAAATAATGTATGGAGCTCAGATAAAAGTCACCTAATGTTTTGGTAGGTAAGAAGAGGACAGAGGGACTGAACTATTTTTTTGAAACCCTGTTAGACGCTTCATGTGAGGATGAACTAAATGAGAGCAAGCTGACTGGCATTCGAATCATTAGACATTTTTGTCCTGAACTCATGCACAATCATATCTGGCAGCCAGAATGCTGGGTCACATATGATTGGGAATGATTCAGACGGAACACCTTACTTAACGGAACGGAACACCTTACTTACAATGAAGCAATATCTCGAGCTTGTGCAAAACTAAACTTGGAAACACTTGCTGAGCATTTGCTCGCAATGTATGCTGCAATTGACTCGCAAGTAGTTTCCATAGACAGCCTAGACACAAAAACTTGCTTACGTGGTGATATAACGGAAAGTAGAGAAGGTTTAGGGGGAATAGGAACAGAGACACAAACACTGCCCACAAACACTGCTCGAATCTACTTACAGAAGATGGATTATCTGAAAGATTTCCAACAGGTTGATTCGGGGAGGGGAAAGGAGACCATTCAAGCATATTGCCTGGTGAGACAGAGAATGAAATAGTTGGCGACCTTTCATTGCAATTAGGGGAAAATTGGTTTCCAGACACGAGTGGTGGCACATCTAATCAACGCGGGGGTGGTGACTCGAACTTATATTCAAAGCACCACAATTTGATTTAGGCGAGGAATCTTTGTCCAGTTCACGTCCACTTAGCCCAGCACTTTTAATATGCTTAGAATTGTCGCCCAACCAGCAGGTAAACAAGCCGAAGCGATCGCACACAAAAACCTGGGTGAAGAGGGGGAGCTGCTAAGCAAGCAAAACAAAAACACCAATATTTAAATTTGCTAAATTAAATGTGAAGATGCACAACTGAAACGCAAAGCACACACCGATAGTGGGCAATACTAATAAAAATTATTTACGTTAAATTGGCGAAATAATAGGCACGTTAAATGACACAAGTAATTATTTGTTAGGGAGCACAAAAATAGAACACTTCAATCACTCACAAGAGTATAAATTTATAAATCCCAATGTGTAGAACTGTGTTATTGACAAACCAAAAGCAGGAGGTACTGGTACGTCCAATGAGGGAAACACGACACGAGTATTTTTTTTTACGAAAATACCTGGATATAGTTGCTAAAAGTACTGGCATCAAGAAAGATTTCATTATTGCAGACCATGTGTTCAGGATACAAAATAAATGCTAAACAACTTAGACAATGTGCGTATGACACAGCTAAAAGTCTGATGGAGATGGATTCTTAAAACTACCTTCCACCTTCTGTTTACAAACTTCCGTCCACGCTCGATGTGTCATCGACCACACTCTATAATCAGAGCTGTAAAGAAATCCATCATATCAATATTTATTCACGAATCAAACACAGCCTGTTTTTAAAAACAGGAAAGAAAGTCGGTCAAGTCCTTATACAATACACTTTGTACCAATGAAATTATACGCTAAGCATTTTATTTGATGCTGCAGTAGTAGCTGAGCTGCGTTGGAGCAGCGAATAGTGTTTTAATCATAACTCGACAACTGTTCAGCCGATCTTCATCATTCCTTTGGTGGATCAATAAGTACTGATTACTAAATATGCCTCAAAGGTACGGTATATGTGAAATGTGCTCAAGTATTTGACAGTTTTTCCAAATTGCGGGAGCGTTGTCAAAATTAAAATAAACTTGATTTGCCTGCAAGTATAACAAGTTACAACAAGTGTCAAATACACGACAAACCTCTATCTCTTATCATCTCTAAGATCTGTGCGATCATATGGATATGGATAAAAGGTGATTTTTTAAGAGCCATAGGAAAGTTTTTCAGAAAAATGCATGCAATTTTTATTTGAATCGATAGTACGATCCATATAATTTAATGTTTGAAGATTATTTCATGCAAATGTTGACCGTGACTGCGCCTCAAATGGTCCATCCGCTTAGTCCAATTTTGGCATACTCTTTACCATAAATGCATCAATGTTGTCTTCCAATGCGTCAATTTTTATTTATTTATTTTTTTTTATAATCCAGCCTCCGTCCGAGTTAGGAGAATATTTTTACGATGTGCTCCGACTCACATCAAGTGGGCGGAGGCAAAATTTTACATATGTTGATACTATAAGTATGCCAAAATATTAGAAACATTAGCAAACATGGATCCCTCAGAATTTAACAAATGGTATAAATCTTTATAAAGCATACATATGATACGAAACGGATCGTGAGATTCAAAATTAGGTCTACTTATATGTAAGAAAATTGGCCGGAGCTGTCGTGTAGGTCTACGAGGGACAGAAAATTTAATTTGACTCAAAAGAAAACCAGAGTCAATGTGGCCATGTATCAGTTTATGAAGGAACATTACTCCAAGGCAGATTCTACGATCCTGTAGAGACGGTAGGCTTAATAGGCGGAGTCTTTCCACATACGATGGCAAACGGCGGTGATGGTCCCAGTTTAGTCCGCGTAAGGCAAACAGGAGAAATTGTTTCTGCACCGACTCGATGAGGCCCTGGTATATTGCATACTGTGGAAACCACAGTGAGACAAAAAGGAGTTTAGTGGTGTAAGGGTCATCAAACTCCTTAGACCAGAGCTTAACAAAAGCAAGTACCCCTTTAGCTATGCTAACGATGATGCCAATGTGATCAGAAAAGTTCATGTTATGGCTAAATTAAACGCCTAAGTCTGTCACGGCGTGTATGCGCTCAAGGTTATGCTGGCCGAGACAATAGTTACCAATAAATGAGGCAGAGTGATAGAAAGACATAGCACTACATTTAGAGTGGTTAAGGATCAGCAAATTGTTGATGCACCAAGAATGTAGGTGGTTTATGTCATTTTGTAATAAAAAATGCGAGTTCGGGTCCTTTAGTTCCATAGAATTTTTGACATCGTCTGCATACATCAAAACTTTTGAGTTCACAATGACAGAGGAAGGTCGTTTATAAATAAACCAAAAGCAAGGGTCCAAGGTGGCTACCTTGGGGAACTCCGGAAGTAACGTTAATATGTCTCTGATTATGGAAGTAAATTCAAGAAGATTTGTTGTTGTAGACCGGCGTTTCATAAACCCGTGCTGTGTAGGCGACATAAGAGAGCAACACTGGTGCTGCAACTGAGTGCACAGAAAAAAAAGATTCAAAAAAGCATAGTTTTTTTCTCTGTGTGGATGGATATATTTAATTCTAATAACTTGGGTATGGCACAAAGTTTTGCTATCCCTCGATAATTCTGAATATCTGATCTACTTCCTTTTTTGTGAAGTGGTAAAATAAAGGATTCCTTCCAGATATCTGGAAAGTTGCTATATGCCAGGGATAGTTGAAAAATTTTAGTTAGAGTCATACATAGGGCAGTGGCAAAATGCTTGAGAACACAGCTAGGGACATTGTCTGAACCAGACGAAAAAAAGTTTTTACGAGAATAAGATTTTCGTAAACTGTGCTTTCATCAACTATTGGCATGAAAATTTCTTCAGAGTGCGGTAAAGAGTAAGGATAAGAAGTAGAAGTATTAAATGCGTACGATGAGTAAGTGGTTTGGAAAAAATCGGCAAATAAGTTGGAAATGTCCAAGTCATTACAGGCGGTTAGGGTATTATAATGAAGGGATGGTGGAAAAGTTGAAGATTTACGTTTAGAGTTGACGGATGAAAAAAAATTGTTTAGGGTTTTCTTTAAATACATTTTTGCGGTTTGTCTGCTTAAAGCGGGCTTGTCTGCATAGACATGAGCTTTAACATAGCCCCACAAAAAATAGTCTAAAGGCGTTACATCGCACGATCTAGGCGGCCAATTGTCCGGTCCCGAACGTGAAATAAAATGTTCACCGAACTCGGCTCTCAATAAGTCCATTGTTGCGCGTGCTGTGTGGCATCGATTAAACTGATCATAAAATGGAAGAAGTGCGTGATGAACTTTCTTAAAAGAGCACGCATTTTGATAAAAAAAATTCAATAATTTGCAAGCGTTGTTCGCTTGTAAGACATTTCATAGTTAAATTATAGACCAAACTGAAGAAGTTTGACAGTGAAACAAGACACGAAACGTGCGTGAGCTGTTTAAACCAGTGCTGCCAAAAAGATAATACCTAAAAAATCACCCTTTTATTTACACTCAGGGAAAAATACACTGATATTTTAATATTTACACTTTGACTTGAATATTTCCACCATTGACTTAGCGTTAAATATGGAATTCGTATAAATGAAAAGTGCACACTTCAAATTAAATATTGACATTAGTAAAATTTAATATGGAAATAGTTATAACTAAATCGAAATTTTTTTGTACTGGATATGCAGGAGTAGAACTCTTTTAGATTTGGTTCTGGAAAACTGCGATTTATATTAATTTTATAAAAGTTTTAACTTACTCTGTGAGGGACTCGAACTCCGGACCTCCGCACTTTGAACTCTATTGGAATGCCGTTTCAACCAGTTGTGCCATCGCGTATGCCGGTTGATCGAAGGCTTAAATACTACTTATATTGAATAGCCTGCTGTTATTCATAAATATCTTTCTGGCATTTTGCAAAAATAATACTGTTTTTAATTCTCAAGTAGGATTTCCCTGCATCGGGAATATAAAAGGGGTGACTGAAATTCGCCGATTTAATATGTTTTTAGTCAATTCGAAGTGGTTTTTAGTTAATTTAAATATAAAAGAGGCATAGTTAAATCAAATATGATAAATTGTGTTAGGATTAATGGGGTCGGAGATGCTTCCTTTTGATTGTTAGATACTTTTGCACAAACTTATTATACACTATGTACCTCCAGTACAGAGAATAAAAATCATCGATGCTGCGAGTAATGTAAAACCAACGATGAATCGATGTTTTCATCGATGTTTCTCTATTCACTCCTTACTTTTCCCGTAAGCTCCATCCAACCAATTAAGACTCATTCGGGGGTGTCCTAGA
This sequence comes from Lordiphosa andalusiaca, assembly GCA_035044965.1. Lineage (NCBI taxonomy): Eukaryota > Metazoa > Arthropoda > Insecta > Diptera > Drosophilidae > Lordiphosa > Lordiphosa andalusiaca. The sequence continues at coordinate 24,838 of JAWNNM010000371.1, forward strand.
AATCTCTAGAGGCTTTTTGGCGCACTGCAGCGTATCAAAAGCCTATTACCAAAGATTTATGGATGTTATAGATGACGCATGTGAAACAAAAAACGTTTGTTTCTGGTGGCTGACATTGGCTCCCACTTTTTGCTTCACTGTCTTTACGAGGAGACATACTTAGGAATTTAGCTACGCGTTGGCTGAGTGGTTAGGCTAGCTGCCGACATAAAGCCCACGGACATAAAGCCCATATCAAAATAAATCGTAGTTCACTACGAAATATCACTCAGATTTAAAATGGGCCATAAGTTCGAATAAAAAGCGGACATAAGGCCCATATTTTTCCGGACTTATCGCCCACTTGAGAATTTTAATTCAGTGTCAGCTCTGCTTGAAGCATGATACAAGGGTGAGAATGTAAGGGAGAGTGTGTAAGTGAGAGCGAGAGTGACAGGGCACATATAAACAAATTTAGTGTGTGTGTGTGTGGAAAAAAAGATTTTTAGAATAACATACACTTAAATGCAGGAAATCATTTTATTGGTACATATATTAATTGAAACAGTTAGAATATTACAAATTATTTTTCGTTTATTTTTTCATTAATATTTATAATAATATTTTTAAATATTTTTTTATTTCCTATTAGCCTCTGCTTTTGCTTCTGTACTTTAAACCTTTTATTCAGGTGGCTAATTCAAAACATGGTCCGCAATTTGAAAAAAAAATTGTTGATTCTTCTTTCCAAATTTATGCTTCCAGCTCTCTGGACCATTTGCTCAATTATATTTGGATTTCTTGAAATGTTGTCGTTATTATATAGTAAAAAAAATACATTCTAGCATTTTAATCCTATTCGTAAAACCCGCTGTCGGCTTTTTCAAGCCTCCCGCCTTCACCTGATCAATGTAGTTGATGGTACCACGTTCCTTCTCATCAGGCAAATTAAGATACCATTTAGCCAGCGAAGTATGTAATTGCGTCAACTGTAAGTTGGTCGCGCTCAACAACTGACGCTGTGGCTGATGCCACCGGTACCTCTGCACACAAAAACTCACCCCCAAAATTTGCCGTCGGCAATCGAATATAGGAGCATTTGACAACCTTTCACTTCGAGTGACAGAATCAAACTAAAAAAATGTGGACTGAACTGAAGTCATAATGTCAACCTTTGCCCTACCTTATATAATTGTATCATGGCTTGAAGTGAACAAATATATAATAAAAAACTACAAAATATTTAGAGTATGGCAGTCGAAATCTCTAATTTTGAATTCCTCCAAGGTGCCAGGCGAAACAGCGCCTTAATTTATGTCAAGGAGGAAGAGCAGTTTATAAATTCAAAACCGCATATACCAAGCATGGACGTGCAGTTCGCAGATAGGTATGTTAAGCCTAAGATCATTGAGTTTTGGTTTTATTTATACGGGGAGTATTCTTTAATTACATTCTCCATGGTGGTTTTACGCGGTTTTATATAAAACATAAGATGTAAATTGCATAAGATCAATTTGAAATATAATTTAAGCCGCAGCCGTTTTTTCATAAATGTCTTCGTTTTTCTTGTCAAAAATTTTAATTCAAGTACGGACTTTACGCCCATGTGAATTATGTCCACTTTTTATTCGGACTTATGGCCCATTTTAAATCTGAGTGATATTTCGTAGTGAACTACGATCTATTTTGATATGGGCTTTATATCCGTGGGCTTTATGTCATGTTACCCTAGCTGCCTCTTTTTTTTAATTTCATGGTTCAAGTCCCGCTAGAGACAGGGGCTGGTTTTCTTTATTTTTTTTCCTTCATTTTTTTTGTATTGTTTTGTAATTTATTTATTTTTTAGTATATTTTTGATTGATTATTCAAGTTTACAAAAAAAAGGGAACTTTTTAGCCAGAGAAGATGGCAGACGAGCCTAATGTATTTTTAGGCGTTGAAATGGTTCGTTTTGCCCCACCACGTCAGGTTTATGAGAAATTTGCATGATCGTGAGTTGAACGAGGGTTGTTCTCATTTCTAGGTCCTGTAGCCACATTGATAAGCCTATTCAAAACATCCTTGTTTCTACGTGAACTTATTTGAATAACGATCACGAAAAACCGATACCAAAGTTTTAGTTTAACTGCCAAGATATCAGAATATTGGTATAAATATGAATTTGTCTGAGAAACTTCACTTTTCCACACGTTAAAAAATTCTTAAAATTTTTCCGAATTTTGAAAACATGTATAATTTCTCAGAAAAATTCATAATTTTCAAATTTAAATCGTTATTTTGGTATTTTGGGACTCAAAACCAAAAATTGGGTTCAGTTTTAGTTATTCAACTAAATTTACGTAGAAACTAGTTTGTTTTGAATACTCTTATAAATGTGGCTAAAGGACCTAGAAATGTGAACAAACCTCGTTCAACTCACGTTCATGCTAATGTCTCTTATACCTGACGTAGTGGGGCAAAACGGACAATATCTTAGGATCGTTTGCTTTCTTCTCTAGTTAAAAGTGCCCTCTCTTTTGCAAACTTGTGCTTTTTATTTGCCGGCTTTAAATTTTAGCTTTTTATACCCTGTTCCCATTGAAAATGGGAAAAGGGGGATCATGAAGTTGTGCGAATGTATGTAACAGGGAGAAGGAAAATTTTCCGACCCCATAAAGTATATATATTCTTGATCAGCATGAACAGCCGCGTCGATATAGCCATGTCCGTCTGTCCGTCTGTCTGTCTGTATGAACGCGTCGATCTCAGAGACTATAATAGATAGAGCCACAAATTTTTGAACGAAGGTAGATTTAGGCTGTACGCAGATCAAGTTTGTTTCAGATTTGAAAAATTCCACCCCGTCCCCCTTTTATCCCCAAATAAATAGCCGTCAGATCCACAATTTTCAAGTTAGAGCCTCATGGTTTAGTATACATCAAGCTAGGCCCAATATCTATCTATTCTGAAAAGTACAATCAGATCGGACAAAAAACACCGGAGTTTTAAGGGTATTTTGTGGTCGGGAAACTCGACTGCAGCGCCCTTACTTGTTCTTCTTTGAGACTGCCTTTTCCAATGCCCAAATGCAATGTTTTCGAAGAAGAACAAGTTGGAGAAAATCTAGGAGTTGCAGCCTTGGCTCGGTGCAATCACCTGAAAACCAATTAGGAGTAGACTTGTGGCACAACTCTGTCATATGCGACTTAATGTTTTTTTTCGGGCTCCGCATTGAAAACGTTTTCAAAAACCAAAATATGTTTTGTGCTAGCTTTCATTAGTGCATCAGAAGGTGGAACAAGGTTTCCAAAATCAGTTTGAGATTGGTAGTATTTATAAAATATCTTATTTTCTTAATTGCTTGTTACAATGTTCACTAATAAGTTTTGAGAGTGTTTTGTGCGCTACATACCCGACGAAATACCTAATTGACACCAAATCTAGTTTCATTTCTTCGGTGTTGGTAAAAGAGTCTTTTGAAACAAATTTTAAGATTAATATTATGCCGTCGATGAAAAAGACTAATTTTTTACTGCCTACAAAACTTACTTCTTGTTCTATTTCCACTATACCAGATACGTACATATTTTCACATATTATCACATATCAAACAAGAAAGAAAGTCGGTCAAGCCCGACTATAGCATACTCTGTACCAACGAAATTATACGCTCAGCATAAATTTTGATGCTGCAGTAGCAGCGCTGCTTCTGCGCTGCAGCAGCGAACAGTCTTTTGATCATAGCTCGAAAACCGTTCATCCAATCTTCACCATTCCTTTGGCTGATCGATAAGTTATACTTATTACTAAATATATCTAGAAGGAACAACCCACCTATCTTTAAAACAGTAGGAGATATGACTTTGCCTTGATCTGCCCGCAGACATAAGAAGCATATGTCCCATACATGTCAAACCTCTATCTCTTACCATCTCTGAGATCTGTGCGTTCATACAAACAGACAGACGGACATGACTCGGCTGTTGATGCTGATCAAGAATATATAAGGTTGTCCAAAAAATCTTGCGGCATTTTTATTGAATTTTCAATTGTTCATAAAATTGGTTATAATAATGCGATTTAAGTCAAATATGCGCCGTTTTGTTCGATGACGAGTTCCCATAGAGGTGCCAACTTCATAATGCCCCTCTTATAGAAGCTCGCTTCCCTATTGTGAAAAAACTCGGAGAGCCAATTTTCACAGGACTCTCTTGTGGCCAACTTCCGACTACCAAGCTCGTTCGCCATGGACAGAAATAGGTGGTAATCACTTGGTGCGAGATCCGGACTATACGGTGGATGCAAAAGAACCTCCCATCCGAGCTCCCGGAGCTTCTGGCCCGTCACCAAAGATGTGTGTGGCCTGGCGTTGTCCTGATGGAAGACAATTCGGCCTCTGTTGATCAAAGATGGCCTCTTCTGCATGAGTGCTGCATTCAAGCGGTCCAGTTGTTGGCAGTACAGGTCCGAATTAAGCGTTTGGCCATAGGGGAGCAGCTCATAGTGGATGATTCCCTGCCAATCCCATCAAACACACAGAAGAACCTTCCTGGCCGTCAATCCAGGCTTGGCCACAGTCTGGGCAGCTTCACCGCTTTTCGACCACGACCGTTTGCTCTTCACGTTGTCGTAAGTGACCCACTTTTCATCGCCAGTCACCATCCGCTTCAAAAACGGGTCGATTTTGTTGCGATTCAGAAGCGATTCGCATGCATCCATACGGGCCAAAATGTTTTTTTGCGTCAAGTCGTGTGGCACCCATACATCGAGCTTCTTTTTGAATCCAAGCTTCTTCAAATGGTTTATAACGGTTTGATGACTCATGCCCAGCTCTTGGCCGATGCTACGGCTGCTACTATGCCGGTCTCTTGCGATCAATTCAGCGATTTTATAGCAATTTTCGACGACAGGCCTTCCGGACCGTGGCGCATCTTCGATCACCTCTGCACCAGAACGAAAACGTTGAAACCATCGTTGTGCGGTGGAAATGGAAACTGTATCGGGTCCATAAACTGCACAAATTTTATTGGTAGCATGAGATGCATTTTTGCCTTTATCGTAGTAGTACTGTAAAATATGCCGTATTTTCTCTTTATTTTGCTCCATGTTTGCGACGCTATAACTCACGAACGACTAAAAACAATCAACAATAAATCAAACACGTGTTAGCGCATGAAAAGAGTTTTTCAAAAAGCTCTAGCGTGAACCGATGCGACGAATACAACTAGAACTACGCGCTTGCAAAGACAAGCTTGCGGAAATACCGCAAGACTTTTTGGTATTTTACTACTACTTTATATGGTATTTTCCATAGGAAAAAAAATGTACATATTTAAAATATGTGTCCATTCGCCCCGAGTGATTTCAATGCTGTAAAACAAAATACTAGATTAAAAGCAACCCAAATGTAAGCTGTCACAAAAAATTTACTCTGAAATTGAAATTTGAAGGTAAGCATAACTTTTATATAAATAAAATAAATAAATTTGTTTGTAGATGGCTCCAAAACGCAAATCCATGTCATGGAAGAACTACCACGAAGCCATGCTAATGAATCTGTGGGAGGAAAATTTGGTCGCCCTTAGATCCGCCCAGCGGAACACGCATTTATATGGAAGGCAAACTGAGGGAAGCTGGCTTTAAGGAGCTTGAATGGAAAGACGTTCGGACGAAAATGGACAAGATCCAAAACGAACCTCAAGCCTCCACCGGAGCTCTCGCCGATCCCGAGCAGGCTTGTACTTCTCGCGCGTCAACTGAGCAGCTAAGTGTGCAGTTATCTTCCTCCTCTTCTTCAAACGAAGAAAGCCAGTTGAACTCAAGCGCCTCCTCCGAATATTCTGGGTCCCAGAAGAAAAGGAAACTGGACAAGGCCGAGAAGGCAATGGTGAGAAGGCAATAGTGGCTGCCACAAGAGAGCGGACGGAGGTCGAGCGACAAGCGGCTGCACGCTTGCAGATCATGGTGCGCATGGAGAAGGCTAATGCAGAGTTCCAGGCAAAAATGTTGGAGAAATTTTGAATAAAGATTTAATTTTAAGCATTAACATTTATCATGACATTTATTTATGGCGGTGTTATGGAATTTGCAATAGCACGTCTGAAACTCTCAGCAGGAACATCAAAATCGTCTGCTGCGTTCACGTGTTCGGGTTGCTCCCGTTCACACTCCGTGTCCATTCAAGAATCCTCTATGGCACTATTGTGGCAATTTAGAAAATAATGCAAAATGCAACAGGCCATTACTATAGTTGATACTTTGTCGCACCGATTATCAAGTCCTTTGCCTACCCGTCGAAACCGTGCCTTCAATTGACCGAAGGCATTTTCGACTACTCACCTACATTTCATATGGAAACGCTCAGAAAAAAAATACGTACATTTCGAAATATGTGATTGTAGTGGAAATAGCCTATAAAAGTCAGGAATTGCTGAATGAATTTAATAGATTCACTGTCAATCTGAATCGCAGAGCGATAGCAGTTATCAGCATACAGCCACCCACTATTTATACAATCGAATATTTGGTCTACTTTTTTTTTAATAAATTCTGTTGTTGACAGAGCTAGCTCCTTTGAACCTGGTTTGAAACCAACAGTTTCGCTTATACATTTAATCGCAGCTTGAACTGTTTTGCTTCATTTTTATACCCGTTACTCGTAGAGTAAAAAGGGTATACTAAAGTCGTGCAAATGTATGTAACAGGCAGAAGGAAGCATCTCCGATATCATAAAGTATATATATTCTTCGTCAGCATCAATAGCCAAGTCGATATAGCCATGTCCGTGTGTCCGTCCGTCCGTCTGTATGAACACCTAGATCTCAGAGACTAGAAGAGCTAGAGCAACCAAATTTTAGATGTAAGCTAGTATTGTCTGTAGGCAGATCAAGTTTGTTTCAAATATTGACCACGCCCCTTCCCGCCCCCGCAATAAAAAATGTTGAATATCTCCAACAATTCGAGCTCAGATTTTGCAGTACGCACTATGTGACCAATATGTACAATCACACAATATCTTTCATAAAGATCGGATAACAAATGGCAGAGTTAAGAAAACGTTGCTTACTTATCTGAGCCGCATGAGGTTATTAAACACTAATTGCCATGAGTAACGGGTATTTCGAAGTCGGGCAGGGCCGACTTTAACTGACAAGGCAGTTTTCGGAGACGAAAGCATTGGCTTTTCGGACTCGAACGCATTGGGCATTGTCTTTGCTTCTGTTCCTCTGCTCTTTTCGTCTTGTTTTTTTTCCTGTGCCACTTGCGCATGCTGTCTGTGGCTGCATGTGTACATCAGCGGTGGATTTGTGTTTTGATAATTTGCTTATGCGCATGTCACTGAAATTATGAAAATCGGCAACGCCGAATTTTTGCAATACATTGTAAAGCGCTCTGCTGCTTGGTTTGTAAAACTGTGTGGGTGAATGGTGCGAGAATTTGGGAATTCACGTGGGTAGCGTCAATGCCCAATCGCGCATCTGTGAGCGGCATTTCACAGATGAATGCCATTCTCAAGCTGGACGTTGGTCCGGGCGGGATCGTTGCCAACCATAAATTTGGGCCATGAAGGACAGCCTATGCACCAGCCGTTTTTTAAATCGTGGCAAAGAACCTGCTGCGTGGTTGGGTGTTTATGCACATCCCGTCCTTCTATATTGCATGGTTTTCCCACTAATCCGCAGAAACGCGATCAGTGGAAGCTAAACTGCAATATTAAACCGCCAATACAGAACAACGTGCAGTTGTACATTTGTAATAAGCACTTTCACCCCCATGAAGGTAGACTTATACTGCACGCAGATCAAGTTTGTTTCAGATTTGGAAAATTCCACCCCGTCCCCCTTTTATCCCCAAAAAACCAAGATCTCCTCTAGACATCCTAGACCTAAAAAGCCGTCAGATCCAGAATTATTAAGTTAGAGCCTCGTGGTTTAGTATTCATCAAGCAAGGCTCAATATCTATCTATTCTGAAAAGTTCAATCAGATCGGACAAAAAACACCGGAGTTATAAGCGAAACAGTTAAGCTGATAAGAGTCAGTTTTAAAGCTATCTTGCCAGCTATTAATATTATCTGCTTAAACATTTTTTTTTAGACCCTACTTTGGAGGCCGAGAACTTCTTAACCTGTACATAAATACCCTCTTTTTTTATTTTGTATTTTTCTCAACAAATCGCCCTACCAAATACAACAAACAGAATTAAAAAATCTTAACGCGTTTTCTTTCCACGATTTTTTAAAAACAGGTCAAATTCGGCCGTTTAAACCAGAAGACCCCCTTAAGTCAACCAAAACAAGCAATTTGGCAACCTCGCATTTTGCCAGGCAGCCATTACTACTATTGAATTTCGTTCTCTTCATTACTTTGCAAATCAGCTGTTTGTCTTTGCAGACTCCGAAAACTAACAACGCCTCGATAGCCGCATGGTTTTTTTTCTGTTAAGTTAACAGTGAGAGCGAATTCCTCCCTTGGTATTTTATTCTCTTTGGCCAGAACGCCGCCGATCGCAATTTTATAGCCAGCTCAGTGTGCCTGACCGAGCCGCAGCCGCACACGAGAATACGACACACAGTCGACTCTCATATACACACCAACACCAATGCAGTGTAAACGAGAGCGTAAGTTAAAGTCGGCCCTGCCCGACTTCGAAATACCCGTTACTCAAGGCAATTAGTGTTTAATAACCTTATGCGGCTCAGATAAGTATGCAACGTTTTTTTACTCAGCCATTTATTATCCGATCTTTATGAAAACACTTGTACATATTGGCCACATGCACCATACTGCAAAATCTGAGCTCGATAGCTTACAAATTGTAGGAGATATTCAAAATTTTGTATTGCGGGGGCGGGAGGGGGCGTGGCCAAAATTTGAAACAAACTTGATCTGCCTACAGACCATACTAGCTTACATCTAAAATTTGGTTGCTCTAGCTCTTCTTGTCTCTGAGATCTAGGAGTTCATACAGACGGACGGATATGGCTATATCGACTTGGCTATTGATGCTGACGAAGAATATATATACTTTATGATATCGGAGATGCTTCCTTCTGCCTGTTACATACATTTGCACGACTTTAGTATACCCTTTTTACTCTACGAGTAACGGGTATAAATATATTCAAAAAATTGTTTACACCCGTGTGAGAAATTTTGTTAAAAAAATTTTCTCTCATTTCTTTTTACAGAAGGCTGCTAAAATTTCTCACACGCGTGATAGAATCATGCGTGTGAAAAATGTTCGTGTTAGTTTCATGAAAAAAATAATTTTTTTCTTATGTAAAAAAATGTTATTAACACGTGTGAAATAAAAATTTTTTACACACTGAATTTTTTCTTTGTGTTAATTTTTCGCGTGTTAAAAATAATGTGTGTTAATTTACGAACCCTGGTTCGAAGCAGAATTTTGCAATAGAATTGATTGCTATACTTTTAAATCCAGGCTGAAGAAACTTTATTGGAGCCCATCTATTTAAAGAGCTAAAGTGTGGCAAATTTAGGATCAACTTGTTTCTTAAAAATATATATGTTGACTGCGAAACAAAAAATATATTTTGAGCCAAGAATACTTCTCTGAATACTTTTTGGGTTGACTGAGTAGAGTAATTTGCAAAAAATTTTCGATTCATCACTTATATTCAACGAATTAATCGATTTTTGCAAATCTACTGTAGGCTTATATTTCTTCACTGGCAATATACATTTTTAGCAGATTTTAATATGCTTTGGAGAAATTTGATTTTTCGTAACAAAAAGCTGTTAATTTTTCTATAATTTGTAGCCACTTTCAAATTTTTTTCGCAATTGCTACATCTAATTTCTTCATCTTTTGATTTCTTTGAAGATGGTGGAACTCCGGTTTCATCAAAATCATCACAATTGGTATTCATGTCTTCGTCCAAATTTAATGTTGGAATCGCCTCCTTTTTATACTCTGTACCGTAGGTACATAGAGTATTATAAAGTATATATATTCTTGATCAGCATCAACAGCCGAGTCGATATAGCCATGTCCGTCTGTCCGTATGAACGCACAGATCTCAGAGATGGTGAGAGATTGACTTGTATGGGACAAATGCTTCTTATGTCTGCAGGCAGATCAAGTTTATTTTCAATTTTGGCCAAGCCCCCTACCGCCCCCGCAATTTGGAAATATCTCATATCTCCTTCAGTTTTAAAGATAGGTGGGTTGTTCCTTCTGGATATATTTAGTAATAAAGATAACATATCGATCAGCCAAAGGAATGGTGAAGATTGGATGAACGGTTTTCGAGTTATGATCAAAAGACTGTTCGCTGCAGCAGCGCAGAAGCAACGCTGCTTTCAGCTGCTACTGCAGCATCAAAATTTATGCTGAGCGTATAATTTCGTTGGTACAGAGTATGCTATAGTCGAGCTTGACCGACTGTCTTTCTTGTTTTTTCATAATCTACCATTAATCTACCATATTAAATTTTTCACGCCAGATTTGGCCAAAAATTGAATCGGCATTGGGAAATCTAAAAAATGTTTTTTGGGGGAATTTTCGCCTTGACTTTTGGCATTTTTGCACGCAGCATTTCTCTCCGCTCTTTCTTCCCATCATGTTGCCGTTGCCATGGCAACATCACACGTTGCAAAGACGAAGACAATAACCTAATTCAATAATAAAAATAAACAAAAGGAGCAGAAGATAATAAAAAAAATAAAAAGATTACATATATATGCCAGCACCAGAACTCGAACACACAACCTCCATTCTATAAAGAAAGCATCTGCCCTCAACACTACCGCAGACTTTGATTGTCTCTGAAAAAATGTGAGACATAGTCGGTCATGCTTTTTTGTAATAAAATTTAAACTATGATACTCTTGGCAGCTACGTGAGGCTTGTTCTCCTTTTTTAGGTATTTGTATTTTAAAATTTGTCTATTTTTAGATTTTTTTTTTTTTCGTTTGTAGATTTAGTGCGTACGGCTTTCATTCCCTTTATTCTAATAGCCGACATTAATCTTATCGCTTTACATTTAAAAACCTCCTAGTTAAGTTTATGGTCCGAACGTTTATACAAAACTCTAGAGATTTCTGGGACACCCACCTATTATAAACGTCCATTATCAAAAAAAATTTGAACTAAACCAATACCAACGTTTCGGTATCGGTTCGGTTTTATTGGCCAACACTTACTCAGTAGTCCCTCTTTAGAGCTACAATTATTCAAGTATTTGTAAAAGTAATTTCAGTTTGAAATAATCATTGAATACGACTATTCGCGAGTAACAATTACGATTACTAAAAAAATCGTAGTCAGGAATTGTTTTCTATTATCTGATTACATTACAAATGTGCTGCCAACAAACTATTATTCAATAAAAAAAAAAGCTGAGAAAAAATATTTTTACACTTTCTTTCTGCATCTTTTATCTTATTTGTGTTTGATTTGGCGCCAACGGTCGTCCACAATTAATTCAATTAAATCAGTGCTCAAGAGAGTATTTTACTTAACTGATTAATATTTGCTCTCACGAAATCTAAATCAAATCTAAATCTCTTTTACGAATATCACTTTTAACATTAAATTGAAATCGTTTCTTTTAAGGTTTAAAAACAAAACAAACTTATGGGACAGCTTGATAAGATCGGCCACCGGAGTTTTTTCTACTCAAAAAGGATACGACATGGTCAAAAAGTTGTACGAGGACCATGTCGGAGAGTTTGGCAGTGCTCAGCATATCATTGAAAAGTCACTTCGTAACATAAAAGAGGAAGCACAGTGGAGTGACCAAAATCTTCCGGTTATTGAAAAGTGGCTAGAGGAATATTTATCAAAAAATATGTAATCAAACTAAACATTTTTAAAAGTCTAATCTTTTTCAACTAGATTATAGTTGCAGTATATGTAACTGTTTATTCCGCACATACTTATATTCAAAAAATAAACAAATATTCTTTCAATGTATATTGAGTTTTTAATAAAATTGCGTTTGACATATTTGGGTTTCTCCAAAAAACCATTCAAATAAAATATATACGTATGTTAATATGGCAAGTTATTTGGAAATCATTTTTAATTTGTTTAGTTAGTTTTGCAGGTTCGGATTGGAAGTCAATAACATAATGATTGTCGCCATTTAGTATTCGTCGCCTTCTCCAAGATCGGTTGTTGAGTCGATGCCAACCTCTTCGTAATCTTTCTCAAGTGCTGCCAAGTCCTCGCGCGCCTCGGAAAATTCGCCCTCCTCCATTCCCTCACCGACATACCAGTGGACGAAAGCACGCTTGGCATACATTAAATCAAACTTGTGATCTAAGCGAGCCCAGGCTTCAGCTATGGCTGTAGTATTGGACAACATGCACACGGCTCGCTGTACTTTTGCCAGATCGCCACCAGGAACCACAGTTGGTGGCTGGTAATTGATGCCCACCTTAAATCCAGTCGGACACCAGTCAACAAACTGAATTGACCGCTTCGTCTTAATTGTAGCAATGGCCGCATTAACATCTTTAGGCACCACATCACCGCGGTAGAGCATGCAGCAGGCCATATACTTGCCATGACGGGGATCGCACTTGACCATCTGGTTGGCAGGCTCGAAGCAAGCATTGGTTATTTCGGCGACAGTTAATTGCTCATGATAAGCTTTCTCAGCGGAAATTACTGGCGCATATGTAGCCAAGGGGAAATGAATGCGTGGGTAGGGCACCAAATTGGTTTGGAACTCAGTTAAGTCCACATTTAGTGCTCCATCGAAGCGCAACGAGGCCGTTATGGAGGAAACAATTTGACCAATTAAGCGATTGAGGTTCATGTAGGTCGGGCGCTCAATGTCCAAGTTACGTCGGCAGATGTCGTAAATAGCTTCGTTGTCGACCATAAATGCACAGTCAGAGTGCTCTAAGGTTGTGTGGGTGGTCAAAATAGAATTGTATGGCTCGACGACGGCTGTTGAAACCTAAACAAAATTAATCGAATTTACAATACTTTATAAAACTTTTTTTTTATAAACTTACTTGAGGTGCCGGGTAAATGGAAAACTCCAACTTAGATTTTTTCCCATAATCCACTGACAATCGTTCCATCAGCAGAGATGTGAAGCCAGAGCCAGTGCCTCCGCCAAAAGAATGAAACACCAAGAAACCCTGAAGACCGGTGCACTGATCAGCTAGCTTTCGGATTCGGTCTAGCACCAAGTCCACTATCTCCTTCCCAATGGTATAATGACCACGTGCATAGTTATTAGCAGCGTCTTCTTTGCCCGTGATTAACTGTTCCGGATGGAATAGCTGACGATAAGTACCAGTACGCACTTCATCAACTACTGTTGGCTCCAAATCTACGAAGACAGCACGAGGTACATGCTTTCCAGCGCCAGTCTCACTAAAAAATGTGTTAAAGGAATCATCGCCACCCCCAACTGTTTTGTCGGAGGGCATATGACCATCTGGCTGAATTCCATGCTCAAGGCAATACAACTCCCAGCAAGCGTTGCCGATCTGGACGCCAGCTTGTCCGATGTGAACCGAAATGCATTCTCTCTGTAATTTCAAAATGAATCAAACGAATCTTTTAGTATAATTCATAATGACCAAGCGCAGGTCCTGCAGTGTACAAAGTTATGTAGAAAAAGCAAGCCAGACTGTCCAACTTACTGTCAGGTGAAAATGTTTAAAATTTCTTGAATAACATTCTGTCAAGCCGGACAGTTTTATGCTCTGTACCAGCGATAGTATATGAGTAAAACTCGACTATAGATCACACGACCTAACGAATACTTTTGCGGTTCGCTAAATGGTCCCGATTAATGATTATGTCTTTCAAATTGAATTGAGGATATCAAAGAATATCCATTAGATGATTTCGGTATCCATTTGGAATGGATATCTTTTAATCAAGGCTACAAACCTTTAAAATTATCCATGAGGTTCGGCCCGGTGGTTCGAACCCATTGTAAAATCCAAGGTTCGGTTCGCGGACCGGTTGTAGGAACCCCTGAACCCATGGTTCTGGTTAGAGCCTTGGTTCGCTTGCACATAAAAGAATGGTTTGACTTTTGATTCATTAATACGTCGAAAACGAAACATGTATAGTATATAGCTTCTATCCTGTTGTTAATATTGTGAGCCCATAGGATTTAAGTGAAATTAATATAATGTCTTTATTCAAGTAAAAGATAATCGTGTGCTCGCGTCGGAGATTCGTAGGCAACTAACTAGCTCACGTGAGTCGATACATTAGGGAGGGAACATGTTAGTCTATCGATACACATAATTTGATACATTTCAACATATCCATATGCTTAATCATAATGATCATTACTTTAGTTATTTCAATGATCAGCTTTTAGAAACGGCATTAGCATTAAATCTTCCAGGAGCTTTTCATCTATAGTAGCTCTTAAATTAGAACAAACTTAAGTACTGAAAATGGTCGTTCAACTGATACATGAGTTGCTGGTGCAGCTAGTATAGTAAAAGCAACATTTTGTAGGTCTTTGTCATTATTACCTTTTAAAACATTTGTCGATGGATGTTATTTTGGATAATTTTCAAAGAAATCTATAACATCACACAGATTTTATATTCAGCTGCTACTGCAGTATTAAAATTTATGCTGAAGTATAGTTTCGTTGGTACAGAGTATGTTATAGTCGGGCTTGAACGACTTTATTTCTTGTTTTACTTTATGGAAAATAGTTATTGAGGACTATTACTTTTTCTCGCAGCAATTAATAATAACATTGTGAGTTTTTTTTTTTTTAAATACGACCAAACTTGAGGTTCGAGGAATCGAATTGCATCAACACTTTTTTGAGTTGCCACGAGCCTTTCATACGATATTTTTAAAGTTTAAAGTTTATTGTCACGTTTGCCACTTTAAAGGGAACAACGCTTTTTTGGTCGGTGTCAAACTTGAACAGAGTTGGTTTTTTTTTTGGTAAACTTTGTCAGCAAACTTTCTTATAATGTTACAATCTAAAAGATTTGGGAACTCTCCAATCCATGATATTGGGGATTAGAGGGTCATTCAGGTCAATATGTCGAAAGAGACCTAACTAAACTTTTATTTATAGATTTTTCGCTCAGCTTTCTCCAGCATTCAAGTTTTCGGTCCCGAACCTCATAGCCAAATGCAGATCTTGTTATTCCATGAAACTTTACGAAAGATCGCCATCTAAATTTCTATGTTCAATATATTCATTACTCTCGGTCATTAAATTCATACATAAGTCGGCCAGCAATGAGTCAAGCTTTTTACCGCTGTACCTATTTTCTAGAGGAGCAGAAATTTGATGAAATCTTTATCCATGTTCATCTGACTTTGTAGGAACTTGCTTTCCAAAATGGTCCTGATGATGATGAAGAAAATGTATTTTCAAAGACATATGGACACCTATATCTTCAAAAGCTGCTATCATATTGCATGCCAATTTTCAGACTGATGCACAGTGGTCCCAACCGTAGGCCAAAAATAAAAAAAAACAAAGTCAAAATGTTGACTTTGAATGTACCAATTCTTATTTATATGTAATTGGTCTAGCTATTTGAATTTATTCATCTTTTTGTTTTGCTCTATCTGTGCTCTTCAAGAATAGCATCGAAAGAGAGAGCATTATATTCATTGGGTATTGCAGCGTAAGCAACGTGCAAGCGAAGCTCTCCGTAACAAATTTGTTAAACTTATTTAAAACAAGTGTTTGTGCAATGGAAGTGATTAATATTTTAAATAAAGGTATTAACTTTCTTTTTACAACAAAAAGTATATGTAGTATATATTGTGTTTTGTGTAAATCATTATTGTATTTAGTACATAATTGTGAACGTTCTTAGTTTGTCTTTTCTGTGTTTGGTTAGAGTTTTAGTTGTGAAGGGATTCTTGGGGATGAACAAATCTTTTTGTATAATATATTTTTAAGCATTTTAAGAATATAAGAAAGTTTAATTCAAGTGCCGTAAAGTGCCGTGCGGCTTGTAATATACGAAAAGGTTACCTAACCTCAATTTTAAAAAAGCCCGTGCTTCTGCTGTGTGTTGTTGTTTCTTGCCGTTTGTTGGCTTGTGTTGTCGTTTGTTGTTATTTTTGTGTTATGTTTTGTGTGTATATTCTTTTCTTTTAAATAATAGCTTATTATTTCCTTAGGAGCCACTTATGAATGCCAATTTTCACGTGGTTTTATCTCCCCCCATCGGTTCATAAAGTTTTACTTCATGCTCCTGACATTATAAAACATTCTTTGCTTTCGATTGGAGCTTTCAGAAGAAGCCGCTGAAGCAAGAATTAAGGACATTAAAAAATTCCAACTGCAACATTAGGGTGTCCCAAAAGCATGTTTTTTGTTTGCACAAGCATTTTCTGCAAGCTATTAGAGTAAAGTATTTTTGAGATTTTTTTTCAGATTTTTCGGAAGACGTTTAGAGGTCGCGCAAGTCTCGTTTTCCCCAAAAATCGAGTATTCCGTAGTGTTTTTGAATTTGACCAATTAATAGGTTAAAAGGCACGATTTCTGAATTTTCAAATCAACATCTTTAAAGCATAATGTCAATATTTTACTTTTATGAGCATAAACCATAAGCTTTTTCTTTGCTATTGCTCATTTAGGTACCATTTATTATATTTTTTCGTAATTTTTTCATAAATGTTGTAAAAAAGGCATTATAACTTATAAAGTTTCCATGAAAACTAAAAAAACTAGTGATGCAGTTTAAAAGGTGGATAAATTTTGAAAAAATAAAGAAAAAATAAATTGAATTTGGTCTTACCGTTACAAAGTTATGCGCTTTTAAAGCTTTTTTCATTGCATGAATCTAATAATAATTTTTACAAAAATGCCCATAATTCGTGAACCGACTCTTTGTTTTGAGTGCAATCTTACGATTTCTCGTAAAATGCGACGGGTCTCTTGATTGGTTTTCCACAAATCTTTTAAATTCTTTGCCATAATTCCGGCAATCTTTACTATGGTATGTTTTTCGACCAAATGTAGTTTTAAAAATCTTTGCAGTATTTGCATTTTCGTCGGCGGTTTGGCAGGATCAAGGGCATCAATCAGTTTGCCCACAAACCACACACTCCTTGTTTTTATCGAAGGCATATCTATTTTAAATGAAATTGTGAAGAATATTTTAACTATTCCATAAGAATTTAAACTGACCGGTGCAATAACGGAGATCTTTTGTTTTTTGATTTATTTCAATTTCACAATATTCTCAAGGCACATTCGCTTCTCGGGTTTTTCTTACTGTGTGACTAACGTTCGCGTTCTATGGGTGCATTTGTACTAGCAACACAAAGCGACAATCGAAAATTATAATAAATTGTGTTTTCGGTTCACGAATTATGGGCATTTTTGTAAAAATTATTATTAGATTCATGCAATGAAAAAAGCTTTAAAAGCGCATAACTCTGGAACGGTAAGACCAAATTCAATTTATTTTTTCTTTATTTTTTCAAAATTTATCCACCTTTTAAACTGCATCACTAGTTTTTTTAGTTTTCATGGAAACTTTATAAGTTATAATGCCTTTTTTACAACATTTATGAAAAAATTACGAAAAAATATAATAAATGGTACCTAAATGAGCAATAGCAAAGAAAAAGCTTATGGTTTATGCTCATAAAAGTAAAATATTGACATTTTGCTTTAAAGATGTTGATTTGAAAATTCAGAAATCGTGCTTATTAACCTAGTAATTGGTAAAATTCAAAAACACTACGGAATACTCGATTTTTGGGGAAAACGCGTCTTGCGCGACCTCTAAACGTCTTCCGAAAAATTTTTTTTGGGACACCCTATGCAACATACACGCAAAATTTCAAGGATCTCCTCAAATATAGACTTATTTAACAGAATGCTTTTAAGTTCTGATCCATTTATTAGTGGACAAAGAACACTTAAGTATAAGGAAAAGTCAACTCTACTAGAGTCAACTCTTTGGTTACTTGATGAAACCATTTAAATATTATATAATATAATTTTGTATTATTGTTCGTTTTGTTTGTAATAACTTTTTTGGGAAGGTGGGCGTGGGGAGTGGAGTGAGTAATCACTCTCACAATTTTATATTACAGGTCCAAGTTTGTAAATAACTTACAATAAAAAGTTCAGCCTGTTATGATTACAAGAAATGAATTTATGACCACTGAAAAAATCGTTTCTATGGAAGCTATAGGATATAGTGGTACGATCTGGCCAATTTTTGTAACATATATTTATAATATTTTTATAGATTTTTGGTAAAAGTTTCATAGCGATAGCACATCTAGAAGTATTTATGGCCGCGGCTCCATACAAGCCCGACCACTGTGCGATGCACTCCTAAGCAATTGTTAATGACTGTCTTTACGGAATCCCAGGCAATTTTTCCTATGCATTTAGTAGGGTGCCAAGTTTTTCGTTATTCATCAGCTTTTGTATATCCGGTCCGATTAATACGCCTGGAATTAACATATTCACTTAGTTCTATTTAAGTACTGAAAGAACAGAAAGCTTCGCCATCTCGATTAATTGCTTTGATGAAATTCTTAACAATTCCCAGCTTTATATGAAGGGGCGGTAATAAAATTTTATCAATCGGTATAAGCAGAATATAAATAACGATTGCTCTATTTAGACTGAATTCTGTCCAATGCATCCAATACTGCTTTTGATACTGGTTTCCACGGTACAGGGTGTCCCAGTGACAAATAAAGCAAATATTCTTAGTATAGCCCGTCTGTAAGCCAGTAAACAATGCTTCAACTATCATAGTTGAGCAGATATTTTCCATATTACACTATCCAAAATTAGTTTCATGGGTTGATACGATTTCTTTGTGTTGGTGCTTAGGGAGATCGCAACCGGATTTTTAGAATTACCGATATACAGCAATACTGCTTTCAAACTGTTCTTTGAAGAGTCAATAAACAAGCGCTATTGCTCTTACTTGAATTGGCAGTTTATATATTGCATTAACCCAAGAATATTTTTCCAGTATGAGAAAGTATTGTCCTCTCGAATACGTCTAAAAGCTCCTTCTGTCTCTTACGGTATCCCTATACTTTTACCTCTTTTGACGATACGTTCACCGAATGAAGATGATATGCCAAACAAATCACTTGCCTTTGCGACAGTTTAAGCTGTCCCACCATCACATTCAAACGAAATTGAGATATTTCTATGTGGCGACAAGGGACTCATAAGTCGACACCAAAGTTGAAGATTTGGTTGCAAATGTTGGTGGAAAATATTTTTCCCGTTGGACATCTCGGAATAGGAATAGCAGATTGGACACTTTTGTAGTCTATACTGCTTTTGGATAAATTTTGCACATTTGTGCGTGCAAATTAAGTAAAAACAATGACCTTTAGTTAAAAAAAATATTTTTGTGGCTCAGCGGCCATTATTGCAAAGCAGTCTTTGCTCAACTAGTGCTCTCACTTTAGTTTCGTTTTTTTTGTTCAACTGTCTCCATGAGACACTTTTCTGTTCAGAACCTGACGAAAGTGTCTTTTGCCTCAATAAACTTCCAGTTTGTGTTAATTTCGTTCGTAATGAGTCGTTAAATAAATAAAAAAGTGAATTTTTTGCATTTTAAGAAACATATCATATGAGGCAAATGAAGAGGCAATAACTGCGTCTGTCGTGAAAATTGTTACCACTGACGGCAGGCGGTTTTTCCTTTTGGAAAGCGAAGGGTTTCGCGAAATTCTAAGCCCCATAAGCCCTGAACATGACTCCGATAACTTCGAGAAATATAATGGATCATGTCCGAATAAAAGAGCTGTCCATAAAAGAAGCCATAAAGGCCATTAAGCCATATCGCTCAAAATAGATGTTGGGACGAGACTTGAAAAATGTATATTGGGAGTCAATTTGCAAGTGATGAATTCCACTTTAACCAAGACTGAGATAATCGTGAAAACGCTTGGGATGATCCATCTATTTGAGTCGCATACTGGACTCTACATAAAAAATAAAATCATGGAGATTGTCTAAGAGTATGGAATCGAATTGGATCAGATTTTCAGGCAAGTGTTGAATCATATTTATACAAATTATTAACAAATTATATATGTCATTAGTGCTTAGTATTACATCCGACAACGGCAAAAATATGGTAAAGGCTATTGAGCTACTAAATGATGATGCAATAGATGAATGATTAGACGTTGATGACGAGGGTGATGATTTTATGGATATGCTGGATTCCAGATGTACAGCTTGTGCGATGAGCAGCGCTTACACTACAAATGTGTGTGTTCGATATAAATAAGCAAAGCGAGATCAGCAAAAAAGTTAGTGCCTGCCGTCAAATGTTTGTTTTTTGTGTAAGTACATGTATGAAAATATTATTAATTTCATTCAGAAGTACTTTTATGGAGAACAACAAAAACGTACCAACACTTGATGTCACTACAAGGTGGAACTCCACTTACATAATGGTGGTAAAACTATTTGATTTAAAAGAGTTCATTGCGACGGAAACTACTGTCGATATTGACATTGACTGGGACTGGGTTGAACTATATATTAAATCATTTAAAGATATATATGAAGCATATATGTACCCTAAAGTTACAACAGGAGCAACTTGCCTACAGCGCGCCAAAACTTTTTATCAAAAAAACTATTGGCACAACTTCAAATACGTGAACGTAAGTTACTTGAAAAAGAAGCATTGTTGTCAGCAATTTACATTGATCCCCGTATTAATTTGATTTTAACCGACCAACAAAAAATTTTGACTAAAAAAAATAGCGCTCCGTATTTTCAATTTAGGTCAAGTAAGACACGTAAATATGCGCATAATTATGCCATAATAACGCTTGAATTTTTCTCTTCATTAAGCTAAATGTTACATCAAACTCTGGAGGAGAACTCCAAGAACTCCAAGGAGAAGTATCAGACAAATACTCCAAATTTTATATGGAAATTTATAATTTCAACATGGTTTTTGGACGACTACCGTTAAAGAGTGATATCAAACAATTTTATCATGAAATGAAGTTTAATTCGCCCCAGTTGGCTGAACTCGCACAGGTGGTGTTGGCCACACCAGCAACTCACGTGTCAGTAGAAAGGTCGTTCTCAGCGCTTCATTTTATTTTAAAGCTAGGTACGGAGATGCTGAGAATTTTCTCGCAGCGTGAATGCTTTCATAATTCTCAAAGCTGCCTCCGAGACTGTAGTGTGACCAGAAAACATCAAATTGTCACCAAATCTGAAACGGTCAGCTTGCACTGGTCAGCTGTTGTTTGTTTATAAAAAAATGCGCGCCGAAAATGGAAACTGGACGACTCTTTGATGAATGCAGAGGCTTTGGGTAATACCATGGTTGTTTTAATGGGGTCATTTTGCATGGTGCTGGAGGAGGAGGAGCATTTATGGGTTGTGCGAATTGCATCGAAATGCTTTTTGTTAGTTATAAAATGAGTGGTTCGTCCTCCGTAGAGGTCTCCAACTGACTATAGTATTGTTTTTTTTGTGTTTTTTGCTTACATTCATTTTTTCACGTAGGTACCTCTGACAATTATCAAACATGTTTGATAATTTCACTGACCCCCTGCGAGAATTTAACAGCTGTTTGGCCAAAAAACGAGTTGGCAGGTCATGCTTATTCTCAGAGCAAAATTGTGTTGTCTCCGTACCTGCTCTGAGAATGTGCTCTGAGAATTTTGTGCAGCGGATTCTCTGAGCTAAGTAATTTGATGGGCTCCGAGAAAATGCTCAGCGTCTCCGTACCTAGCTTAAATGAGAAGCGCACTTCATTAAGTGCCGAAAATATTAATTCGCTATTACTTGTTAAACTTAATTCATAAAGTAAAAACTATATCAACCAAAAAACTAATGTTAGATTTTATGATTGTGTTATTGTACTACAAGATGTAAACAATATTTATAAAAATATATGGAGATTCAGTTTTCTAATTTATATATTCGAATTTAAAGTTTGTTGGCAAATAGTTTTATTTACACGTTATAGCAATTTCAAAACACATGTACACAAGTAGGCGCCCTGTATTTAACACAACAAGAAATACACTTTGTGCCGACACTTTGAGCCATTTGCTCAGTTGCTTATGCTCATGCTATGCTTATGCTTGTTCCCTTCAAGCTGTTATCGTATGACAGCTTCGTGTGTGTTCTCTCATAGAAAACAATGAGACAAAAAACACTAGAGAAGCAAAAACAAGTGTTCTGTTCTGAAAGTGAGCAAGTCTGTTTCAGTTTTACCTGTCATTTAGGTGAACAGGACAGCACAGAAAAAAATGGTTGAGCATTAGAGTGGGTCAATTTTTTTCGCGACAAAGCGGTTGTCAAAATCGTACACTACGATGAATTCTAAGAAGGTTTGCCCAAGAAACCATTTACTATTTACCGATTCGCCAAAGGATTGGAAAAGATCGGATGAACGGTAGTTCAACGGTAATAAGGAAAACAAAAATGATGCTTGGTGGTAGCGACCGCAACGGCGATTGGCGGCACTTCACACACCTTAACACAATCTTTGGGAGGTACTGAGTGTATAATAGTCGGTCTTGATCGACTTTCGGAATTGTTTATCTTAATTTTAGCCCATTATGTGACGAAAAACTTCTTCTTAAAAATCGGAAGCTCGATTTTGATTTTAGACCCATGGTTTCTTGAGCAAACCTTCTCCGAATTCATCGTAGATTACGATTTTGACAACCGCTTAGTGCATTTTTTAAGCCCATACAAATTGACCCACTCAATTGAGCATATTTTGGAAGCTCTGTTTGCAACCAAATCTTCAACTTTGGTGTCGACGAGCCATCTGAAGTTGATATCCCTTGTCGCCACATAGAGATATCTCAATCTCGTTTGAATATGATGGAGGGACAGCTTAAACTGTCGCAAAAGCAAGCGATTTGTTTGGCACATCATCTTCGATCGGTGAACGTATTGTCAAAAAAAGTAAAAGTATATGGATACCGTAAGAGACAGGAGGAGCTTCTAGACGTATTCGAGAGGACAATACTTTCTCAAACTGGAAAAATATCCCTGGATTAATGCAATATATAAACTGCTAGTTCAAGTAAGAGCAATGGCGCTTGTTTATTGACTCTTCAAAGAACAGTTTGAAGGCAGTATTGCTGTATATCAATAATTCTAAAAACCCGGTTCATAGTATGAAGTGCTTACGTTAGGATTCTTTCTAGAACTGACAATAAAAATGATCTTATGCTGCCTCAACAGCTAGGTTTATATTAAAGCTTCTCAACATAAGCTTTAAAGCTTGAAAGCTCAAACTTGGAGAACAAAGGAAATGCTGAACCAGCAGGATTTGCAGAGTCTGCAAAATGAAATAAGCCACGAAAGAATGTTTAAGTTAACCGGCTGGCTGGGTCTGCGAATGGATTGTTTATGTGCGCTGGCGGGAGCGGCCAATCGAAGTGACAAGAATGAGATTGTTATTGTTTATATGAGCTGGCGGGAGCGGCTTAGTCAATGTGACAGAAAAATGCAAGAGGCTCGAGGGTGTTAACTCCACGCTTCTTTAAGAAGAATGATGCCGGTACTTAGGAACTTCGAGAAAACATTTCGAATTTATCATTTAACATTTTAAATAAGTCCGTTTGAACTTCGATATTTTTAATCCTTTTCTGAGGACTAATATTAATACTTTTTTAAAAACAAAATGTTAGAAGCTTGAACATTAAGAAAAAAGAATGATTAGGAATCAAATAAAAGTAATACTTAGATGATTATTTTCAAGCTTAATAGCTATAGTGTTGATTGTAATTCAGTATTGTTCGATTTTAAATAGTCTGTGATGAGATAATTTGTGAATTTCGAATTTTTAACATAATATAAAATTGTTTCTTTTTCATTTACAAAGGTTATATTGTTAATTATAACAGCATTTTTAAACGTAATTAGGTAAGTACCATAAAGCCAAGTGTCATTGACACAGTTTGTTCCAGAAACCAGAATGGCTCCATCTGCTATTATTTCTATTGGATTATTTTTTTTGTTTTTTTTTTCCGAAATTTGTACTTGAGCAGATATATAAAACAATTTTTTTCCAAATCTTCTGTACAATAACTTTTGTAAATATCTCTTTTAAAATTTTGTAATTGGAAACAAGTAAGGGCGCTGCAGTCGAGTGCCCCGACTACAAAATACCCTGTTCATTTGTTTGTTATTTAATTATTGAATTGAATCTAGCCGGTTTTTGTAACACCTATTAAAGGCTCATCCTGGAAGTAGGCCACGTTATTTAGTAATTTCAGCGGTTTTAGACCTAACTAACGTTAAGCTCAATTGGTTCGCTTATAACTCAGGTGTTTTTTGTCCGTTCTGATTGTACTTTTCAGAATAGAAAGATATTGGGCCTAGCTTTATGTATACTAAAGCGCGAGGCTCTATCTTGAAAATTGTGGAAAACTGTTTTTTAGGTCTAGGATGTGACAGTTTTTTGGGAATAAGAGGGAGACGGGAATTTCCCAAATCTGAAAAAAACTTGATCTGCGTACGGTAACATCAACCTTCATGCAATAATTTGTGGCTCTATCTCTTATAGTCTCTGAGATCGATGCGTTCATAGAGACAGACGGACGGACAGACGGAAGGACGGACTGGATGGGGTCGGAAATGTCTCCTTCTCCCTGTTACATACATTCGCACAACTTCATGATCCCCCTCTTCCCATTTTCAATGGGAACAGGGTATAAAAAGGTATTCGGGTCTGTTCCGAATTCCGAAAACGAGTGGAATTGCCGCAAATCGAGTTGATTGCTGTTCCGAATTCCGCAAATCGACAAGAATTGTCGTTTTCAAAAGTTGTGCTGTTGAGTCAGCGGAATTAAAAAGAAATGCTATTTAAAGCATTAACATAAATCCACAAAATTACAAACTGAAAATTAAAATAATGTTGAACATTTTTAAGATCGTTTAACATCATTATTTTAACTGTTTAAAGTTTAAGTATGTATATTTTAAAAGAATTTTTTTATAAACATCTATAAAAATTGCATGCAAAAACAAAACTGAGCGGCAATGACTAAACCGAGCTGTTCTGAATTCCACTTAAACTTTTGCTATCGATACCAACTCTCGCAATCGATAACTGCTAGAGTTGCTTCAATTGAATAATACAATTCGAACAACGCAGTTTAAGTCTAATTTAGCTTCTATCAGCAATATTTAGCATGACATATTTAAAATGAATATTCAAAAATAATTTTATTTAAATCTAATCGGATTTAAGATGAAAATTGAAGCTAGAATATTTTTATTTTTGAATTGGTGACAGCTATGGTTCTTGTCCAGGTAAACAAACACATGCAAATGACAGGCAATCAGTTGGTGACAAAAAAATGTTTGTACAATTTTATAAATTGATCAGTTTTTAGTAATAACTATAAAACAAGAAAGTCGGCGAAGCCCGACTAATAATAAAGATAATTAATCGATTAGCCAAAAGAATGGTGAGAGTTCTGATCAAAAGACTGTTCGCTGCTGCAGCGCAGTAGCAGCGCTGCTTTCAGCTGCTACTGCAGCATCGAAATTTATGCTGAGCGTATAATTTCGTTGGTACAGAGTATTAATTAACTTAGCAATTTATTTTTTGCACTTGGTCTCTTCTTCTTTATTGACTAAGACAGCTGATGCTATCGATAACATGCTGCTCTCGAAACGACTTCGAAACCGAGTTCGAAAAGTAAAAACGAGTCCATTTCGGTCGGAATTGGGAACTGCAAATAGTAAAACATTCGTTTTCGTTTCGTTTTTACTTTTCGAAAGCGTTCGTTTGCAAAATGCCAGCAGATATGATTATTGGCTGCTTGCAAGCCAATCTTCCCTTGCTCCAAACTGCGATGTTTTCCCATATAATTATACTCTGTACCGTAGGTACACAGAGTATTATAAGTTTGCGCAAAAGTATGTAACATCCAGAAGGAAGCATCTCCGACCCTGTAAAGTATATATATTCTTGATCAGCATTAACGGCCGAGTCATGTCCGTCTGTCCGTCTGCCCGTCTGTCTGTCCGTATGATCCACAGATCTCAGAGATGGTAAGTGAAAGAGGTTTGACATGTATGGGACATTTGCTTCTTATGTCTGCAGGCAGATCAAGTGTATTTTCAATTTTGGCCACGCCCCCTGCCGCCCTGCAATTTAGAAAAAACGTAATATCTCCCACAGTCTTAAAGATAAGTGGGTTGTTCCTTCTGGATATATTTAGTAATAAAGATAACTTATCGATTAGCCAAAAGAATGGTGAGAGCTATGATCAAAAGACTGTTCGCTGCTGCAGTGCAGTAGCAGCGCTGCTTTCAGCTGCTACTGCAGCATCGAAATTTACGCTGAGCGTATAATTTCGTTGGTACAGAGTATGCTATAGTCGCGCTTGGCCGACTTTCTTTCTTGTTTTATAGTTATTACTAAAAACTGATCAATTTATAAAATTGTACATACATTTTTTTGTCACCAACTGATTGCCTGTCATTTGCATGTGTTTGTTTACCTGGACAAGAACCAGAGCTGTCACCAGTTCAAAAATAAAAATATTCAAGCTTCAATTTTCATCTTAAATCCGATTAGATTTAAATAAAATTATTTTTGAATATTCATTTTAAATATTGCTGATAGAAGCTAAATTAGACTTAAACTGAGTTGTTCGAATTGTATTATTCAATTGAAGCAACTCTAGCAGTTATCGATTGCGAGAGTTGGTATCGATAGCAAAAGTTTAAGTGGATTTCAGAACAGCTCGGTTTAGTCATTGCCGCTCAGTTTTGTATTTGCATGCAATTTTTATAGATGTTTATAAAAAAATTCTTTTAAAATATACATACTTAAACTTTAAACAGTTAAAATAATGATGTTAAACGATCTTAAAAATGTTCAAAATTATTTTAATTTTCAGTTTGTAGTTTTGTGGATTTATTTTAATGCTTTAAATAGCATTTCCTTTTAATTCCGCTGACTCAACAGCACAACTTTTGAAATCGACTTTTCTTGTCGATTTGCGGAATTCGGAACAGCAATCAACTCGATATGCGGCAATTCCACTCGTTTTCGGAATTCGGAACAGACCCGATATACTTTTATTGTCATATCTCATATTTTCTATTTCAGCGGTGAGTTGAAAGCAATAATAAGTCCAAATAAATTCAAAATAAACTAAAAATCAATTAATGCAAAACAAAAGAAATTAAAATCAAGTAGGTCAAAATAAAGTAAAACCAAAATATAGTTAGGTCAAGTTAAAGTTCAAATTAAATTAAAATAAACATAGTACGAAAACAAATTGAGAAGAGGAGTTAAAATCATAAAATAAAACTAAACATGCCGAATTAAACTTGAAAATGCTTGCAAACTTTCAAAAAATTGTGGGAGAAGAAAAACATGTAAATTTAGGAAATACAAATATTTGTACCTAAAGTTTCAGTATGGTGACCCATGAAAAAATTAAAATGTTTTAAAAAATATCAAAACCAAAAATTAAACCTTAACCCAAATTTACGTTTAATCAATGTTTAACTAAATTCTAAATAAATAATTTAGCTATGTACAGACAACTTGAACCTTGAATATGGAGAATATATATTTTAATTTGATTTTGAAAATGTCCGCTTAAGCATTTTTATTTCCTGAGTCATGGGGTCGGAAACCTAAAATGATATAGCCTGTACATTGGGGATCTGCTAACGCCAGTCCATTTGCAGATCATGGTCGAGTTGGGTACAGAAGGTGTAGGTCGTTTACCACCTTAGACCACACCGATTGTCGAGACGAAATATCATTTTGCTTGCTTTTCTTTCCCTTTTTTTCCTTAGTTTTCCCTTTCGCTTATTTAGATGTTTTTACCGTACTTGAGGGAGTTTACCTTGCAAGTTCGGGTCGTTTGGCCTTTTGGTATTGACCGGTATAAGCCGATACTAATAAGGGCTCTAGGGACTCTATAATAAAGATAATGTTGTGTGCAGATGTAGCAGCAGCAAACAACCCCCCATACCCATAATGAGCTAGTTAATCAATGAGTTCCGCTGTCTGCAATTCTGCGTCCACAGACGAACACAATTCCTGGCTAATTGAAACGTTTATGTTCTATACACATACATACACTCAATCATTACATAAAGTATATATATTCTTGATCAGCTTGAACAGCCGAGTTGATATAGCCGAGGCTGTCCGTCCGTCCGTCTGTCTGTCTGTAAGAACGCGTCGATCTTAGAGACTATAAGAGATAAAGCCACGTTTTTTTGCATGAAGGTAGATGTTACCGTACGCAGATCAAGTTTGTTTCAGATTTTTAAAATTTCCCCCTGTCCCCCTCTTATCCGCAAAAAACCGTCACATTCTAGACCTAAACAAGTAAGGGCGCTGCAGTCGAGTTTCCCGACCACAAAATACCCTGTTCATTTGTTTTCATTTAATTGTTTTTGAATTTAACAAAATTATCCCAAATGTAGGCAACACTTTTTTCTAGTCCTGACCAACAAGTGGGGGGGTGCTCTTATCAGCTCAACTGTTTCGCTTATAACTCCGGTGTTTTTTGTCCGATCTGATTGTACTTTCCAGAATAGATAGATATTGGGCCTAGCTTGATGTACACTAAACCACGAGGCTCTAACTTGAAAATTGTGGATCTGACGGCTATTTAGGTCTAGGATTTCTAGAGGAGGTCTAGGTTTTTTGGGGATAAAAGGGGGACGGGGTGGAATTTTTCAAATCTGAAACAAACTTGATCTGCGTACAGCATAAATCTACCTTCGTGCAAAAATTTGTGGCTCTATCTCTTATAGTCTCTGAGATCGACGCGTACATACAGACAGACAGACGGACGGACGGACAGACGGACATGGCTATATCGACTCGGCTGTTCATGCTGATCAAGAATATATATACTTTATGAGGTCGGAAAATTTTCCTTCTCCCTGTTACATACATTCGCACAACTTCATAATCCCCCTTTTCCCATTTTCAATGGGAACAGGGTATAAAAACCAGTCAGATCCCCAATTTTCAAGTTAGACCCTCGTGGCTTAGAATACATCAAGCTGGGCCCAATATCTATCTTTTCTTAAATGTACAATCAGATCAGACAAATAACACCGGAGTTATAAACGAAACAATTGAGCTTGACGTTAGTTAGGTCTACAACCGCTGAAATTACCAAGTTATGTGGCCTACTGTTAAGCTGTTACAAAAACTGGCTGCATTCTGGGGTGCCTGAGAGGGATTATTCTGAATTTGTAAGGAAGGATCAACTTCCAAAGGTACTGGAGACGGTAAGTTGTTGTGATTCTGATGCTGTTTTGGATTAAAACGCAAAGTGCTACTATTTGTTCTTTTTTCCATAAAATTTCTGTTTTAGTTTATTTTTCGATTGAGACGGTTGCTGATTCAAGTAGGAACTGTGAGCAAAGGTAGCTCGCTGATAATTTGCTTCAATTTCTTGAGCTTTAGCTAAAGCATTAGAAAGTTTATCTGGCTTATGTGAAAACAAGATTTCTGACCAATTAACGTTTAAGACGGTAATAAACATTCGTAGAGCATATTTTTATACTCTGTACCGTATTTACACAGAGTATTATAAGTTTGTGCAAAATTTTGTAAAAGCCAGAAGGAAGCATTTCGGAGTATATTCTTGATCACCATCAACAGCTGAGTCATGTCCGTCTGTCTGTCCGTATGAAAGCAAAGATCTCAGAGATGGTAAGAGATAGAAGTTTGACGTGTATGGGGTATATGCTTCTTATGTCAGCAGGCAGATCAAGTTTATTTTCAATTTTGGACTCGCCACCTCCCGCCACCGCAATTTAGAAAAAAACCTCATATATCCCACAGTTTTAAAGATAGATGGTTCGCTTCTTCTGGACATATTTAGTAATAAGGATAACTTATCGATCAGCTAATGGTGAAGATCGGATGAACGGTTGTCGATTTATGACTAAAAGACTGTTCGCTGCTGCAGCGCTGCTTCCAGCTGTAACTGCAGCATCAAAATGTATGTTGAGCGTATAATTTCGTTGGTTCTGTACCAATGTACATGTATGTTTTAGTCGGGCTTGACCGACTTTCTTTCTTGTTTTTATTCATTTCCTCAACAACGGTTGATGTTGAACCATATGTCATTATGGTTTTGTTGGTCAACAATGTTAATTTTTTATTTACTAGATTATAATAATCTTTCACGGACATTTTTCCCTGCCTGAGGATACTGAGCTCTTGCTCAATGTTATAAATTGGACGCTTGTCGCTATAAGCGAATTCCAATCGAGCCAAAATTGCCGAGATCGAGATTTAATACTGTACTATGGTAGGTAAGGGTATCATTGGCACGTCCCACGAATTTGTCGAGTAGAATGTTAAGTGCTCCTAAATACTGCCTACCTTGTAAAGATTCATGGCACTAACAAGGGCTTCGCGCCACCTGACATTTGTGTTATAACTTTTTGAAAATTCCGGGACAGACCTGATAACATCGAATGACTCATCTCATCTAATGCTATAATTTATTTGTACGGGCTTATAATTTTCCGACAGAAATAGCTGCCGAAGCAAGTTGTGTCCGTAATTGAGTAATCTGTTCTTGTAATGAAACTGTTTGGTGCGCTATAAGTTGAGCGCACAGTTCTGCTGTCAAATTATCTTTAGGCATTTTGAGTTTAGAAAATTTTTCAATTAAATCCTTCAGTTTCGATCAAATGTTAATAAATTATTGTTTATTTTTAAAAACTTATTTTTATTTCTATCTTCTTCTGTAACTTAAATCTATTATAGACGGCTCACGTTCCTTTCTGGAGGGTTATTCTTCCGAAATTGTAGGTTGTATAGGTCTTGGTTTAATGTTTGCTTAAATTTTTGTTTTGATTTTAACGACTTGTTAATTTTTGGGTAGTAGTTTTTTCCAAATTGTTTATTAATTTCGGTTGCTTTGGGGATTTTTTGTGGTGTCTTTTTTCAATACGAAATATTGAGTTCCACTTCAAATCCATATTTTTGCACAAGCAATTTTTTATGACACTACCGAGCGCACGGGTTCATTGGACTTGGTCACAATGATAGTTTCGAACACACGTTTCCCTTCGGACTTTTTACTTTTGGAAAATTGTTTCCAAAACTTTCTTTTTGATTCCAATACTTTCGTGAGATATGTCCGATATCAGTGTTTTAAAAAAACGCGTGCCCCAAGTTGGGCGCCAGTTAAATATAAACAATAGCTTTTAGTTAAAAGCCTTTAACTTTATTGCTATGTAGTGCTTACGTTAGGATTCTTTCTAGAACTGGCAATCAAAATGATCTTATGCTGCTTAACTTGGAAAACAAAGGAAATGATGAACCAGCATAAGCAAAAAGAGCTTGCGGGATTTGCAGAGTCTGCCAAATGAAATAAGCCACGAAAAAATGTTTAAACAAGAAAGAAAGTCGGTCAAGCCCGACTATAGCATACTCTGTATCAACGAAATTAGACGCTCAGCATAAATTTTGATGCTGCAGTAGCAGCGCTGCTTCTGCGCTGCAGCAGCGAACAGTCTTTTGATCATAACTCGAAAACCGTTCATCTAATCTTCACCATTCCTTTGGCTGATCGATATCCCTATTATTATCCTTATTACTAAATATATCTAGAAAGAACAACCCACCTATCTTTAAAACTGTAGGAGATATGACGTTTTTTCTAAACTGCGGGGGCGGGAGGGGTCGTGGCTAAAATTGAAAATAGACTTGATCTGCCTGCAGACATAAGAAGCATATGTCCCATACATATCAAACCTCTATCTCTTACCATCTCTGAGATCTGTGCGTTCATACGGACAGACAGACGGACAGACGGACAGACAGACAGACGGACAGACGGACATGGAGTAAGTCATTTGGATCGCGCCATAATAGAAATCAACTGTCAAATTTATAAAGATGACGAGATTTGCGTTCACTCGCTAGCAATGAAAGATGTCCACGTCCAGCATACAAACCTAGATCAGACTGCTATCATCCAAGATGTTTTTCAATTCTATGACATTTCTCTAGGTCAGATTTATACCATAACCTACGATAATACAGCAAACATGGTTCTAGCAGGAGAACTTTTAAATGAAAACTGCTGGGCAGAAAAGGAATGCAACGTTGAAGAATGTAATACTCAAGAAAGGTGCTCATGTGATCCAAAAGTTATTATTGATTTGGACGATAACGAATTTAACTCAATAGATTCCCTAGAGAAGTCTATTATTACAGTTCGTTTTGCTGCGCACACTTTAAATTTAGTGGTTAACGATTTTTTTAAGGAAGTTCAGTTTGACATCTACAACTACAAGATTTTAAAGATTTTTGCATTTGAAGTTGTTTAAAAGAACTCCATCTAAAACCGTCAGAATGGAACGTTGTTCAAAACAAGTGATTTTTATTACGGTTGATTTTCTTGTCGAGCAATTGTTCGAAATTCTCCAGCAAAACATTGTTTATAACTTTCTATAAACAAGACCCAAAATTTCAAACTTAGCTTTCTTCTGACCAAAAAAAAAATTGCAGAGCAGCACATTGCAGACATGCTAAAGTGCCAAAAAAATGTGCCTAATGAGAGTTTTCCAAATTTGACAATAAATTACTCAACGTCTGATTGCGAAGAAGAAAAGCTAATGAAAACAATTGAAAGCAATAATCAAATATTAAATATAAAATCAGTGAATGATGTTATAGATTCCTTTGAAAATTGTCCAAGATCGCATCCATCTATAAATATTTTAAAATTTTGGGTCATAATAACGAAGACTTAAAAAATATTGCTTTTACCATACCAGCTGTACCAGCAACTCAGGTATCTGTTGAACGAACGTTTTCAACACTTGAGTTGGTTTTTTCTGCTCCTTGAAGATATAATGCTAATTAACTTAAATTAAGCAGTTTCTAAAAGCTGTTAGTGTAATATATTGGATTTAATAATTGAAATAACTTAAGTAATGATCATTATGAATAAGCATATGGATAGAAAATATATATGTTTCATTTTCAAGGTATTAATAAATCAAAAATCGAACTATTGTTTAATGTGCCAGCGAACCAAGGTTCCAACCAGAACCTTGGGTTCAGGGGTTCCAAGAACCGGTCGGCGAACCGAACCTTGGATTTTACAATCTGTTCGAACCCCCGGACCGAACCTCCTGGAGAATTTTTGAGGCTTGCAGCCTTGCTTAACACTGATCCGGCAATAAACAATCGCCAGTCATCAGGCATCCGCCATTCCCAACTGATTTACTAATCCTTCGATGTCAGTGCATTGGGTAAAATTATTCGTAGCATCGACGGTATATAATTTCTGGAATGCGGTTTGACGACTATCCATGTGGACATAAACAATAGACTAATTGAGAGGCAAGTACGGTGAACATTTTTTTTCACGTTCGGGACCGGTCAATTGGCCACCTAGATCGCGCGATTTAACGCCTTTAGACTATTTTTTGTGGGGCTATGTCAAAGCTCATGTCTATACAGACAAGCCCGCTATGATTGACGCATTGGAAGACATCATTGAAGCATTTATTCGTGAGATACCGGCCGATATGTTGGAAAGAGTATGCCAAAATTGGACTAAGCGGATGGAGCGTTTGAGGCGCATTCACGGTCAACATTTGCATGAAATAATCTTCAAACATTATATTATATGGACCATCGATTCAAATAAAGATTTCATGCATTTTTCTGAATTTGTATGATAGAACCTCGTGGTTTAGTATACATCGAGCTAGGCTCAATATCTATCTATTCTGAAAAGTACAATCAGATCAGTCGGTCAGGTTGGTCAGGACTAGGAAATGAACAGAGTATTTTGTGGTCGGGAAACTCGACTGCAGCGCCCTTACTTGTTTTTTTAAAATTCTCCTATAGCTCTTAAAAAATCACCCTTTAGCATCCTGACGCGGAGGCTTAGGCATTAAAACTGGAAATCTGCCAGTACACGCGGCCGTATACTTTTATTCATTTCAACGATTGCTTATTTAGCTTAGCAGAAATTAATGCAAGCGTAACACTGTGATTCGGGCAGGGTTCGTAAAATACTCAAATGATATTTTTCAGTCATGATAATTAACATCAATGAAAAAAAATTTTATTTTCACACGTGTAAATAACATTTTTTTTCACAAGAAAAAAATAATTTTTTTCATGAAACTAACACGAACATATTTTACACGCATGATTCTATCACGCGTGTGAGAAATTTTAGCAACCTCGTGTAAAAAAAAATTAGAGCAAATTTTTTTCACAAGATTTCTCACACGGGTGTAAAAAATTTTTTTAATATATTTTACACTGCATTGGTGTTGGTGTGTATATGAGAGTCGACTGTGTGTCGTATTCCCGTGTGCGGCTGCGGCTCGATCAGGCACACTGAGCTGACAACCGGGGGTGGAAAATTTAAAGACGCGAGTACCTGTGCCTGAGGGCCATAAAAATTGCGATCAACTGCGTTCTGACCATCAATGAGCTGTGGTCTCTGCTTATATCCATTTTTAGGCACAGTTTACGACTTCTTACTTTATCGGCAATGGAGTCGCGCGATTTATATATGGGGTCATAAAAATTAGAGATCTGCTGTTTTTGCAATCACCTGCCAATCATCAATGGGCTGCGAATCAAAATAGGTACGAGCTTACCCTTTTTAAAAAAGGGTTAAATGCATTTGCCACAGGTGTGCCTGACCGAGCCGCGCACGAGAATACGACACACAGCCGACTCTCATATACACACCAACACCAATGCAGTGAAAATTATTTTCAAAAAAATTTTTACACGCGTGTGAGAAATCTTGTGAAAAAAATTTGCTCTCTTTTTTTTTTACACGAGGCTGCTAAAATTTCTCACACGCGTGATAGAATCAGGCGTGCAAAAAATGTTCGTGTTAGTTTCATGAAAAAAATTATTTTTTTCTTGAGAAAAAAAATGTTATTTACACGTGTGAAAATACAAATTTTTTACACACTGTATTTTTTCTTTGTGTTAATTTTTCACGTGTTAAAAATAATGTGTGTTAATTTACGAACCCTGGATTCGGGTGCCCAATTGTCGTGAACCACAATTTTCTATCTCGTCGATGATACTAATAGAAAAAAACTGCCGTAACAATTGCCACACGCTGTATTCGGCGTGAAGTATTCTCGACCACAAAAGCGTAAAAACCGCGCTTAAAGCACTCAAAAAAGAATGCACCTTATACACATATACATGTCTAATGCAGCTCTCTATTCATGCTCAGCATCTTACTGTCTCTCTCTTACTTATCAAATATGCGCTCATATAACTGTTAAATATTTGCTTAAAAAATTTGCCTTTAACAAAAACAAGGCTCTGTATATAAAAGATAGTAAAATGGTTTGAAGTTGTGTTGTTATGAAGCTGGCTTACAGCTTACAGATTTCTTTATATTTTGAGTTTTGGGATAATTTCGTAGAATAAAGGTTTGTTAAACTCCCAGTAGTTCATCCATTTCTGGCAAAAAACCAGAAAAATTGAAATTTTTCGAAAAATTTTCACTTTTGAAGCACTTGATGGCAATTTTTGGGTCAGTCTGTTCATTAATTTTTTTCTTCTAGCATTTATCTATAACTTTGCCAACGTAATAAAAACCAAACTCCAAGGATTATATGGACTTTATTTTTATATTATTATATATGCATTTTTTCAAAGTTTCAGTTTTGGAGAGAAAATATGTTGGGTATCAAAAAGGTTCCTTTACGATGTGATAGGGCCAAGTCCTTTGGGGATTTTTTTTGTTTCGGTATGCTCTTCAGAAATACCAGGGTCCGAAGGCGTAACCAATTTATGAGTTGCACTGTGATATACACTAGACTGACCATTAAGTACCCTCAGGGAAAAATCGCATAGTATAACCACCTAACACAATCATATTTGATTTAACTGTGCCCCTTTTGTGTTATAATGAACTAATAACCACTTTGAATTGACTAAAAACATATTAAATCGGCGAATTTCAGTTACCCCTTTTATATTTCCTATGCAGGGAATTCCAACTTGAGAACTACAAGCAATCTTATTTTTGCAAAATGCCAGAAAGAAATTTATAAATAGCTTTAGACTATTCAATATAAGTAGAATTTTAGCCATCGATCAGCCAGCATACGCGACGGCACAACTGGTTAAGACGCCACACAGTGGCCGGAATCGCGAATTTGGGGTTGCAAAAATCCTAACTTTTGAACGGAAAGAGATATTTAAAAAATTTCAAGGAGACGCTGATAGAGAATTCTTGTAGCTTTAAAATTAGCGTACGTTCATCTTTGTAGGTTAACAGGGCGACTGTCAAAGTTGATAATTTAATACTCTGAAAAAATTGTACGAAAAAGTCTAGGTATTTTCATTTTAAAAAATTTAAAAAAATTTAGAAGTTAATTTGTACTGGCTAAAAAAATTATTTTCATACAAAATTAGTTCTAACTTGGGAATGGTTAATTTTCTTGTAAAATTTTGTCAGTATGGGTATTCATATCATTAGTGCTTAATAGTCTTAATATTTCTGGGGAATATTCGTTGGTTAATTCCGCGAGTATCCTGGTGTGTCTGAGAGATGAGATACGAGGATCAGAGGAGGCCGACAACATGTTAAAAAGGTCTGTATTTTCTTGATGTCGAGATATTGTGCACGTGTTCGCTTTTCTATACCTTTTGTAGTCCTTGTTTTTTAATTCTTGGGGAAAAAGTGCTGGGTATTTCGTCATTACCTTCGAAAAAAGAAAGTCCATCAAGCCAAATCGAGTATTTTTTTATAAATCTTTTCTCATTCCGATTTGCAAATCTCCATTTAGATTGTAGTCTGTAGAATATGTTTTGTATTTTCGTCGTAATGATTTCCCCATCCTTCAAATCATCATTTGTATAATAAGGTTCGGTTTTTACTAACGACTCGAAAGCTTTTTGTGATTCCGCGGTTTTGAAGAACTCAAATAATTTGCTGTTGTCCATTTTCGATAAAACAAATATCACTATGTGTGCGTACTTTTTCGCTCGACTGTTCAAGTCTGAATAATCTGTCTTTACTGGAGTAAGCCCTTTATAAGTATGTACATAAGGAACACAGGTAGCAACAGGTAAAAAAAATGACTACATGGTCTGAAAAAAACCAAATCCTTTTGAAAGGGTTACGCAATATTAGGTAACAATTCACAACACCATCAAAAGACAATGAGCAACTTTAAACATAGCTAGTACCTGTTGAAAGGGTCACTCGAGAGTAGGTAAAAAATCCACCCACTTGCTAGTTGTAAAGCGCAAAATCAGAAAAGGCCAATTGTAACTACCAATATTAAGTGTTACCTATTTCAGTAAATCATAAAATACGCTTTAAAATTTTGCCTGCAACGTTCTTCTCCTTCTTCGTTTGTTCTTGTTCTTCCCAAATATTATTTACCGGTAGATTCAATCGCAAATATCAATGTAACGTCTAAGGGGGCAGGTTGTGGCAGCTGATTCTTTTACAATACGTTAATAAATAGACTAATACATAATACGTATGCTCCGAAACAACAGAAATCGGGTGAAATTTATGTTTCCGAGTCCATCATATCTCTAAAACTAAACCAAAAATAGTGTTCACCCAAGACTTGAATGTTGATCTTTCAAGTTAGATATAATAAAGTTGTTTAATGTATTTACATAAAGAATTTGTGCATATATTCAAAAAAATAAACCAATTTCAAATTGGTTTTACCGTTTGGATTTTACAGGTTCACAAAATTGACAGTTGAAACCAAAAAAATAAAAAATTCTGCACTTTGAAAAATTGTTCAACTTTGAACAACTGTAAAAACCAAACCAATTGACCAATTTCTATAAACCAAAGTTTTTTGGCCCATCTGGGGCTCCCTTTATTGAATAAAATAAATTTCCTCAAAAAAATCGACCATCAAAAATTGATTTTTGCAACGCCAAATTCGCGAATCCGGCCACTGTGCGCCATTCCAATCGAGTTCAAGTCAAGAGGTCCCCGAGTTCGAGTCCCACCACTGAGTAAGTTTAAAACTTTTATAAAATTAACATAATTCGAAGTTTTTCAGAACCAAATCTAAAAGAATTCTAACTCCTGGGACTCCATTACAAACAAAATTGAGCATATAGAAAAGAGATGTGGTGTTGGCTGGCACAATTTTTAAATAAAAAAAAGTTTTGAACTTTTTCCATATTAAATTTAACTATTGCCAATATAAAATTTGAAGTGTGCACTTCTTATATAATATATACGTATTCCATATTTAACGCTAAATCAATGGTGAAAATATTCAAGTCAAAGTGTAAATATTAAAATATCAGTGTATTTTTCCCTGAGTGTATATTTTTTTTTTAATTTCAAAGTGCCGGGCGAAAATGGTTGTTCCTTAGGCCCAGTACTATCCATAAACAAGAAAAAAAGTCGGTCAAGCTCGACTATAACATAAACTGTACCAACGAAATTATACGCTCAGCATAAGTAAAGTATAAAATTTGGCCACGCCCCCTGCCGCCCCCGCAATTTAGAAAAAACGTCAAATCTCCCACAGTTTTGAAGATAGATGGCTTGTTTCTTCTGAACATATTTAGTTATTAGGATAACTTATCGATCCGCCAAAGGAATGAAGAAGATCGGATTATAACTCCGGTGGTTTTTGTCCGATCTGATTGTACTTTTCAGAATAGATAGATATTGGGCCTAGCTTGACGTATACTAAACCACGAGGCTCTAACTTGTGGATCTAGGATTTCCAGAGGAGGTCTAGGTTTTTTGGGGATAAAAGGGGGACGGGGTGGAATTTTTCAAATCTGAAACAAACTTGATCTGCGAACAGCATAAATCTACCTTCGTGCAAACATTTGTGGCTCTATCTCTTATAGTCTCTGAGATCCTCGTGGTCAAGCTAGGCCCAATATCTATCTATTCTGAAAAGTACAATCAGATCGGACAAAAAACACCGGAGTTATAAGCGAAACAGTTGAGCTGATAAGAGCACCCCCACCCCCCAGTTTATGGTCAGGACTAGAAAAAAGTGTTGCCTACATTTAGGTTCAAAATAACAAATTAAATGAAAACAAATGAACAGGGTATTTTGTGGTCAGGAAACTCGACTGCAGCGCCCTTACTTGTTACAATATGCGAATTGTCAAGCTTACATCTAAGGAAAGTTCCAGATTAACTGTGAGCGCGGTTATTGGCAACAAGCACGTATACCAATGAGAGAGTTTTACAAATGCAGCGAAAAATTAATTAAACTTTATGAGAAGTGGAACTCTGCTCGGAAAAGGGATAAACATGCCAAACGTACAGAGTTTTTGGGTATCTTGGATGATCTGTTTGATATTGCACATGCCGACGCCCTTAAGAACATGCATTTCGACGTGAAGCTGTTCAACAGAGAACAGCGATCACTGCAGCGTGGGGAAAAATTGGAGTCGCTTAAGAGGAAACACTCGAAAATGTCAAAACAAACTAATGGTAAGGAAAAAGTTAATGCTTTAAAAAAACTTATAAGACAATCTGAATTGTTAATAAAAAGATGAGGAAGAATCCAAAAGTGAACTGAATGTCTCCGACTCTACAATGGACGACAATAAAGCAGCGATGATTTTATGGAAGAAACTACTCGTGGTAATAAAGACTGAATAACAGCCCGCTTAGCCGAATCACTGGATGATGCAATCTACTTCATCTGACACTAGCATTTCTCGGAAAAAGTTGTTATTTTCGTTCTTGCAGCTCAACATCCAACTCAAGATTTATGGGTAAAGCAATTTACAGCCTCAAAATATTTCTTTTTCGTAATCAATTTACTCTAACCACTCGAGAATTGAATGCACTAGGTGACGTGTGTATATTTTTAGTACTGCTATACATATATTAAAGTTTGGTTTAAATGCACAAGTGCGATTGCAGCTCTACATCTGGACCTGCAATTTATTACAGATTCAATAGCTTACAAAGAAACAGACAAAGCTGTTTCTGATAAAGTCTTATCTAAGTTTAGAAATCATTTATGGTATCTGACTACGGAGTCGATTGCATTAACATTTTTTGATTGGAACGTAGAGGAAGAGTAAAAAAGGAAAATGGTACTAAAATTGCAATCAAGCGAACCAAAAACAAATCTATTGGATAATAGAAAAATATCGAAGACTTACTGAGCAGTTCAATGAGCGGCTTTGTTTCGTATAAAACTAATGTTTTTTTTTATTCGTTTGACATTCAAAGCGGATTCTTAAGACATGATCCGTCTACTTGGAAAGCTAACGATGATTATCTGGAAGCCACTGAATTGTGCAACGAGCTATTTGTGGTGAATGATGGTGCTGAGCGAGGAATCAAATTTATAAAGGACTACAATCGCATATTGACTAAAAACGAACAAGAGAAGCAGCTAGTTCTTCTATTTGTTGAAAGTTATAGGAACAATTATCCTTCGCATCACAAAATGGATCTCTTATACATAGATAAGTTAGGTGCTTAAAGCAAAGCTTGACTTAAGCATTAAGGGCCGATTTCTCATTCATTCATTCTCATTCTTCATAGCTGCTATGTGTTAGATAAACTCATATTTTGCTCTGTAATTTGTAGGTTTATGTGACAGATAGCTCTATGTAGTAGATTAGAAAACGGCCCTATGACTTAAAGCTTCTGGATCTGACGTAATGTTAATCTTGAAAAAGAAATGTTTTTTCAATTCCCCGAAATCAGTTTTATTGTCCTTGAATTGGCCACTTGTATTTTTAAAATTACTGACTAGATATATATTAATAAGAAACAAATCAAAATTAGCAGAAAAACCTCGTGTACAAAATTTCTTGAGCCATAAACCTATCTTATTGCCCATTTTCCCCATACATTTCACTTTTTGAAACTTTAGGTCGATGGTGCGGTCATCAAACATTATCCGATCGATTCCAAATTTGTTATGGTTTGTTTTGGGCCTAAGGAGAAACCATTTCGGCCTGGCACTTTGAAATCTATTTTTAAGGGTCTGTCTAATATACACTTTATTGGGTTGGATATACTTTCTCGTGCTTGTTACATATATAATATTTGCATGACTTTAGTATGGCGACTTCCGTATAATTACGAAACAGCTTCTTAATGATTTTGAACTACATCTTTTGCTGACACAATATAAGGGTTGGTAAATATCTTATGCATACATAAATGATAAAGTTTGTATTTTTGTATATTTCATAGGCGCCTAAGCCGCTGAACCGATCTAGACGAAATGTTCACGGTATGTTCAAGTCGATCAGGAAAGAGTTAAAGGCTATTTGTCATTCTGTGAACCGATTAAAAAACGGCTACAATCGGTTAAAAAGTGGATCAGAGCGATCTCCTTGAAGTTATTTAAGCTACGAACCAGAAATTTGGTCAGTGGGTTGGTTGTATACACAGATGAAAAAAGATGAAAAATAAGATTGTTTCATCTCAAAACAAGAACAGATTATCAAATTTTTGAGAACAAAAGGTTCCGAATGTTCTTGAAATGAGCACAGTTTAGCTCAGCATTGAAAAGTATAACTAGCCATTCAGACGTGCGGCTGCAAAAGTAGCCTAACGAGCTAACACGTCCGCCGTCGCGTCGTTGCGCGCGCGGCGTCTTGGGCTCTACTCCCTGAGGAAGTCCATAAAATTGTTTTTTCTTTAATTTAATTAACTAAGGCCCGATTTCTCAAAGTCCGGTTGGTCAACTTGACAGGCAGTTTAACCGAATTTGAGTGTCTCATGATGTATGT
Organism: Lordiphosa andalusiaca; assembly: GCA_035044965.1. Lineage (NCBI taxonomy): Eukaryota > Metazoa > Arthropoda > Insecta > Diptera > Drosophilidae > Lordiphosa > Lordiphosa andalusiaca. The sequence continues at coordinate 66,482 of JAWNNM010000371.1, forward strand.
GGCGTAACCGGAGGAACAAACTTAAGCGCTGCTCATCCACAGGTCAACTTTAACCGCGAGCTCAGCCCCGATGAAATTATCGATATTTCTTATCGATATGCAAACAGTCCGCACACTAGCTTTGTTTATTTAATTATTTGCTGCAACACAAAATGTTTATGAATAAACGAATTTTGCAATTCCACGCCATTGAAATGCAATTCGAAAAGGCAGAGCATCGAATAAATAATGCAAGAAAGTACAGGGAGAGGCCTAATTAATTTACTAATATGGACGATACCACATTTGTTGTTTGTATTTGTTGTTTTTCCCCCTGGGTCTTTTTGCACTATCACTTTCACTCTTCATCGCAAGTAATTTTAATCAACTTTTACGCAAAACCATGACCAGCAACAACTAATTGCAATGAAAAACAAACAAACCAAACCGAGTCAGCTGTTCACTCGTTCGTTTAGTCAATCAGAATGGTCACACTGAAGCAGCGATGGGTATTTGTCGATATCAGGCGAAACTGCTGTTGAGAAAAGCAAATGACTTAACCGCTCGTCATCTGGACGAACAAATCTGACCGGTGGTTGGCTAACCGGAACCTTTGAGAAATCGGGCCTAAGGCAGGTGGGGTGTTGTACAAGGCGGGGTCTCTGCGGACCTGGACCAGGAATTGGGCCTGAAATTGGACCAAAAATTGGTCTTGGATTCGGACCTGGTATTGGATCTGGTCCTGGACAGAATCTAGACACTGGTCTCTCTGGTCCTGGGCTGGATCTCGAACCTCTGGTCCTGGACCGGATCTGGACGGACCCCCTGGACCTCATATTTTTTTTGAGTTTAAAATGTTCTCAAAATCTGAACATATCAACTCACAACAACATTTTGCGTTCTCAAAAAAAATGTTATTCAAGTGCGAAATTGTTCCTGAAGTGAGAAAATCCGTTCATGATTAGTTTTTGACAACGAATGTGCTCATATTGAGACCAATGTTCTCGGTTTTTTCCCTCTGTGTATACACTCAAAAAAAAAAAGAATTAATGAAAAATTGACTTTATTTCATCTTTTATGGAATTTTTTTACCCAAACGGTCTGATTTTGACCTAAAAGGCAAACTTTCTGCCAGTTTTTTTTGAGGAAATGGTCGCCTAAATTTAAGGCCACGTTTCCTAAACTTTTGATAAAACAGTAGAATCAGTATTAGCGTCAGCGTTCATCTGGAAATAAGCTGCGTGGCTCAGATGTTAGAACATTGCCTTTCTGGGCGTGGCGAGTTCGAGTCCCACATCAGACATGTATAATTTTTATTTTTTTAAGATTACCTTTATTTCTTAACAATGCACTTGGGACCCCCGACTGTACAAAGCATCTGAAGTCATATATTATATTTAGAGAATTCCTTGTTATAAAAATGTATAACAAAGAAAATATTAATATCAAAAAAAAAATGTTACGCCTGCACTGGGACCTCGAACCAACAACTTTAAAGTCCAAGACCAGCACTCTAACACCAGAGCCAGGCAGATTACTGACAAATTAATGCTTAAGCTGACTTTACTACACTACAAAACATTAGGAAAAATGTACCTCAATAAAATGACTGAAAATTTTGTCAGCTAAAATGACTGGGTTCTGAGTAGTACGTCGCGCGTATCGACAATGGCGGACAACGCCAAGACGTCATGTCATTAGTTTTCGATAGCCGGAGGACCCGGGCTCGAGACCCACTTAAGGTAAGGTAAATATATAAAAAAAACAGTTTTAAATGCTTTTCAGAAGGAAGACCTTTTAACACAATACTACTACCACCACACAAGGTCCAAGGTATGGTCGCGCTTATACAACTCCAAATCCTTTGGGAGGTATACAAAATTTTTAAATTTGGAGGTATACAAATTCTTAAAATTTGTAGGATTTTTTGACTTTAAATTTAGGAACAAAATTCCTTACTTTTAGGCAATTTTAGCCTTGGTATATGGCAAAAAATTGCCTAAAAAGTTAAGGTCATAAGCAACCTTAAAATAAGGCTAAGATGTCTTTGGCTCCATTTTTAGGCTAAATTACCATGAATTTAAGGTTATTATCAGGGGTTTGAGGCAATTTATTTTTTTGGGTGTAGTTGTATGTTTTACTGGCGCAAAACCGATTCATCAGTGGTTCAGAGTCATATCTCAGCAGTTATTTGAGCTATGAGCCTGAAATTTTATGTGAAAGCTGGTAAAAAGGAATGGTATATTTTTATGGGATGGTATATTTTATAGTTGTTTGATAGAGGACAAGTTCTATAATGCGCAACAAATTCTGGAAAGTTTTTGAAGCTTTTCAAATGGGAATAGCCGAATAAGCCTACAAAAACTGGCCCCGCTCTTCTCAGTATCAAATTTAAATATGTGATACCCATCAATGAGAAACTCACTCTACTAAATTTTTAGTCTGATAGTCGCTATTGGAGTAGATTTGTGAGGGGGCTGTTTTTGTATGCTTATTCGGCTTGGCCTTTTGGCGATTGTTTTAAAAAACATAGCTGTCAAAGCCACAGTTGTTAAGTTAGAACCACGTGTTGATAAATAACCAAAGATTACCAATATCTTCTTATTCTGGAAAGTGTAATTAGATCGGACGCATTACAACGACGTTTTATAAGCTATAGTTTTTTGACTTCGAGGATATGCAAAATAATACAAAAAGATATACAAAATTTTAAATAACTCAATATGAATACTTTTATAGGAGGAGCCACAGCGGCGCTAATCCAAAAAAACCCACAAAAAGAAGCGCTTTGTTTTCTACATCTAAAACACATTGCAAGAACTTTACCTGGAGCCGCCTTAAGCCCAAACATTTTTTAAATTATAAGCAAGTAAGAAAGTCGGCCAATCAGCACGCATTTTTATGCTGCAAACAATATTTTGCTCAATAACTCGACTTTAGTTCATCCCATCTTTACCAATACCTTTGCGGATCGAAAAATATGCCCAAAATGTACGAATAGCTATAACGATTTCTCCAAAGGGGATGGCGTGACATAAATTGAAAACTTAAGCTTGATCTGCCTGAATATATAATATATATTTAATGCGGTCGGATATGCTTTCTTGTGGATGTTACCTAAAATTGAAAAAACTTGATATACTTTGGCACAGGACACGGAAAATTTAATTTTTATACCCTACAAGAGGGTATATTGAAATTTTCCAGATGTTTGTAACGCATAGAAGCAAGCATTTCCGACCACATAAAGCATATATATTCTTGATCAGCATGACGAGCTGAGTCTATATAACCATGTCCGTCTGTCCGTCTGTTTCTATGCTATCTCTTCCGGCAGTTTTTAATGCTATCGGCACCAAATTTTGCACGAAGTCTTCTGGTCCAAATACGCTGCACATTTGTCGGAACCGGCTGGATCGGATGACTAAAACATATAGCTGCCATAGGAACGATCGGTCGAAAAACTAGTTCCAGTGAGAAAAACTTTTTTGTTTTTAATGCAAACGTCTCCAAACCGTATTTACTAGTTTTTAGTGCTTTTCCATGATTCTGCCAAATTTGGTCGAAATCGGACATCTATATGGTATAGCTGTCATACAAAAGTAGAGTCAGATAAGTAGTCTTATTGGGAAAAATTTGTTTGTTTTCAGTGGATATGTCCTTCAAATAAGTTAAAAAACGTGCTGCAAGGGTATACAAACTTCGGCCGATCCGAAGTAGCCTTTTCTCTATTTTTTTTTTTTAGTTTTGTTGTAAAAGATTTAACCATATACTGAAAAAGAGAGAGAAAGAGATAACGTGGCAGTTTCAAGCGACGAAGGCGTCTCTTAACTTTGGCTGGAGCAGCGTGGAAAACAGTCGAGCTTGGCCGACTTTTATTCTAACTTACCAGTTTTAAACAATTAGAAAACAGCACAGTGATTACATAAATTTCTGCAAGGCAGAAAGCAATTCATAGAAGAATCAAAATATAAGCCCTGGCGTTGTTGCCCAAATAAATTTGAATACCTAATAGGCATGTTTATCAATTACATCCTGTATTAAGCTCACCAAAAAGGCATCAATTCCGTTACAGCTGACTGAACTGTAGCTTTTGCATAAATTCTTAGCATATGGGACTATTTACAGTTTTAAATTAATTGTATTTGCACGGATTGTATTAAATTTGATAGGTTCAAATGGTGCAAGCAAAGTTCCTAAATACGTCGAAAGGTAGTAGTATTGTTTTGTTTTATTTATTTTATGTACTATCAAAGAAACGAAGGCTCGGGCTAATTTCCGTAGCGAGAAAACTTTTGTCCTCTGCATGGCTCGTTAAGACTCTTAACTTAAAAGTGATATTTCTTGGGGAGTCTATTAGGCTACAACGGAACTAAAAGGAACTTTTGCGCAGTAGTTCACAATTCTTGTGCAATTTAGTACATGAAATGATCGCTTTCATAGATTTTAGCTTGATTGTGAATACAAATTTTTACCAAAACTTCATACCTATAAGTACAAAATTCGTACATTATTGTTGTCATACAATGCAGAAGCTCCATTTGGTTAAATAATTTTTCATAAGGGACCATCTCATCGACATTTGTTTTGGAAACACATTAACTCACCATTTTCTTTATTAAAGATTTTTTGAATTAAGCACGAAAACTAAACTTTAATCTTAGATAAAGAAACCGCAAATAAATTACCAAGCGCTTGTCTGTAATGAAACACAGCTGGGAATCAACTAGACAAACCTTCGACATTTGTGCTCTATTTATAGCTTCCACTTTGATCTTATGTGTGTGTGTTTGTGTGTTAGCTTAGAGAAGCGTTACACTTCAATGTGTCTACTTATTTGGAAACTGAAGCAAAATTAACCCAATCACATATGGGACATCATTTTTCAAATCGAGTCCATTTAAAGCATTTTTATTGTGTCTCCCAGTATATATCAAAACATATACATATATTATATAATGATGAGTTCCGCATTCAATCAAAAAAATAAATCAATGTTCTTTTATTTCACACCATGTGTGTGGTTTGATGATCAAATTAAGACTAAAGTACAATCTTTGAATTATGTTCTTTTTAAAAGAAAACATTTTGCATGTGGCAAGAACAAAGGAATGGTCAATTGTTTATGCTGGCTATGTTGGCATCTTCTGATTGGTCAGATTGTTATGATTCAGTTTGGGAGCGGGATCTGCGGTTAGCTTTGGGTCGGTTTGTTATGATTAAGTTTGGAAGCGGGATTTGCGCCCAGTTTTGTTTATGCAAAACTCCTTTTTGTTTATGTTGAACTTTTTTGCTTATTTGGGCAAATCTTGTGGTTTGAAATACAGTGGGTATGAATAATATAAAAAGGGTCGCACAGTGTGTATGAGTATGGTAAAAAGGGTAAGGTGAATATTTGATATGTTACTCCTCCACACTTAAAGTAAAGCGTGTCCTCACGCGTATGAATAATACGATCTTAAATTTCTGGATAGATTTTTGGTACAGTATTTTAGTCGAATTGTTCGATTTCAACTGGGAGTTCTTTTTGGTTTTCAATAACATTGTGCTTCTTAAAAAATAACTTTTTGGAATGTTCTTGATATTTATAGGTTAGGTAAATGACTACACTTAGGCCCGCTTTCTCAAAGGTTCCGGTTAGCCAACCACCGGTCAGATTTGTTCGTCCAGATGACGAGCGGTTAAGTCATTTGCTTTTCCCAACAGCAGTTTCGCCTGATATCGACAAATACCCATCGCTGCTTCAGTGTGACCATACTGTTTGACTAAACGAACGAGTGAACAGCTGACTCGGTTTGGTTTGTTTGTTTTTCATTGCAATTAGTTGTTGCTGGTCATGGTTTTGCGTAAAAGTTGATTAAAATTACTTGCGATGAATAGTGAAAGTGATAGTGCAAAAAGACCCAGGGGGAAAACAACAAATGCAAACAAGAAATGTGGCATCGTCCATATTAGTAAATTAATTAGGCCTCTCTCTGTACTTTCTTGCATTATTTATTCGATGCTCTGCCTTTTCGAATTGCATTTCAATGGCGTGGAATTGCAAAATTCTTTTAAATAGGTTTTTGGTTTTTAGCCGGCTCCAGGTCGTAATTTTGTATACAGTGTGTTTATTGAAAACCAAGTAAAACGCCACTATTTTGGTTTATTTTCCGATATATTTCGGGTTCCATCGGAATCCACAGCGTCTCGTCTGTCAGCTGTGGAGTTTAAAACTTTTCTTTTCTTCTTTCTTTTCTTTTATTCATAAAAATTTTGTGTTGCTGCAAACAATTAAATAAACAAAGCAAGTGTGCGGACAGCTGTTTGCATATCGATAATTTCATCGGGGCTGAGCTCGCGGTTAAAATTGACCGGTCGATGAGAAGCGTTTAAGTTTATTTCTCCGGTTACGCCACATACAGCATGACACTCACAATCGGTTAAACTGCCTGTCAAGTTGACCAACAGGACTTTGAGAAATCGGGCCTTAGACGAGTATTTAACTTTTCATAGTTAACATCTCTTCCAAAAAATTTGGTCGTGTAATCTAAAATGGATTCAAGCCTTGCAGTATTGGGGCTTGCTAACGAAATTGCATAAAAGCTTCGCATGATATATACTTCATTGTAAAAATTCTGATCAAAGCTATTACTCACATCAGCAAAGCTAGCGAAGCGGTGAGCTCATGACAACTTTTTTATTTTTAGTGATAGCGACCTGAAACTTGGTATGTATAAATGGATATTAGCTGAGACCTCTGAAAAAATGCAGCTCCTGACGGCTGATTGATTGGTCAGAACGCAGTCCATCGCAATTTTATGGCCATGAGTCACAGGTACTCGCGTCTTTTAATTTTCCACCCCCGTTTGTCAGCTCAGTGTGCCTGACCGAGCCGCAGCCACGCACGAGAATACGACGCACAGTCGACTTTGATATACACACCATCACCAATGCAGTGAAAAATAAATTTTATATTTTAAAATATATATATTCAGAAAATTTTGTACACCTGTGTGAGATATTTTGTGAAAAAAATTTGCCCTCCGTTTTTTTTACAGAAGGCATGCGTGTAAAAAATGTTTGTGTTAGTTTCACGAAAAAAATAATTTGTTTCTTTTGAAAATAAAATGTTATTTACACGTGTAAAAATAAAAATTATTTACACACTGTATTTTTTCTTTGTGTTGATTTTTCGCGTGTTAAAAATAAAATGCTTACAGCCTTTTCCACCTCTATGCGTTCTGTCATCGATTGCTCTTTTTATCGATAAGTTCCCAAAGGCGTTTCTACTACGTTTAGCGTCCACCTCCGCGTTCACAACAGCTGATCTGGTCTGCTTGGTTAATTTTTGGCAGCAATCGAAATAAATTTTAGTGACATTTTTTTACTAAATGCAATTGAGACATAAACATATTTTATTTATGTTTTATATAAATTCATAATTCAACTTTATTTAATATGGATAATATGTTTAGTCCAACTTATTATAACTAATAATTTAGAGAGCTGATTATTGTACTATTAGCTCTTGTTTCCCTTACTTCTAAATATTTTAAGCAGTTCTTTATGGAAAGTCTCCATCTCCTCGTTGGCAGACTTGATCTCTTCGGCCACCAAAGTCATAATCTTAAGCTTCTTCTCCTCGATTTCCAAAATCCGTTTCACATTGTCGTTTCGCCTTCTCTTGCCTTGGGTTGTCGACTGTTCCCCGTGGTCAATATGTAAGGAATCTTGGAGAAATGATTCCCAGTTAAGGGCGTTCAGCCAAAAGGCCCTATTTTTGTTTGCTCCATTCTAGAGAAAAAATGTATGACATAATCAATCAATAACACATTGACAAGTTCATCTTTAACTGTTACTCCACCTGTTATTTTTGGTCAGGTTGTACACAATATTTTATTGGGGGTTGGCAAGATGATATTTGTCTCCAATCCTGTGTGAGCCAACTATCGATCTCGCTGTGGAGTTTGCTGGATACTCGTATTGGGTCCGTATGCCCGTAGTCTACGTTGATTATGTTGGGAAGTTAATCTTCCTTAGCTAGCTTGTGCTTAGCAATAAAACAATATGATATATCGGTCACGACCGGAGTAATGCTTTTATTCAACCAATCGTTTTGGTGTTGCTTACAGAACTAAATTACAAAATCAAATCAAGCTACGTCGAAGGCGGATGGCCAAAGTAGCAGAGGGGAAAAATGCTGTCATTAGCTCCTACAATGTTTTAGCCGGCAGAGCCGACTCAGCATAATCATAAGCGATAACAAAGCACTCGGGACATGCGCGAGTGTCAAGTTACCGCTGCTGACCATTGTAGCCAGAGCGCTGAACTCGAGGAATTGACTCGTCAGCATAATGAATCTATGCTTACCCGAATTGGGTTGCTTAAATATATCTTGGTACATGATACTATCACTTAGTATTATAATTATTAAGCCTAACATGGTTACTTGTTAACTACTCCCCCCTCAGAATTTAGACCGTACTCGGTCACGCTGATTTCATTGATGACCTTTTGTATATCTCTCGAGTCTTGTCGTCTTCTCAGGACTTGGCAGAGTAGGAGTGAGCCACTGAAGATAAGGCTGAGTATAACACCGGCCACACACCAAGTCTTGGGTGACCCAGCCGTTGCCACTTCCTCCTTGAACTCCTAGATGAGGCGTAGGTTGTGGTTATTCATCCTATGAAGGAGCGGTATACTCAGGACAGGGTCATGTGCGATGATGTTAACAAGAGGTGATCTAGCTAAACCGGGGAACTTGCTCAATGCCTCACGTTAGTATTTGGTATCATTGATAACGGCGAAGTGGTTGAATGTTAAAAGATGTGTGCCATTTACAATTATTTCCGGGCCATTATCCGTGCTGACTTTGGCTGGGCACTCATTGATGATGATAACGCCGTCGTCCACAAATGTAATAGGTGCTAAATGGCTCGGTTGAGAGCGGCAGATTGCCGTGCTTCCTGCATGTAGAGCTCGGGCGCCCGTGTCATGCAGAGATGATTTGCAGCATGTGGCATAAGTGGTATCGTGTCATTTTTGCATTCCGCCACTATATCCTCCTGTATCTGCAGTACTATGTGACACCGGAAAGATGGTAACCTTCTTACAAATAAATCTAACATTAGGAAAGGAGATAAGTATGTGGACAATGTCCTCGGTCTGAAAGACCTTAATATTAGAAGCCTTCATGAGACTTACTATAGGGACTTCTACCGATTGTTCCATAAGTGACTTCAAATCATTATGATCAAGAATTGTGGGGTTAATTGTAAGCATAAGGTTTTGAATTTCAGTTATTAACATTCTGTTTCGTGCCAAAAGTGCTTCATATAAATGTGGAGTATCAACCAAATCATTCCTTTTTGCCTTGATTATCTGATTTACGGTTTCGGTAAGCTGATTTATTTGTTTTTGAGTTTCGGAATTTATGATTACTTGTCTATTGTTGGAGTCTATGAGCTGAGATTCGGACATTTTTATCTTCTCTAAGTCTGAGGCATCTGGGGTGCCTGCGATTACCTTAAGTGCTGTACCCAAAAAATCTAGGCTCCTTGCTATTCTATGGTGAATCCTTAATGCAGAGAGAAGATTCCTGATATGGTTGGCGTCAATATCTAATAACTTTCTCATATGTGATTGAGGAAATAACTCGGACAACTTTTCAGTTTCGCTTACAATACTGATGAAGTCTGTTAAGTTACTAGAATGTCTCATAAAGTTCTGACTCTCCCACACTAACACATTACCACCTTCTATAGGGATGTACCTGGTGTGAGAATAATCGGTAATCCGAGCATTGGCTGCAGCAATTAAAAAAAGAAGTACACCCACAGACCTGTAAGAGAGAGAATGGACTAAAGGGAGTGCGTCGGATGCTTATTGCTAATTTTGTGTGTTTC